>CM023357.1:24048900-24065379 GCA_013282895.1 Eriosoma lanigerum
CGATCACGCGAAACCGGACAAAGATACTGTAATAAGATTAAATACAGATTACAACATAGGTTACCAAGTAGGTAGGTACTCATATTTTGTATTACATATTCATATGGTAATATGGTATTCAAATTTTTCAATTTCATTATAACGTATGAAACTATATAATTTTAATGCCTCAGTGTGTATAAAAAATTCGAAATGGGATTATCTGTCAACGCGAGCTAAAACTATTATGCCAACGTGGCAAGTTTCATGAATATTTGCCATTTGAATAAACGGTTTTTCTTTATTGAATTTAAGGGTGTAAGACTGTAAGATTTGTATTCATTGAAACTTATTTTAAGTATATATATATATATATATATATATTAAGCATATAAGTTTATTATAATATGACGATCGGTATACGTACTGTACACTACCTACTCGCGTCCTTATTATTTATCTACTTGCGTAGTTGCGTTCTTACCAGAATGTTTGATAGGTGATTAGTGATAAGTGATACACCTTGGTTTCTATACAAAATAAATAATATTTATTATTGCGATTAAAATGGGATTTACGTTTAATTATACATATTTTGAGGACGCCAAATGACTTAATTTCAATTGTTTTTAACAAAATTAACGTAATTAGTGTGTAGCTAAGTTAATGATAACAAATGAACTGTTTTATAGATGAGCAAAAGAACAACTACAAAATGAAAGTGGATAAAACAATCCAAACAAGTTCTACATCGGACAATAATAAGTTTGTGAGTCTTCAGAGTATGGAGAAAATCTTGAAACTATTATGTTTGTTAAAATCAAACATTAACGAGTTAGATGAAAAGTTCAGGTCTCGAATTAGTTTGGGGTATACTTATACGGAATCAGATCATATTGATATGAAACTGAGGCTACAGTCTTTGGAGAATGACGTTATGCAACTTAAGTGTACGTTTGACAATGTCAGAGGAACCTACTTCGAAATAGAAAAAATAGTCACCCAGTATAATAAATATGAATCGGAGTACAGGAATCTTAGATCAATATTTAAAAGAGGAAAATTGGTCTGCAGTAGAATAAGTGATGAAAAAAAAGAAACATTCAATTTTTGCAGGATGATAAAAAGTAATCTATGTGATCCGTGTTGTAATATTTACAAAACATGGTTTTCATAGAGCATAAGAAAGTATAAGACTAAAACACGTATGTAGGAGCAAAGAGACAAATCAAGAACCTGAATTTCATAATAATTAAAAAAAAATTAAATTAGGTAGTTACTTGTTTTTCCCAAATTCACTTCACTATTCTAAATGTACAATTTTGTATTATTATTATTATTATTATTATTTGTTTTTGATGACAAATGGCGAAAAATAATATAGATAATAAAAATTATAAAATATATAATTTAGCACAAAACCATAAAGAAATCAAACGCGAGTACATTCTATGTAATTTGGAAAAACAACTAACAACTAATAACATTTTCATTCTTGGATATTTTTCATCAAAATTAAGTACCTGTTTTGTCTCTTTACTCTTTATATTTTGAATCAAATAAATATTGAAAGGCACGTGAAATAATAACATACGAATAAGTATTATTATTTAATTAATTATTGTTATAGTTAATGGTATCGAAATATTCATTTTTTTTTTTCAGAAGATTAAAAACTCGATTTATACGATTTTATTATAATCTTGGTAGATAGGTACAGTATATTATATTCATATATAACTTGCTAGTTGCTACATTTTATTTTTCAATTTTTAAGATTTTAATTATTTATTTTTACTAATTTAAAATAATGCTATATTCTTACAATATATTTATCTTACTATTCTTTTCATATTTTCATTTATAATGTTATGTGACATGCTATATTTTTTCCTATACAAAAATACATGGTAATAATTTAAATAATATTGATATTTGAATAGGTATAATTATATTGAAACACAGAAAGAAGTGTTTTTGTTATGATACATAATACAACAAAAATACCTTCTATATGCTTCACGGCTTCTATATATTTATATTTTTAAACATCATTGTTATAAAATAATATTAATAAAATAGAAACATTTTTCTAACAGTATTATTTTAAAAATTATAATTATTTTATTCATATGGAAAATAATATATCATACCATTTAACATAATTAAAAAAATAAAATAAATAAGAAAATAGTATTAGTATGAATGTAGAAATACAGAATTCAGTAAATATATAGCGTTATATTTAATTAATGAAAATTATGGGGGAAAAATGTAAAATCTTAAAAATTGATAAAGAAAATTGTTCAAAAAATTGTTTAAACATATTCAACTCTATCAATTATAATCAAATTAATATGTACCTTTATGAAATGATATTATTTTATTGTTTTTAGGTTAGATCTTAGGTACAATACGTTGTACCTATCTAAAAACTAATATTGATTAAACATTAAAATAATTTCTAATTGATAACATATTAGTGCCTACCTACTAGTATTGTAATATAATGACTATTATAAGGCTAATCACTATTGTGATACAAAGCACAATAGATTAATAATATAAATGTGAAAATGGAAATTTCTTCTTTTCTGGAATTATTTGCAATATATGTTTAAATGTTCTCAATACCATTAATAACAATAATAATGATTATAGGTAATTGGCACTCTATTGTTTGTTAACAATTATTGTTTGATTCAAATGTCTCTATATACATTATTAAAACATTTTATTATAGATCAATTAATATTATCTGATATTTGTGTATTCGATGTACTAATAAATATATTATGCTTTATTTGTATGTATTTGTATACTATGAAAGTATTGTAAACTAAAATATACATTTCTTAAACAATTATTTAATTTTAAGTAGTAGTACGCAAGTAAATATTATTTTATTAAAATATACATGATATTAAGAGATTACAACATCTATTTTGTGTGTGAAATTATTTAAAAATTTGCAGTATTTTTTAAAATTACCAGAAATTCAGCTGGGAAGACAACGTAGATTTGTTTAACTCATGTGACAATAATTCTTTATTGTCTTGTGATAAATTTCTTTAGAGGGACATAAAAATACTATGAAGTGATGTGTTAATAAATAATATTTAGGAGCTTAAATATTTTTTTGGAACATGAATAGAAGTACTTATATTGAATTGAGACTTCAATCTATCTTTAAATACATTTTCAGATTCCTTCATGTGTGTTGTATAATATTCACAATAAATTCTGTAAATATGTGCTAAATTTCTATAAACGAATATTTAAAGGGAACAGAAGCGACTATATTCCTATATGAAAATTAACTATAATGCAAGTACTATTACAGAGCTTTACACCGAACCGATTTTAAATATTGTTTTATATTAAAAAGAGGAAAACATTGTCTAGGGTGGCTGGTAGTGCTCAATTTTAGATTTTTTATGTATAAAAACACTTTTTTGGGTAGATAATGGCCCGATTACCAAAATTATGGCATGCTTTCTGTAGCAAATCACGTTACATACATTTAAGGTTGAATGATCAAAAATAAAACAATAAAAAAATATTTGTTTTTTCATTCACAATGATATTTCGATTCAAAAATGTCTTACATTTATAAAAATTGTTTTCAAAAATCTTAGTAAAACAGCATAAATTTAATATTGAATGTTCAAATTTAAAAGAAAAAAATTTTTTTTGATTCACAATAAAACATTGATTCAAAATTTTCCTTATTATATTAAATTTTTTTCAAAAATTTTAGTAAAACATCTATAATTTAAGGTCGAATGTTTAAATTTTAAACAAAAAAAAATTTTTTATCAATCGCAATGACATTGATTCAAAATTTTGGTTTTTTTATTAAAATTTTTTTAAAAATCTTAATAAAACATCATTAATTTACGTTGAATGATCAAAAATAGAACAAAAAACATTTTTTTTCCCAACGATACTTGTATAAAAAATATTTATACTTTTATTAAATTTTTTTTTAATTCTTAGTAAAACATAATTAATTTAAAGTTGAATGTTCAAATTTGAAACAAAAAAAATTTTTTTTCAATCATAATGATCTTTTATTCAAAATTTTCGTTTTTTTATTTAAATTGTTTCAAATATCTAAATAAAACGGTTAAATTGATGGTTGAATGATCAAAAAATAGAACAAAAAATTTTTTTTTGTTATTTTTTGTTATTCACAATCCATCTTGGATTTAAAATATTTATAATTTTATTAAAATTTTTTCAAACTCTTACTAAAATATCTATAATTTATCGTTGAATGTTTAAAAATAGAACAAAAAAAAAATTTTTTTTTAGGCACTATGATATTTTGATTCAAAATATTTGTGCTATTCTTAAGTTTTTTTCAAAAATCCTAATAAAAAGGTAAAATTGATGATTGAATGATCAAAATTAGAACAAAAAAATTTTTTTTTTCTTTCATAACTAAATTTGAATTTAAAATATTTATACTTTTATTAAAAGTTCTTCAAACTTTTACCAAAACATCTATTATTTAAGCTTGAATGTTCAGATTTGAAATAAAAATTTTATTTTTGTTTCATTATGAAATATTGATTCACGACTTTCGTATTTGTATTAAACATTTTTCAAAAATCTTAGCAAAACATCATCAAATTACCATTGAATGTTCATAAAAAGAACAAAAAAAAAAATTTTTTTTAGTCACTATTACATTTTGATTCAAAGTATTTGTGCTATTCTTAAATTTTTTCAAAAATCCTAATAAAAAGGTTAAATTGATTGTTGAATGATCAAAAATAGAACAAAAAAAATTTTTTCTCAGGGATATTTGTATACAAAATATTTATAATTTTATTAAAATTAATTTCAATAATCTTAGAAAAACAGCATAAATTTAAGATTGAATGTTCAAAAATTAGAACAAAAAAAAATTTTTTTTCAGTCACAATGACATTTTGATTCAAAATTTTCCTTATAATATTAATTTTTTTTCAAAAATTTTAGTAAAACTTCTATAATTTAAGGTTGAATGTTTAAATTTGAAACAAAAAAATTATTTTTTCAATCATAATGATCTTTTATTCAAAATTTTCGTTTTTTTATTTAAATTGTTTCAAATATCTAAATAAATCGGTTAAATTGATGGTTGAATGATCAAAAGAAAAAAAACAAAAAAAAATTTTTTTGTTATTCACAACCCATCTTGGATTTAAAATATTTATAATTTTTTTAAAAGTTTTTCAAACTCTTATTAAAACATCTATAAGTTATCGTTAAATGTTCAAAAATAGAACAAAAAAAAAATTTTTTTTTAGTCACTATGGCATTTTGATTAAAAATATTTGTGCAATTCTTAAGTTTTTTTCAAAAATCTTAATAAAACGGTTAAATTGATGGTTAAATGATCAAAAATAGAACAAAAAAAAATTTTTTTTTCATTCACAATGACACTTATTTAATTTATTTGTGCATTAATTAAAATATTTAGAAACATTTTAGTAAAACATCATAAATTTAAGGTTGAATGTTCAAATTTGAAACATAAAATTTTTTTTTTTCACTCTTAATGACACTTTGATTTAAATTATTTGTGCATTTATTAAAATTTCTTCAAACTTTTACTAAAACATCTATTATTTAAAGTTGGATGTACAGATTTGAAATAAAATTTTTTTTTTTGTTTGACTATAAAATATTGATTTACAATTTTCGTACTTGAATTAAACTTTTTTTCAAAAATCTTAGTAAAACATCATTAATTTACGGTTGAATGTTCAAATACAGAATAAAAAATAACTTTTTTTTAATCACAATGACACTTTGGTTCAAAATTTTCCTTATTATATTAAATTTTTTTCAAAAATTTTAGTAAAACTTCTATAATTTAAGATCGAATGTTCAAATATGAAAACAAAAAAAAAATTTTTTTTAGTCACTATGAAATTTTGATTCAAAGTATTTATGCTATTCTTAAATTTTTTCAAAAAGCCTAATAAAAAAGTTAAATTGATGGTTGAATGATCAAAAAGAGAACAAAAATTTTATTTTTTCTTAACGATATTTGTATACAAAATATTTATAATTTTATTAAAATTGCTTTCAAAAATCTTAGTAAAACATCATTAATTTACGGTTAAATGTTTCAAAAATAGAACAAAAAAAAATTGTTTTTTTCAGTCACAATGACATTTTGATTCAAAATTTTCCTTATGATATTAAATTTTTTTCAAAAATTTTAGTAAAACTTCTATGATTTAAAGTTGAATGTTTAAATTTGAAACAAAAAAAAAATTATTTTTTCAATCATAATGATCTTTTATTCAAAATTTTCGTTTTTTTATTTAAATTGTTTCAAATATCTAAATAAAACGGTTAAATTTAAGATTAAATGTTCAAAAATTAGAACAAAAAAAAAAATTTTTTTCAGTCACAACCACTCTTGGATTTAAAATATTTATAATTTTATTAAATTTTTTTCAAACTTTTACTAAAACATCTATAATTATCGTTGAATGTTAAAAAATAGAACAAAAAAAAATTTTTTTTTTACAACCACTCTTGGATTTAAAATTTTTTCAAACTCTTACTAAAACATCTATAATTTATCGTTGAATGTTCAAAAATTAGAACAAAAAAAATTTTTTTTTTAGTCACTATGACATTTTGATTCAAAATATTTGTGCTATTCTTAAGTTTTTTCAAAAATCCTAATAAAATAGTAAAATTGATGGTTGTATGATCAAAAATAGAACCAAAAAAACTTTTTTTTTCACAACCACTCTTGGATTTAAAATTTTTATAATTTTATTAAAATTATATTATAATTTTATTATAATTATCGATGAATGTTAAAAAAAAAAAAAAAAAATTTTTTTTTTTATTTACAAAGATACTTTGAATCAAAATATTTGTGCTAAAATTAAAATATTTTCATAAATCTTAATAAAACATTATTATTTTAAGGTTGAATGTTCAATTATGAAAACAAAAAAAAATTTTTTTTAGTCACTATGGCATTTTGATTAAAAATAGTTGTGCTATTCTTAAGTTTTTTTCAAATATCTTAATAAAACGGTTAAATTGTTGGTTAAATGATCAAAAATAGAACAAAAAAAAAATTTTTTTTTATTCACAACCACTTTTGGATTTAAAATATTTATAATTTTATTAAAATTTTTAATTTATAAAAATTAAAAAATATAAAAATATAAAAATTATTATGTTAAAACACTGTCATTATTAAAAATAAAATTTAAAAATGTTTTTGTGAATAATTTTATTTTTATTTTTATTAAAATTTCCAGTTCCCAATTAATTTTATTTTCCATTTCTTTTAATAATAAAGATATGACTAATTAAGAAAATTAAGGTACTGGTTTATGTAAATTTTTGAACTGTAAGATAATTCCTCATTTATGTTGTCAAGTACCCTCTGGCGATACAAAATTTCACCCGTGAGCCATGTGCCTATGTGTCCTTCATGGTCTAGGTTTACATTAAGGTGGGTGGTTAGTGCTAAGCTATAATAATTCTATTTGCCACACCTAAAAAAATTTAGTTCGGCGCCACCGAAGGGAAATATGTTTAATAATCTGAGTAATTTAGAAAACCTTTATGATTTACACTTTTTTAATGTTGCATATATGGACAACTAGGTTTCAATAGCTGGTCTTAAAATTAAATATTTATTTGACAGTGTTTAAATGTAACAGTCGCTGTCATAATTTGTTGCTTTGTACAGATAAATTAATTAATAATTTTGATAATCAAAGTAAAAATATGTAATGTATAACTAATATTTTTTTTATATTATTACATTTTTCTTCGCAAACTGATTAACCATATAGTGAAATATAATACAAAAATATACTGTACATTACGTGAATTATTTTATTATTTCACAAAGTGGCAAAAAGGGGTTTTTATTTCATGAAAGGATCAACTTTTTATAAAATAGACAATATCGTTAAGTGGCTACGACATATAAAATTATTTTAAATGATTTCTATTTTTTAATACAAAAACAAAATTAATTGTATTTAATGTACGAATACAATGATAAAAAAGTAAAACAGTATGCTAGGTATAGATAAAAATACATTTTAATAATTTATTATCTTTTATCATATTGTTTATTTATTTATGATTCTAGAGCACAAAGTAAAAAAGGAATAACACATTGTTATGAACTTATTTAACAATATAGTTCATTTTTTATTAAAGTGATTTATATGTGAATATACAATATAACATTATTGATAGAACCTTATTATATAATATTAATAATAAAATATATTTAAAGAATATCAATTTGTGAGTTATTTGCTTGTTGTCCTTGTATACTTAATATTGATCCAGAAGTTATTGACTCCATGTTTCTCATCATTAAATTAGTGTTAAGAATCTTCCATATATTTTCTGCTTGAGGGTCTTGTCGGAGTATAAATTGCTGTTCAAATATTCCGACCATTCTGCCAATTCCCTGGTGGAGTGTACCTCCTGTTTGAACTTTTACTAAGCCATGAGATTCTTTTTTCCATTTCACATCGCTTGAATGGGGAGAAAAATAGAGTTTGTATTCTTTCATAATACCTAGCAAACATTGCAATGATGATGTTGAATTATCATATTTCTCATTGATTTCTTCACTGCCACCAAGCATTTTCATACCCATTGTGCAGTTTTCATAAAAATGACTTTTGTCCAGTTGATTTTTTCCTGGTACACCAAGATTATTAAATAAATCATAAAAATGTTTAGTAAACATTTCAATGAATTCCTCCAAGAGTGCATGATCTTTATGGGATTTTGAATTGGATATTTCATTAGTAATTGGTACTGGTGTAGGCATCTAAAAAAATATAATATATTTTTTTTTATATTGTAACAAATATTATATATCATATTTTATACATTTTATATGATCAATATTTGTTTTTCATTGTCAAACAAAATTTTACAAAAACCTCTTAATATGATTGGAAACATTTATTTATTAAGATGTTATGTATAAGAAATAATACAATTTTTCTCGTTACGCAGTGTATTTGTGTGAAACATAAAGGATTATTAGTGTGAATAAATGCGTTCAGAATCAATCGTACAGTGTCGGGTATACGGGCAGCGCGCAAAGTTCTTGCTTTACTATTACTCTATTAGTTCATAATAACATAATATTTCATATGAGACATAACAAACAACAACAATAAATTGAATGAAGATTATCATCAATACATGGCTTGGACGGTACTTATAAATTTACTTTACTTAAAAATTATAAGCCAGTAAAATGAAAGTTTACAAAAAAATGTATCTAAATGATGAATATGCATAAATATAAAAAACTAAATGTATAGGTAATCGGTCTTCTAATAAGAAAATTGATATTTAAATATTTAATGTAAATAATTTATAAGTAAAATAGCATATTTCTATTTTTATATTATTTTCATATTAATTATAACTAATGCATTCGTTGCTTTACGGTTGCACTTTTTATTAATTATTAATATAAAATAGATAAAATAAAACACATGTTTATTACATATTATTAATATATATTATATAGTTTTTTTTTTATTATTTAGCATTTAAATATTTATATGTTTTGGAGAAATAATTTTTGGTATCATATGGTGAAGATAAAAATTTGACAAAAGCATTTCCATTTTACTTTGCCAAAACGAATCTTCCCTATTCAATTTTATTAACAACCATTCTTTAAAATAATAAATATAATATCTTCAAAATTAAATTCTTAAATTGACATGGTCTGTTTGTAATATCACTTTTTAATAATTTAACTTTGTAACTATGAATAATTTTCATATTTTTTTCTAAATATAATAGCCTTCATGATGGCATATCTATAAAAATATATATTAATTATAAAATTATATATTGTACAAAAAGTCTCACCAGGTTTTTATTTATCAATAACTTTTGATCTAATGTATATTTTTTTAAATATGTTTGTTGCAATCTATTTTTGTATAAAACAAGTTTCTAGACGATTAATTAGATTAATAAAATGTGATATTATTAATTATTATTTTATATTTATAAATTAAATGCTTAATCTGCGAACAAAATATAATACAAATTTCAGAAAAATAAAAACTTTAAATTGGCCATCTCCAAATTTCAATTATGAAATAAAATTCCTCGGGAGAAGAAAAACTACCAAAAAATGGCAAAAAATTGGCAAAGTGATGAATTTTGTTATTTTTAATATTTTTATGTCATGATATTTCCTTAAATTTTAATCGTAGGGACTTATTTATTTTTGAATAATATGTTTACATAGGTATTTTACACTCGTGGTAAATATTGTAATGGTTTATCAGTATAATATATTGAGATTCGCTCAGAATCATATTTTCTAAATCAATATCATTGCATTCCAATTATCATTATAATAAACCACTAATTTCTCCAAGGATCGAGGGATGAAAGAGGAACGCCAAAACAATTATTGACCTTCCTGGTTTTTCATAAAAATTTTATTTTAAGTATTTTAAAAAAAAAAATGTTTGTAATTTAATTTGTATTAATTTGTAAATTTTGAATAATACTTTGTCCTCCTATGATAATATTTATGTCCTGTTTACAATTTTAACGTAACTTGAACATCACGTCATCGCGGTTGTAAAATACGGGCAACGCTCGCACGCGCACACACATGTAAAAAACAGCTACTGTTTCAAACATGTATGAAAACGCATTTCCAACGTAACAAATGATTTAATGATGCGATAATAATTTTAAAAATAGATTAAATTCTCCATACAAGATACTAGAGATCGACTTGCTCACTTTTTTTAATATTTTAGTCTCAAGTTGTTCAACAATTGAATATTTACAAATTTTTAATTTACAATTTGCTTAATTACATTTGGAAGACTTACGAAAAAAATTCCGAAAACATGGGAAAGTCGATCTAAAGTAGACTTGATGACGAATTCAAATCAGTTTTCAGATCCTTTATCGCATCACGAGATCTATCGTAACTTTGGAAATAGAGAACGTCTAAATCCCTATTTTTCATGTGTGTTAGACGGAGAAAGAAAATCATCACTTCCAATCCCCTTAAATAACATACATAAAGTTTCTTTACTTAAATTTATGATATTAAATGTTTATAAATACTAAATTTAACGTAAGTAACATTATATTACTATATTATTTGTTAGAAGGTTTAATTAATGGAAATTGCTTATTGCGTAATGATTTCTTCTCAAAAATATTTATTTTAAAATATCAATTAATGGTATGGGATCATTGTTAATCGTATATCCAGATAAAAATACTTACTATTTGATTTGGTTGATTATTCATCACATTGTTATTTTGAGATAATGCCAGCATATTATTAGGAGAGTTTGTTTGTATTTGTGCTGTCGATTGTACATGCATTGATGGTGTGATATAGTCTGATTGACTTTCAATCAATGTTTTAAAAGTAAGGCATAAATTACTTCTTGATGACATATTCGCTGTAGGTTTACAACCTTTTAAAATCAAAAACTTTAATATATCAATTATTTGTATCCTTTTACTAGACAATATCTGTGTATATGGTAGATTAAATAGTAACAGTTCAGCATCTAAAACACGACACGATACAGCAATCAGAAATTGTAACGACAAAAAATAACACCTAATAAATATAATTTTAAGAACAAGTATGTACACGATACACGATAAATAAAAAATTATAAATTACAATTGTTTTACCTTCCCGGGTACTTGCTATAATGCCACCGCCGTGGTATACAGACCTGACGATTTCACATAATTTAGATGTTTCATAACACTCTAGAAATTCCTTTAACAATCGTTTTTCGACGTCGCGGTTGGTAGACATTGGAAATTTGGAATATTGATTTATCCGTACAAAATAATTAATTTATTAACCAAACACAAATTATTCAAACCATGTACATAAAGATATAATATTATGTATCAAATTTTCTGGCATATACCATAGATTAAATATACATAGAGAGCCCATTGCTATGCAATATTTGGAAACTGGGCATTTATACAAATATTGTGTTCATAGATAGCGCAAATGATGAGAATTAATAATTATTTTACCATTTGTTATAAAATACCAAATTTATAATTATTATAATGTTGGTTTATGGTATTTATAAACAAATAACAATATTACTAGCTTTTACTTTTGTAGTTTTATACGTTCGCCACATCTACCCATTTATATCTGAAGAAATAAATTTATTATTATTATCAATAGACAAACTGGATTTTATATTATGTTATTTTTTTTTCTAATAGCGTATCCTAATTTATTTCTATTTTGTTTATTTAAAAATTATGCAACAGATGGTTTAATTACTCTTACAACAAAGGCGTATTTAATGGGGTGATTGAACGAGTTTAACCCCCCCACCCACCTCCCATGACTCTCAAAAAAATAGACCTTAAGCATTTAAGAAATGAAATTAAAAAGCATTGAAAATAAGCAATAGAATGACAAGTTTTTAATAAACAATATTAATATTTATCATTGAAGTTAACTGTCATTAAATTTTTAGAATCATCATCAATGAAACCTTTCTTTTGGAAACTGTTTAAAAGATTTGTCATATTGTTAATTTTAATATCATTGCGTCGTATCTTTTGCTGTAGTTTTAATTTTCCTTTTTAATAATTCTTCAGATTTATGAGTTGTCGTAGTTTCAACATTATCACAAGCACTATTTTTTCTATGTTATTTTTTCTATGCAGTGATACACACTTCAAAATGTAAATTATGTTAGATCATTACAATAAGTCATAAACTATATTTTTTATCATTTAATACAACATAGCATAAGCACAAGGATACAACATATAGGAGGGGTCTAATTTATTTTACACATTCACCTATAATCTATATAGAAAAAATTCTAATTTGTATATGTATATAAATCAATTATCAATACAACACGATTAATATTTAATAATTAAAGTTAATTTCGTTTTAAAAACTGAAGGGGCTGCTGATCATTGTAGTGAACTTAGCCCTCCCAAGCCCCCCTAGTTGCACCAATGCAACATAGCATATTTAGTATTTCAAGTTGAGTACCTACCTATTATTATATCGCATGCTTATTACAAAGTATATAAAGATGTGTTCAATGTAATTAAGTGGTGCACTTTTATTTAATTAATCTGTATATCAATTCAAATTTATTTCTAAAAATGTCATGTTTCACACTCATTAATTTACAAGTAAATTCTTGAACTTAGGTACATAATATTAAATGAAATTAATTTAAATTGAATGTACCTAATGGAAACTACTAAGAAATACTTTTTAAACTCATTAATAGCTATATTAATAATTATTGTCTTTCTCATATTTTAGTTTATTTATTGTGATTATAATAAAATATGATGCTATTATGTATGTTCGAGCAACGACGCTCGAACATGGTTTCTTTCCTACAGCTATTTTGAGCGACCGTGCTGTTATCGCGGACTTTTACGCTCGCTGATTAGACGACTACGCATACGACTAGACATAATTATAATAATTAAGTACGCTACGAACTGTTATACGGGATGCTATTTATCGTATGTCACGGTTTTTCTATTTTTTTCGACTTTGAAGAAAATCTTTTCGATGGTGAACGGACGCTGAATTTTCAACGATTGATGTTTTTTTGTTCCCAATACTTGGCGGCTGGATATGAAGAACACTGTATCGTACTTTGTAAATGTCAATTTTTATTATTGTTTTAAAACCATTTTGTAATCAGCAATTTTATTCAAGTATTTAGTTTTAAGATACATTGTTTAAAATTTGAGCGCCCACTAATGTATAGTAATTTTAGAATATTAATACAATTATTTTATTAATAATATTATTTTGGTTAAGAGTTTAATTTTTATGTTCGCGTGTGCGTCGCCCACACCAGGCGATTTCGTCTTAAGGCGAGCGACGTGCTAACAATGCGACTATAAATTGTTCATTAAGAATAAATGAATATCTATTTAAAAATTAATAATTAAGTTTATTCGTTTACATGGAATAACAATATAATATTATATAGTATATACTATTCACGGAATACGGGCATGCGGTTTACGAACCAGTCTATTATTTCAATTGTTCTTTCCAATGTTTATCGGATATTATGACAATATAAAACCACCATTATATATTATAAGCGAAATAAATATTGGCGGGAAGTGCAAGGTGAAATAATATTTTATTATAGCACAATATTATTTGTATTTTACAATGGTATTATTGAATAATAGCAGTACCTTTTCATTCCAAAATATTACCTCAAAGATCATTAGAACTATTTCATTCTTAATTATTGTTGAGAATGAAAAGGTTCTGACTGATATTTTTCAGTTTCGTCCTTGTCATTCATAATTGTATGAGATAGAACCTTTTCATTTTGTGTATCTCATTAAATAATCGATGGATCGATACGATTTCTAGATTAAACTATAAAACAGTAACTACTAACAGTTAACTATAATTATGAAAAAAACCTTTTTTCAAAAAAATTGATTTAGAACCTTTTTATTCTAAGACGATGATTTAACAGAATATGAACTATCTATTTCAAAAAATATACGAGAAACTAATATAAAAAACCACTTTTTCACTTCAAAATTGATAAAATATCCTCCAAAACCAGTATAAAACAAGATATATTTTTAAAAGCTTATGAAAACCTATACGTATATTAGTAATAGATTTGAATATCGTTTTAACCGATTGTGGACGTTCTTCCTTCGTCCCTTCGGTCCTCGGAGAAATTAGTGGTTCATTATAATTATTAAGATTAAAATGCAATGATATTGCATTATAAAATACAATTCTGTAAATATGCAAAATAAATTTCAAGTCCCTACGATCAATATTCAAGGAGTTATCATTCCTTTTCAAGGAAAAACTTATGAGAAATTCAAAAATTGAGCTAATAAAGTACCCACTAGATTAAATTTGCTATAGAGAGAATACCCTATTTGTGGTAATCGGATCATTATTTCTACCCGAAAAAATATTTTCATACATCAGAAAAAACCTATAAAAATTTCCATAATGATGATGATGATACAACTGGCGATCTAACCAATAAGGTAAAAATTTAAATAAATCCCGTTAGTATACAACTAAATAATTTCAATTAAATTGAACACTTTCCAGATACACTGTTTTATTTTAACTTAACTTTAAGTTATGAATTATTACAGTTAAACCTGTAGTAAATTAATGTAATAATATTATGGTGTATTCATTTATTTATATATAGTTAAATACTATTATATCAATAATTTCGTTCCTAAAAATGTCACTACATTTCTCTTGACTGCCCCACCCTATTGTGCTGGACCCTAATTTCCCATCTATAAGTATGAGGTCTATAGGCCCAACACATATTATCGACATTTAAAATAATAAATTAATACAATTATGTGTGTGCAATAAATGTGTTTCATTATTTTATACTTGTACATATTTTATACTATTTTGTCGCATTTAGCTAATCTGTCATTCAAATACAAATACATTTAACTGCACTCTAATCATTTTTAGAGAATTAAAAAAAGCCTACACAGTTGTTTTACATGCTATATCATAATTTTGTAGCAATTCTTCATTCTTTTCGATTTTATAACGGTTTCTAAAAAATTTTTGTCTCCTAAACACCATAAAATTTTCCACCCCTCGGGCAATCGCCCCTCTTTTCCATCTCGTTAAACGTGGTTCTGCTCATTAGTTACGTATTTAGGATTTTGTCAAGGAGGGGATATGGGATGTTAATATTCGCCAAGATGATGTCCCCATCGTAAACAATGAGTGTTAGGTAAGGATATTCTTATTTTTTCAATTTCGTATTATAGATAGTTATACAAAATAATTTATTTTATAACATTTTTCGAAAAATATCACAAAAAAGAATAGGTCAAAGGAGGGGATGTATCCTCCATATCCCTTCGTAAATATGTCACTGCCACTCATAACTCATAGGTAATAACCAGCAAATGAAATGATAATATAGCATTATTATCATAATTTGTTATTTGTTATCCATCACAGACCGATAGCAAATAACTTGTTAAAAACATCAATATTGTAAAAAAATTAATAACATTTTTCTACTTTTATAAGAAACGTGTTAATAACATGTATCTAATAATGTTATATTGGTCTAGACGTTTAATATTTCTTATCAAAATTAATCCTTTTTTAGGTTACGGTTAAGGGAAAACGAAAAGTTGGCGAAACGAAATGCGGCTGCAGATCTTCTGAAATTACTTAATCTATAGTCCTAAACCATGTACCATATTCCAAATTATCAAATATTCTTACTTTTTTTCAAATATTGATTACTCACGTTTTAAAATTTATATTATATAGGTATTATTTATTATAATATTATATAATATAAATTTTAAAACGTGAGTAATCAATATTTGAAAAAAAGTAAGAATATTTGATAATTTGGAATATGGTACATGGTTTAGGACTATAGATTAAGT
>CM023357.1:24065479-24116440 GCA_013282895.1 Eriosoma lanigerum
AAATTTATATTATATAGGTATTATTTATTATAATATTATATAATATATTTAGATATATTTATATTATATATTATTATATAATTCACATACACATATATACATAAATATTTTATGTTATATTGCCATGCTATTATATGTACGTATATGTATTTAAAATAGAATATTATCAAAATACAAATTTTTTCAATAAAGTTAAAATTTTTTGTTGTTTAAAAACTGGATGAAAAAAAGATAAAGTCGATTCATGGCGTTTATCCTGAGTCCCTTCAGGGCTCGAAGTAATTAATGATTTATTATAATTAACATATAAATGCAATGAAATACGATTCTGAACGTAACTCAATCATATATATATCAATTTATGTATCTATATTAAATCATATATTTTATTAATAATCCGTTCCAAAATTTCACCATATGTGTAGACTATCTATGAGAACTTTTTAAGCAGTAACTTTATATTATTAATATAAGGTAATAATTACCTAGTTCACAATTTTTTTTTTTAAATTTATCTCCTAAGTAACATTAATACGAACAGTATACGTATATCACAAAATAGAACTGGTTTCGTTAAGGTAGATTAATCATTTAGGAATAATATAGCAATTTAGGTGAAATAATTTAAAAAATAATAACCGTACAAGAACTAAAACATGTTTACAATTTGTTTTTGTTGTAACAACTGTAATATTTTTTGATAATTTGATAGCCTTAATAAATGTTATTGCGGACTGCGGTCTGGCCAGAGTAAGTTATTATCGACTTCCATAAATTAATATTATAATAAAAACTATAAATTTAACGCACTGAACACTGTCATTACAATGATGTACGAAAATAATGAAAATATTATCTGCGTCGCGGGCGTAGCGGGTCCTTGTTATACAAAGCTGGTTATGAATTTATATCCTTTGAAATTATATTTAAGTACTCTACGATTATTCAAGATTTATTTTAACTGAATAATAAAATAATAAATAATTTAACAAATTTAATATAATATTTAATTATTTATTTATTTATAGTTATAATATTTAATAATATTGAACATTTTATTTTTATTAATTAAATACAATACATTTGTAAAATAAACAATAATAATTGACTAAATATAATATTTAAGAATTACTATTTTCCAATTAATTTTATTCTGGATATAGATTATTACGGTTACGCTATCTTCCTGTGCGGTTGGTGTTTGCTGTTGAATGTGCCGCCCATGCTATCACAGTATTATCTATAAACCATAACCGCATGCGATGTTTTGCATTGTTTTTCGAATTGTGGTTTGTGGTATCATGTTAACGGTCGAATTATATAATTTCCTAAATCAAAGTTTATAATATGATAATATTTATTGTCTATGAGTGATAGTTTTTACGATAAGAGTATTACCAACTAGTTTTGATTATGGATAGTTAAAACCTATCGAATATTATATTGAATGAAAAGATAGTATTGTTTATAAAAATCCATTGAATGCATATTTTGGTAGTGCTTATCATTAAAATTCCGACTAGTTTTCACTATCGAGTATTTTTTAATTCTCTGGAGTTCTGGACCTGGATATGATGAACAAAAACATCGTTGTGGCTATCGCCCCTCCTCTCAAGACTCAAATTTTTACTGCGAAAAATGTACATGTTATACTGACGGGATTTATTATTTATTTGTGATTCCTGCATAACCTCTTTAACTAATACTTAATCATATAATTTAATAACAATCTTTTTTTTTTTTAATATTAGTGATTTCAGGAATTATGCCAAACCCAGTTAGGTAATAACTAGATTTTGTGATAATTATCGTATGGTATTAGGTGTTTATATTCACTTATGGGGTAATGTATATTTACTAAAGATAGATATATTGCTATAGTTACGTTACCATTTTCAACACAATTTTCAGTGCCAGCTAAAATAAAATCGGTAATCGTCAAAATAATATATCTTATTTGATAGGATTATGTAAAATAAAATTATTAATCGTCTATTTTTTTTAGCCAATCGTAGGCCACTTCGATTAAAAATTTAAAAATCTTTTAAATTAAATTAAAAATTAAATTTAAATTGCATAAGAATTAAATTAAGTATCATTATAGCTTAACTAATTTCGTATTCTAAAGAATCGAAGATTTTTAATTATAGGTTAAATACGATAAGTTCAATATTTAGCCCAAGGATTATTTATTGTAAATATTATTTTAATTACAGACTTACTTGTCATAAAAGTTAAATGATTGGGATCGTAAGAATCCTCTATAAATTCAAAACATTATATTATAAAACATCAAATAAAGATTAAAATCCGATGACGTTAATTTTAAAATTATACTTTGGTTAAGTTGAGTGATATGAGAATCCCTCAATAGGTTTCAATAGGATTCATTTAATGATATAATTAAACTATATTTTTAATAACTCTATGAATGTTACATCATTTTATGTAACAGCATTACTAATTTTTTGTCAATGGTTGCGTCGATTGTCAAAAAAAAAATTATAAATATTTTTGTTATTGAAAGGTCTACTTAAAATATGTATATTAAACTACTGTACAATAATAGTAGATTTGCCATATATTGTATAGTAAAATATTTCTAATATTTTTGAATTGATAATTTGTATTTACGTGGCGTATACGGCATCCCAAAACAATTTTGATATATTTCTGAGAAACATTACGTTTTATTTATTTGGTTTTGTTATATTCTTCTTTATTTATAAAATTGTAACTTTCACCAATTTTTTCCTCAATGATCGTATTTGCATTTATGCCATTTTTTTTATTATAATAAACTAGCAAACGGCACACCGATTTCGTCGGCTTACCGCCTTCGGCATACACGAAACTCTTTTTTTAGGGATATTTTTTTAAGGGTAATTTCGATAATAGGCAGATTAAGATATGTTCGCAATTTAGTGGTCTACAGGTGACACCTTTTAGCGACAAATCGATAACGATTTATAATTTCGGAGTACTTAAATTTCTAAAAAACTCAAATACAGAAAATCCGATACGGGGAAATTGATTTCCTGTTAGAGGTGCAGTTGCGTTACACTCGGGCAAAATCAGTCGAAGGCAAGTTTATTTCGTCGTAGGTGTACGACTTGGTCACATATGTAAGTTCATAATGGTGCTCATAATAAAATAAGTAAACCACACATTTAAAATTTAGGAAAATTATTAAGATCTAAAAAAAAATTTATTCGCATGGATTTACGAAAAAGTGTTAAACTGCTCAATTACTGTTATATTATAATTTTGTGCACTAAAAAAGGCCACAGCAATAGATGTGTAATTATATCACGGATAATTTATTCCATTGTTAGTGTACGACTCTATTGCATATACTAATGGTAAAGGGTGTTCACAATGAAATATACATACCACGTATGTGGTAATAAACTAAAGCGGAAACATGGTGAGTCAGAAAATTCCGAAACCTTATTCAATACATCTAGGACGGCAAAGTAACGCGAACTCTGGTCACGACGGAGCCGTCCTGTGTACAGGGAAATTATTATAATTTAAAGGCCCTGAAACGGTCCCTAGAAGAAACGGCCTGAAATTGACTAACATTATATAGAGAGAGTCTACGCGTTAAGCACCGAGAGAACGCTACTCCTTTGCGCATACAAATGAATGCGTTCCGCCGTTTCATACACAAATTTCTCCCACTCCACTACCTACTCGCCGTCATAAATTCCCTCTAGCCATCTGTCGTCCATCGTCGTCGGCGTCGACTGCCTAGTTGTAGGGAATGGCGGGTTTAGCGGGAATGAGGCATGCACGAAAATAGACGAGTATGGTCGCTGCCGAGTCGCTACTCTCGTACGTTCTCTTGGTGGCCCGGGTATATTAAAAAAGGTTTCGGAATTTTTCGACTCGCAGTTTTTCCGATTGAATCGGATAAAGTTTTTCTTTAATTTAAAAAGCGCATACTCCGAGACGTTTTGATAACTGTTAAACGGTTAACGGTTAACGGTTATCGAAATAAGAGTAAATTTAGAATTAACAAGTCTAATAATAATTCCCTAGCCACCGGCCATCGTCGATACGAGTGTTTTTGTTATAAATGTTGTTAAAATAATAAATATTATGTATATTAGTTTTAACATTTGTAATCAAAATAGCGGGGTTACCAACAGCTACGAGCTGTAGTTATAACGATAAATATTTAAATAATAGCACTATGTTATATAACTAAGTATGTTACTCCATTAATACATGAATATATTTTACCTAATGCAATAAGTTTTTGAATATTTTGATCTGTTTTTTGTTTAATTAATTAAATTTTATATCAAATAAATGTATTAGTATATTTACATGGTTAAATACATAATTAATACTTATATTTAATTACACATCGATATATAATTGCAGTTAATATAATAATAATATTGCATCGAGGTTGATTATATTTTAACTCAACAATAATATAAAAAAACATAATACAGTTTTAAAAATTGAACAACTAATATGCTGGATTAAAATTACTAAGTTTAGTTTCAATCAATTTTTTCAACAAA
Organism: Eriosoma lanigerum; assembly: GCA_013282895.1. Taxonomy (NCBI): domain Eukaryota; kingdom Metazoa; phylum Arthropoda; class Insecta; order Hemiptera; family Aphididae; genus Eriosoma; species Eriosoma lanigerum. The sequence goes on from CM023357.1 coordinate 24,070,018, forward strand.
CGGTGTTATTTGCTTTTTAAATCGTTTTATAATTTAACTAAACAATAGTAAATAAGAAAAATTTGTATAAATGTCGTTAAAAAAAATGTATAATTTTGTATATCAAAAGAATACAGATAATTTGATAACATCTATTTACTACATATTGGGCCATCGTGGAAACTTCAACACGAAACTGTGCGTCGTCGCTTTTTGACCTACGAACAAGCCTATTTCTACCAAATATATTCGGTTGACTTTCATTTTTAAATAATAACAGTATTATATAATCAGTAATAGTATAGTTAATTGGCTATTGCAGAGACATTTAATTATTTTATAACAAATTATGTAGGATTAAAATTGAGTTTTCCCTCCCCAAAAAGTATAATAAAATATGAAATTATGATTTTTTTAAATATAAATTAATAAATGTATGAGATGTTCTTTCTTCTACTCACAAGAAATTTTATCTTCATGCTCATAAATAGATTTTATTATAGCTATAAAGAACAAAATTCATTGGATTTTGGTATATTTTGATTATTTTAAAATATTATATTTTAAAATTAAATTACTGTCAAAGTTCATAAAAACGTGTATCACGTAATTCAATTTGATTTCTAGAAAAATATATAAATAATATATTAAAAGGACAAAAAACAAATATTCTTAAATACAAAAATGGAAGGGCAATTGTGAACGTTCCTCATTCGTTCCTTTGGTCCACGCAGAAATTAATGGTTTATTTCAATTAAGATTTGAATGCAATGATATTGCATTAGAGAATACGATTCTGAACGAAACTCAATATAATGCAATATACTTATCTACTGATAATCCATTACAAAATTTTACCACATGTGTAAATTACCAATGTATATATTTAAAATACATTTTAAGTTATTACGAACAAATTTTCAAGGATTAAACCGTTAGAACATTATTAAAAATAAATTCCAGAATTTAACAGAAACCGTAATTTCACCGATTTCCCGCCATTATTTGGTAGTATTTCATCTCACAAGGAAAAACTTTTGAGAAATTCGAAAAATGAGTGGAATAAAGTACCAACTAGATGTAATTTGGTACAGAAATGATTCTTTTCAAGTCGCTACGATTAAAACCTAATTAGTTATCATGAAATCAAGAGATTTTAAATAACGAAACCGTAATTTTGTAAATATTCGGGTATTTTAACTTTAGAAGCTTATAAAAAAATACTGTTAATCACGATTTTCAAAATATTTTGTAAAAAAAATAAAGTAATATATGATTAGATTTCAATATAATTTTCAGACCGATAAACCAAAAAATTATGGAAATATTAATCATTTTCGGAATTAAAGTAGCATTGATTTTAACCCTATAGTTTAAAATGATATCATATGATCTCATCAGCACTCATATAGACGTATTTGCAAATCTCTATCGGATGCATTGTGGTACTTATATTTTTAATATATATATATATAACATCTTATTATTGAAATAATGATAAAGTTTAAATATTAAAAAATCTTAAGTATAAAATGTTAAATATAATGTGTTGTTTCTATTGTATTTACGTATCCCTTAGTGTATAAAATTTTGGACTACTAAATTAGATTTTAATATCGATAGGTATAATAAACAAATAACTACAATCATTAATACATATTAATACCATACAAAATGTAAAAGTAATTTTTTTTAATGCCCAAATTATTTTTATGATACTAAAAAATTTATTATTATATATATAAATGGTTTTATTATAATTTAAATTTGAATGCAATGAAATTGTATTAGATTCTGAACGTTACTCAATATTATACAATATTTTATACTGATAAACCGTTCCAAAATTTTACCATGTGTGTTATACCCATTTGAATATGCAAAAAAATCTCAAGTTCCTACATTTAAAATTGCATCAGTCATCATGAATTATCTAAAATACATTTTTTCAAAACTACGATTTCCTTAATGTTTTGGTAGTTTTTTTTCTCGTGAAAAATCTATTGATAAATTTTTTAAAAAAATGAGCTATATAATGTACCAACTACAATTAATTTACTACCGAAAGCAAATCCTCTTTTGTTTGCAAAACATAAAAACCAATCATCAATGGTAAAATATTAATATTTGAAGATCTATAAAAAAAAAATTGACTTTTGATTTTCGAAATAGAGCAGTATATAAGTAAATAAGTAATATATATGAGTACATTTAAATAAAATTAGAATTAAAACGGTAATTTTGATTAAGATCAAGATTTTCTAACATTATTTGGGAATTTTTCTTCTTCTAAGAAAAAACTATTGAGAAAATCAAACTAGATCAATTTACTACTGAAAGATTACGATATTAGAGCAATCGGATAATTATTTCTTCCCAGAATCGTGCTTTCAGGCATAAAAATAAAAAAAAATTGTATATCCAATACATTTCCTCGTTATACGCTTTGAATCTATTATTGACAATAGTGTAAAATTATTTTACAAATTGCAATACAATTAACTTACTATAGCTATAAGTACGTAAATCTATAAAACAAATTTTATTTAAATAGTACGAATTCTAATTTTTTTATATTATTTACGAGTAACGTGTTTACTATTACTGTAATTAAATAAATTATACAGTTTTTTTAATGTTCAAAACCTATATCTCGAAATGTTTTTTTCATATTTTATATACAACTGTTAGGTACAAATGCAAGTTGTTGTATATAATATATTTCGGCATCAAATGGGTAAATAAATCGCATAATGATTATTTGGGGTAGCTAAGTGTCGCGTTTTTATTCGAATATTAAATAAAAGAGTTTTATTTAATATTACTTAATTTATTTCTTTATATTTTTATATTTTCTTTATTTTTTTATTACTTTATTAATTTCGCTATTCGAACGGTAACGTTGTTTACATAACAGTTTCGCGTTCGTACTACTAACTCACTATAATAGCTAAACCGTTGGTCGGTTGCCAATTGCTGGTATAGCGAACATTGATAGTCCTTATCTCACAATTTTGACTAGTTTTCATCTATATACATATAATTTCGTGTAAGCAACAATAACCTATACTTTTAACGAAATATTTGTTATTACTCTTTTAAAGTATGCTGGTTTAACGAAATAAAGAAGTAGGTTTTTTCTAGTATTTCAATCGAAGTCTCTGTAGAAATATTTCATTAGCCTCTCTGCCTGTTTTTTTTTATATATATATATCTCTGAAACAGATAATTTGCAAATTTTTATTTTAATCGTCATAAATCATGCAACAAAAAACGCGACAAAAATTAATAAATTAATTTATAAAAAATAAATAGGAATTTATATAACATAACATAATCCGTATGACCATAAAATCATAAAACTAATTCAAGTTAGAATAAAATGACACAAGAATTTTTTTTTAACTCTTTTTGAAACTAATATGTCTTGAAGCAACCTCGGAAATAAATGAGTTACTTTATTCGTGGTTAGGTTATAGATAAGAATTAATAACAAATTAAAATTTTCGAAATTCTTAAATGAAATGATGACACCTTAAAAATGCTTATAATTTAATTTAATTTTTTTGAATATTTAATATTGATATAAATACAAAAAAAAAAAAGGTTAGATCGATTCCGAACGTTCTTCCTTCGTTCATTTGGTCCTCGGAGAAATTAGTGGTTTATTATAATTAAAATTTAAATGCAATGATGCAAACGTAAAATCATAGTTATTATTCAAAATGTATAAAAATATTAAATTATAATACAATTTTCTATTTTTTTTAAACTTTTTGATTGCGTTACTACTTTTTTTATAGGATGTCACCGTCTCAAAGACTCCCCTGATGAGCCACCCCTGAATATAATATATTATACTGATAAGCTGTTCCAAAAATTTACCATGCGTATAAACTACTTATGAGAATACTATAAATTTTTTTATAAAAATTATCAAGTATCTATGATTAAAACCTAATTAGTTTACATGAAATAAAAATGTTTAAAAAAACGAAACTATAATTTTGCCGATTTTTAATAGTTTTAAAATTAATAGCTTATTTAAAAAATTGTCAGTCACGATTTTAAAAATATTTTGCAAAAAGATTAAGTAGTAAAGTAAGTAAGTAGGCTTCAAAAAATATTAACAAATATAAAAAAAAAACTTTATTGTAAAAACATTACAATCCTCTTTTTATTCAGAATCTAAAAATTGAATAATTCTTAGGATAAATAATTCGTATAACAGTAGATAGATACGTTATAAATAGTGTTATTACCTCAAACATGACCTTAAATTTAGTTAAATATTTAAAAAATAGTGTGAATTTTATGATACGGTGGCCGCAAGAACTCCATTTTCCCAATATATCGGGGTTCCTGTTATTTTGTCATAATAAAGAATATATCTAATAATAAATCAAAATAATATATCTATAGTCTATAAATATACCATAATTCACTTTTACCAAGCCCCGAATGATCAAGATCTGGCACTATATATATGGGACAACGAATATATGGAAAACGTTCATCTCAAATTATCTTTTTTTATTATTTCTAAATCGATTATGAAGAGCAAATTCATCAAAATGTATTTTTAATTTATCTTGTCTTTTTAATTTAAAATAATGATTATTGATTTTGGTTCACTGACCTGCATAGCTCTGTTACGAAGTTATGTTGAAATAAAAAATTTTGTTAAAGCAGGACTATTTAATTACCTTAAGTAGGTAATTTTAAAATTGACAAAGGGTCCCCTGATCTTTATGGACAATGTTTTTCTCCCACTTTTTCTACGATAACTATGTCACTGTCGACTGTTAGGAATGTGAATCTTCGATATTTTAATAAAGCAAAATATTTATCAAAGAATGACATGTAGTAGTTTATTAAATTTGGTATTATTTTTGTACAGAAAAATAAATTTTAATATTTAAATTAAATAAACTGCAAATTTCCACTCATATTATAATATGGTTCCGGATTCCGAACCAAGCCGCGTATCCATATAAAATGTCTAATACGATAATAGACAATTTGTATAAATATTTTAAAATGTATTCTATACTTGATACCACGTAAGAAAGGTACCGATTGCGCATGTAAACTGACAGAAAGACCCAACAACAACTTTATCCGAGTCAGCGCTGCCGCCTACTGTACACCGTCCTCGCATATAAATTTTTTTTCATACATTAATTACCGACGACGCCCGACATTATACTCGTATAAATTGACGTAATAAAAATATTATGCTTAATTAATATTAATATATTGTTATTATTTACGTATATGTGTATATACAATAAGACGAAACGTCTACTTTGCACGCTACGTATAATCAAACCCGCATGCATACACTACCACTATTATTGATTACGGCCGCCTGCGTAATTAAATCTTTCTGGAGCATGGAAGGGGAACGAGATAGGGCGCATGCAGTGTATAGATGCGCGATTTCTATTAGTAAACGATATCATTTCGTCTGCAAATATGTTAAAATTAATAACTCATAGTTATTCATCCAACACATGACACAAAATCAAAATGCAATCAGATTTATTTCTATTAACCCTAACTTAATCTAACCTAAATATACTTGATGCTAATGAAATATTCACATTATAAATTATATTTGACAGTATTAATTAATAAATTGAATACCATAGTTTAGTTATAGACTTATAGTTGAATATTGTATAACTATAAGTTGCCCTACGATTGTAATTCAAAATTGTTACAATTGCCGTATTATTGAAAAACAAATTTGCAAAAATATGTTTCTTAAGTACAACATAGTATAGAATTTAGTTTTAAATTTACTTAAGAATAGACAGGATCTTTTTTAGGACTCTTATTAATAATGTAATATTTATTTTAGTAGATAAGTATTATATTGATATACATATACACTTGTTATTATTTTTTTTTTTATACACATTAATACCGACGACGCTATGCCCAATATTAATGTTATTATTTTAATGGCTGATCATTCATAATTATTTTAACAACATGACTCCTATGAAACTGCAGGTATTCAATAACTTTAACTAAATAGGAAATAAATATTGGTCTCTTAAGATTTAATGAAGGAGAATACCAATATTTATTTATAAACTAGACATCTTTAATAATATTATGTATTATGGTTAAAAAAAAAATAATTATGTTTTTTTAATATGGTTGAATAAATAACACGTAGGTAAATGTATATAATATTTTATTTACCATTATTCCTGAAAAATTAAACAAAATATTATTGTAATTTTTTAGTTTTTATCTATATAATATAAAACAAAATGAGAATGGCAGAAATAGAAGAAAGAAACAGAGAGACAGGTATAATGTATAATGTATAATCAATGATAATAGCTAACAGCTTAAATATTTGTTTCGGATAGGACTTAACACTATCTATTATATTATATATTTATAAAAAATTATTAAATTATATAAGAGTAATAATTATTATCTTCTAAATATTGTGTATTTTAATTGTTGCTCAACTGGATCTCAACGCGACTGCATAAGCAAGTTTAGCATTTTTGTTTTATGCAATAATTTAAATACAGTAAATAATATTAATACTCAAAAATCAATTGTTGTTTTTGGTATAATAATATAAAAATTGAGTATTAAATTAGTATATTATGCGAGTTACTAATGTTATTTTATAGACTTCATATGATTACTTTATATAATCAATCTTATATTTAAATCTTATGACACTAATTTTAATATTCAATTTTGATTTTACGCCAACGTTTTCTAATATTGAATTTGAATTATATATAAATCTAAGTATATGAATAATAAAATATCTCTAATGTGCAAATGAAAGCGTCATAATTTAAAATATTGTAAAGTTATTTGTACATTTGAATTTAATTAAAGATATATATTAAATAAATCTCACAATTTACGTTCAGGATCTTTGATATGATCTAAAATTTTAAATTTCTAGTTTAATTTAAATATTTGATATAATAAAATTGAATAAAAGCAAAGTTTTATTTTCTACTTATAATGACATATGATTACTGAAAATAACTACAATAACATCATTCAGTTAATCATTCACAATATGGCCTTTGTGCTGTTTCAAAGTATGAAAATGTTTATATTATAATATAATGCTATTTTTACGAACTTGATGTATAAATATCGAAAATAATCATCAATAATAAGTTTTTCTACAATGATATTTTACTATGCCTTGAATTTCAATGATAATTTATTATATTTTACTTGAATTTGTATTATGATGGTAGAGGTTATTATATCTACATGATTGAGTATTGGTTTTTTTTAAAAAAAAAATATGAAATGTATACGTATAAACATATGTGTTAATACGTTTTTATTTTAAATTAAATTGGCATATTTAAATATTTTCTTACTAATATAATATAATTTTCAAACAAGTATAAACTTTATTAATTTATTATACATTTTACATATAATATAATTATAGCTGTATGATATAGTTTAGAACATGTTGAATTGATAAACTAAATTGCACTTTCTAGGTACTTTGGAATACATATTTTGAACTTAATGTAAATTATCTAGAAATACAGATATTTTATCTCAATTAAATATGATCAATATATGAATTTATTATTATAGTAAAAATGTAGGTATACATAATATTTACCAATTATTATTTTAATTTCTGTATACACATGAAATTATTAAATTGTAGTATTAATAATTATAATAAGACCGATATATAAGACTCGCATACAGGTGCTAGACATGTATTACTACAAACAATACAAAAAGAAAACTGAGAACTTTTATGGACAAAATATGGAAGATAATATGCAGACCAGTATATGATATGAAAATGGTATATGGAGGAGAAAGTATAATAAAGAGCGGCAGGAAGAAATAGAAATGGCATCAGTAGTAACTTTCATCAAGGGACAAAGGATCTAATGGCTGGGAAACATTTGGCAGTGTAGTGAGGACGATATAAACAGAGTAGTATTGGAGTGGAAGCCTACGGATAAAAGACCTCGAAGATGACCAAAAAAAAAGATGGTTAGATGTAATGGAGGAGGACCTGAACAGAATGGGAGTGCAAGAATGGAGAGAACAATGCAGGACAAAACCAAATGGTGTTTTAAAAATGTTTTAGTGATTGCGGTGATAACTATTAAATAGTATTAAAGCCAGATAAAGAAGAATAAGAAGATGTATTAATAGATGTATTAAATGTTAGGGATATATTTTATCCCAATTATATTGTTTACAAATTTAAAATACCTATGTAATACAATCAAAATGGATTATTACTTAAGTAATTAAATAATCGCTAATTATACGCTAATTATGGTGGTGCCATAGCTACCGATAAATTATGATAAAACGTAAAGAAAATAAAAGAATGAAAAATAATGATATATATTTAAATGACATCTTTATGTCATGTGAAATTAGACATAACTATAATTTATTGGTGTGCCGGAGTACTAGAGATCTACACGGTCCATACTTTCATATAATCCTGATTTTAACATTCCTAATTTCGATATATAAAGATAAAATAATTATTTCTTATCTAATATTTAAAGAAGACACAATTATATGTTTGAGTTTAATAAACATTGCAATAGTACATTAATAAAATTAACAAAACACAGATAAGAAAACTGAAGACAACGCGCCTTGTCACTGACAACTTGCAATTATATATAAATAGAAATTAAGTTATAATTATATACCTCACATAAAATATAGGGTTTTCAGATACTTAAATATTAATTAAAATTCCGGTTTAACCGGATCGAACCGGATCATGCAGAGTTCTATTAAGACAAATCATATCTGAATTTCACTTTTTGAAATTATTTTTAATTTCAAGAATAAAGCCAAGCTAGTGAGGTGGAAACTATATTTTGTAATATTATGCGTATGGAATCAGCTATATCATAAATATTATATTATCTTATGAGGTAAATTATATTTACATATTAATAAAGAATATATTAGAGATACGTTACCGTTTTTAAAAAATTCATCATTATAAACTATGATAAATTTGGTTTTTAATCAACAAAATAACTTAAATTAAATTACATTAAATTGTAAAAAATAAAAATTTTTATATTTCATAGCCAATTACATATTGATTATTCTTAGAATAATCAAAATAATAGTATAATCTTGTTAAAAATATTAACTAAAAATTAAGGAGACAGATTCAATATTTATTAGAAAGATTAGTATTAATTTATTATTAATATTATATTGGTAACTGCCTTAAATATATATACTGAAATACATTATTTTCGTTTATTAATCCAAACATAATATAAAATATCCTATTATGTTAAAAATTTTCAATTAACTACACAACTGTTTTATTTTATTTTGTTTGTTTGTACAAATGAAATCAAAAAAATAAATCATAATTTATAATAACCTACTCGTTTAATAAAACATATTATAATAAAAAATTGTTTGTTCTTATTATAACGTTTAGAAAAGAAAATATATATATATATATATATATTGTATTAAAATTAAATATTGACGCTCTCGAATATAACTATATAAATAATAACTTGGCCCTTGGAACTCCCTAGTAAAGTTATTGTAACTGAATTTTATTATGAATTTCGTTGTTATATTTGAAGCGCTAAAATAAATATTCTAGTCCCCTCCTAACTTTAGAAGCTTACGATTTGTGACTTTCAATTTTCGAGATATTTTGGATATAGATTCAGTAGTATTTGATTAGGCATCTATAAAATTTTCAAACCGTGAGACTTAAAACCTCTTGTTATATTAAACATTTTTGTAAAAATTTCAAAGCTCTATAATTAGTAAGAAAATCAACGAATCTAATTCTAATGTTGAACTCATAAGTTAATACTCAAACAAATCTTTAAATCCTTATGATCAAAACCTTATTAGTTAATATGAAATTAAATTTTTTTTTATAAGCAAATATATAAAAGAACATCATTTTAAAACCAATACTTTCCTCGCTTCGTTTAAAATGTACGAGTAGTTAAAATAGTCGAATCACTAATGTTCCGTATCAATCGCGGAAAGTACGATTTATTACTTAATTTATGATTTATTACTATTTATTGTTTACGCGAAACCCATATGACGATAAAATTTGTATTTAAAAGCAGTTGCGTTCAAACAGTCATGTGAGCAACTCCGTGTTTGATCCACACAAAAATAAATTGTTATACAGTCCACATGAATAAAGTTACCCGTGTTTAAATAAAAAATTTTGTAAGTTTTTAAACATTTGGTAACCCGATCTCGAATATTTTGGTCCTAACGAACCGGATTCAGCCAAGGAAAAAGAAGTGTGGTTTTTCAACGCGTAGTGATAAAAGTGTAGTGGAAGTGTTCTAGTAGGAATCAGGAAGGCTCAAGAAAAAAGAAAAAAGAATATTAATAGGGTAAGTGAATTGCACCATATTAATATTAGGGTAGTGCGCTAAAGAAGGGAGTTGTAATCTATAGCACACAGCACAGTAACGTGGTTAGGTTAATAAACGCGTGATATAAATAAAACACGTCTGGGGAAATACCGAACCAAAAGAATATATCAGACGACGTTGCAGGCAATGCAGCTCAAAATGAGATTGCACACCTGAATCTAAGGAGAGGGCATATCAAAATTAAATTGACTGAATTCCAATCGTTTCTAAATGAAGATAAGAGTAAAAATAAAACGCAATTGAAACTACGCAAAGAAAAAATAGAGAAACTTTGGGAGGAATTTGACGATATACAAAGTCGTATAGAGGGGATAGATGCAAGCGAGGATCAAGTTATGTACAGAGATGCCTTTGTTGAAATCTATTTTGATCTTATGTCTATAGCAGAGGATAGGCTAGATAATGCGATCGAAATAAATAAAGAGGTAAATGGCAGAGAGAGTACGATAACTAGATCGAGTAAAGGAACAAATGATAATACATTATCGAAGTGTATAAAATTGAAACCGTTGGAAATTCCGACATTTAATGGATCATTTGAGGATTGGACGACGTTTCAAGACATGTATGTTATATATCGTTGGTACATGAAAATGAAAGTTTAAATAAAGTATACAAATTTCATTATTTAAAAACTTCGGTATCAGGGGAAGCATTAAAAATTATAAAAAACTTAGAAACATCGGAAATAAATTATACGGCTGCGTGGTAAATAATAATGGATAGGTACAATAATAAGCGATTATTAATTCAGTCACATACCAAAAGTATATGCGTCCTACAATGCATACGTGAGGAATCCGCGGAAAAATTAAGACAGTTTACGAATGCGTTAAATCATCATAGACAGGCATAACAGGCATTGAACCATGACCCCAATAACTGGGGAGCTTTATTATTGCACGTAATTACGTCGAAAATAGATTCCAATACATTGCGACATTTGGAAACTTTAAACGCAAAGAAAGAACTGCCGACCGTACAAGAAATAATGGATTATTAACATGATCGATGTCAAGTGTTAGAAGCGGTGGAAAAAGCAAAGGGTAAAAATGAGAAATTTTAAACAGGTTCCACGAAAATTACAAAGCTATGTGTCTGGTGTAGTGGTAAAATGCTACATGTGTCAAGGTTAACATCCGATGTATAAGTGTTCTGACTTTCTCAAAATGAGCGTTGACCAAAGAGAAAAGAAAATACGAGATATGAATATGTGTAATAATTGTTTTATAAAAAATCACAGTACCGATCAATGCAGAGCCAAAAAATGTCTAAAATGTAATAGGCCACATAATACACTATTACATATAAATAAGATAGGCGGTCAATCACAAACAATTAATAATAATAGTTATAATGTTATGGCTACGGCGATAAGAGACAATGACACGGGCGAGGCAGAGCAATCGTCAACGGCGGCGATTTCAATGTCATCGATAATAGAGCAATCACATACGGGCGGGCAAGTGTTACTTGCTACAGCATTAATGGAAATATTAGGTAAAAATAATATAAAGTATCAAAGCTGAGCGCTATTGGATAGTGGATCTAAAAGCAATTTCGTGACAAATGAAATTATGAACAAATTATGTTTACCGCAAAAAGAATAGATTGTTCCATAGTAGAAGTAGCGAGAAGTAAGCATAATGCCAAATATGAACTAACTATAACATTACGCTCACGCGTAGGCTCATATAAGTTAACACGAAATTACAAAGTATTACAAAAAATTACCGAAAATTTACCAGCCAGAACATGTGAAGTCTTACAACATTCTATACCGGAAAATATTTGTTTGGCTTATCCCTACTTCTATAAGAAAAGAAAAGTAGATATATTACTCGGTGCAGATGCATACTGGGATATAATGGAAAGTAATGTGTCTAAATTAAAGCAGTCTGGTCCATTTCTGCATGAGACAAAATTAGGCTGGATTGTGGCGGGTGGTATGTTTTAAAAAGCTGCAAGTAATATGAGTTATATGATGACGTGTATAAATAATGATAACATATATTTATAAGGTTATCATGATACCATATTGTGTTATCACGATAAAGGAAAATGACTTAACGTTTTCTTTTAAATTCCATTAGTTTAATTTAATTATCGTTGAAATATTGTTGTTATTATTATTAATTATCGTTGTTATTATTTATTTTATGTTATCGTTTTAGTTGTAAATATTTAAAATTGTTTATTAACTTATTGTTAGGGAGAAGCAACATTGAATGTTGTTTCTGCTTCAATTACAGAAACGCTTCGGACTTATCCCTAATCAACTATAACCAATAAAAATATTATATATTTATCAAAACAAATTGAAGCATTTTGGAAAATAGAATGTCAGACAAAAGAAAACTGGTCGAAAGAAGAAAAACTGTGCGTTGGACATTTTATAAAGAATACAAAGCGTGATGAAAAGGGAAAGTTTATTGTAAAATAACCGTTAAAAGAAAACGCGAACAGATTACCTAAATCATATCAAATAGCACTTCGTAGATTTTTAGCATTTGAACGGCGAATAAGAAAAGACGAGGTAGTTTACAATTAATATAAAGATTTCATGCGTACGTATAAAGAGCTTGGACATATGGAGGAGATAATTAGTGATGATATAAATAAAGACGGACGCGATGGTGTATACATACCGCATTCGTACGTGTTAAACGAAGATAGCCGTACTACAAAATTACGTGTGGTATTCGATGCGTCGATCAAAACCGACACGGGCTTATCTCTTAATGACGTATTAATGAAAGGACGGGCAATACAGGAAGACCTAATAAAAATAATCGCATGTTTTAGAACGCATAAATATGCATTCTCGGGAGATATTACGAAAATGTATCGACAGATTTGGATTGATGAATCGCATCGTAATTATCAACGGATATTGTGGAGGTCCAATGTCAACGTTGAAATCAAAGTGTATCGTTTATGTACCGTAACGTATGGCACGATGTCGGCTAGTTTTCAGACAATAAAATGTCTATCCACCTTGGCAGAGGAGACTAATGACGTCTTGATATCCAATGTTATTAAATATGATTTTTGCGTAGACGACTGCTTAACAGGGGGCGCTACCATAACCGAAGCAATACATGTACGTGATAATTTAATATCCACATTAAACATAGGAGGTTTCAGTATGGCAAAATGGACAGCAAACAATATCGAGTTGCTAAAAAATATTCCCGGTGTAGAATCAAACACTTACACGTCATTCGATTTGGGCGTACACGCGGTAAAAACTGTCGGGTTATTTTGGGAACCGGGCGACGACACTTTATCATATATAATAAAATTATCAAACGTCGAGACATACACAAAGCGAAATATATTATCACGTATTGCCAGCCTATTTGATCCATTAGGACTTGTGGGACCCGGCCTGGTGGTGGCAAAAATAATTATGCAAGCGTTATGGTTGGAAAAAGTCGAATGGGATGATAAAGTATGTGAAAAAATATGTATAAAATGGGAACAATTTCAGAATAATTTAAATAACATTAATAAAATCAAAATACCAAGGTGGCTAAACGTGGGAAATTCTATTCGTGTAGAAGTGCATGGGTTCGCGGACGCATCGTCACACGCCTACGGCGCATGCCTATATTTAAGTACTGAAACAACTGATGGTGAGATAACCGTAAGGTTAATATGTGCTAAGTCACGAGTAGCACCACTAAAAAGTACATCAATTGCACCACTGGAATTATGTGCTACCGTGTTATTAACACGATTAGTAAAAAATATTGTTCCGACATTGCGCATAAACATTACAAATCAGTATTGGTGGACTGATTCACAAGTAGTCCTGGCATGGATTGCATCTGAATCGTCACGGTGAAAAGTATATATGGCCAATCGTGTGGGTGAAATTCATGAAACAACAAAAATAGATGAATGGTCATATATAAAATCAGACGAGAACCCGGTAGACGTACTATCCCGTGGATGTACACTGTCTGACATAGATAAAAATAATCTATGTTGGTGTGGTTTGGAATGGTTACAGCGGTCAGACGAAGATTAGTTAAGAAAACGATGCAGAGACGAAAGCGTAATAGATTTATTTGAGGTAATATATACGAAAGAAAAGAAAGAGTCATTGACCTTAGTGATGACGGAAGATCAAAATAGTTTGTTGAATTTAGATAAATATTCGTCGTGGGTAATGTTAATACGAGTAATAGCGTATATATTACGATTTTATAGAAATGCGCTAAGTACCTGTCGTAATACAATAAAAATAAAAGGTTTGTTTTCGGCAGTGGAAACCAGACAACCGAAATGACATTATTACACACACTACAGAAATGTATGTACGCAGCCGAAGTACGGGCGCTAGGCAATTATGACGGCGAAAGAAAGGAGATATCTAATAAAAGCAGTTTATTTGGATTAAATTTATTTATCGATAAACAGGGAATATTACGGGTCAGAGATAGACTAAGAAATGCGAATAATTTATCATATGATCAAAAACATCCAATTATAATGCCATATTTAGAACCTTTTATAACAATGTTTTTTCGCGGTGAACACGAACGTATTTTACACGCAGGTCCGCAAGCAATGCTGGCGACTATACGATTAAAATATTGGCCGATTAAGGGTAGAGCAGTCGGGCGTAAAGCAGTGCATAATTGTATACGTTGTTTTAAGGTAAAACCAAGAATACTAAAACCGATAATGGGTGATTTTCCGAAATATCGAATAGAACAGCCAAATCGATGTTTTAAAATATGCGGCGAAGATTACGTGGGACCGGTGTTTATAAAAAGCAGCCGCCGACGAAACGCACCGGCAATCAAATCGTATATATATATTTTTATTTGCTTCGCTACCAAAGCCGTTCATATTGAGATGGTGTACGACTTAAGTACAAATGATTTTTTGGCGGCATTCAAACGTTTTATATCGCGTCGTGGTATATGTCGGCACATATATGCGGATAATGCTACAAATTTCGTAGGTGCAAATCGAAAATTGAAAGAATTAAAAGACTTATGGATGGCCAAAGATCATCAGGAAACAATACAAGCGTTTTTCAATAACCATGGTATAACTTGGCACTTCATTCCGCCCAGATCACCTCATTTCGGCGGCCTCTGGGAACTAGCGGTAAAGTCCGTAAAATATCATTTAAATCGCATAATGCCAAGTACTCGATTGACCTATTATGAATTATATACTGTGATTGTGTAAATAGAAGCGTGCTTAAATTCACGACCTCTTACCCCATTAACAAATGACCATGGTAATTTAGCATTACTAACTCCCGCGCACTTCCTAGTAGGTGGTTCACTGTTAGCTCTACCCCAGATTGATTTAATCCTGCATCCTGAAAATCAGCTCTTCAGGTGGGACAGAATGCAAAAAATAACACAACACAAATGGAAACGGTGGAGTGTAGAATATTTAAATAGTTTGCAACTACGCGCCAAATGGTCAAAAAATGACAAACAAGTAATCAGTGTCGGAACAATGGTATTGATCAAGGAAGAGAACTTACCACCACTTCAATGGTGTATGGGACGAGTCATAGAGATTCAACCAGGTAAGGATGGTGTCATACGAGTTGCTGTGGTAAACACTCCTAGCGGGCCAAAAAAGAGGGCAGTGAGATTGTTGTGTCCCATTCCCATTCAATCTAGTCCAAGTCTGGGGCCGTAAAAATAAAAAAAAAAAAAATTATTTGATTGTAAAATGTATTTATTTATTTTTCTATTATATTAAGAATTATATTTGTTTGTAAAATTTATTTATTTATTTTTCTATTATATGAAGAATTATATTTGTTTGTAAAAAAAAAAAATATGAAATATTTAAAATACGCGAATTTTGTATTTCAAATGTATTTAAGTTGTTTCCTCAGTTAATATCATAGACCTAAATTGAAGGAATTAATTGTTATTATTATTAATTATTAGTATATCCAAATTATTATATTTCCCCCCCCCTCATTAATTATTATATTGTAATCGATATTTCAAGGCGGGCGGTATGTTCCGTATCAATGGCGGTAATTACGATTTATTACTTAATTTATGATTTATTACTATTTATTGTTTACGTGAACCACAAAAAAATAAATCCACACAAAAATAAATTGTTATACAGTCCACTTGAATAAAGTTACCCGTGTTTAAATGAAAAATTTTGTAAGTTTTTAAACATTTGGTAACCCGATCCCGAACAACTAATATTATTCTTTTTTTAATAATATACTATTACAAAACTAATAACTATTTAATTGATAATTGTTACTTTGCATCATATTAATTCTAAATAAATATAATTACTTGTGTCAATATGCTCTATTATAAAATAATATAAAATTTTCATTAGTATATAGGTTGTCATTTCGATTGTTAATATGTTTTAATTAAAAACTCATAATTATTCATTCCACACATGACACATAATAAAATGTTATCTGATTTATTACTATTGATTGAATTCGAAAATAAACAATTTTTGATGATAATGAAATGTTCATATTTTTGGCATATTATAAATTGTATTTCACAATACAATTTATAAACACAAAAAATAACTATTATAACCAGGGCTCGTAAGTTCATGCAATAAAAAATGCATAAATAAGCATTCATTCATGCCCTAAAAATTGTCAAAATATGCATTTATATGCCCTAAAATTTTTAAATCACACACTCATAATATGCATTATGTAAAAGAATATGAACATTTTTAAAAATAATAAGAATAAATCCATTAAGTTAAAAGTAGTTTTTGTGTATTTTTTTGTACGGGTATAATAGCTAGATATATGTATAACTTAATAGGTTAAATATTACAGAGAAAACACATTATTAGACACGGCACGTGTCGTTTTTCTTATTTTATTCCTGGAATCCAAAAATATTATAAAATAATAAATATAGTTCATTTACTTTTAAAATTACGATCGAAAAATTTTACATCTGGGGACGAATCCCCGTCTGGCCCCCTAGGTTTACCATTTGCGGGGGAGAATTGTAGTGGTAGTGATAATATTGTTTCTGCGGTAATACGTAAAACGCATAAAATCTAAATATACATTATACTAGGAAACTAGGATGTCACACGAGAATAAAAATAAATCAAAACACAATAATTTTGTGAAGGAGAAAATAAATAAGAAACAAGAAACTTTTCAATTATTTGTCTAAAATTATTTTTCGGAAATAATATGCACTAACGATTCTAAAAAATCGACTATATGCCAAACATGCCTTTACACCCAAAACATGCAAAAACATGCACTATTAAACTTTATATTATTATTACTATTGTTATGAAACGGATTTGTATCTCAGTTAGCATGTTTTCCTGTGTAGCAAAAAGAACATGCAGATGCATGAACTTACAAGCCCTGATTATAACTATATTACAATTTTTTTTTACCCGTGATACTTTGACGTAAACTATTATCTATCTGCATGGATAATTCTAAAAAAAAAAAAAAAATTTCTATAATCATACATTTGGACTAATAAATTGAATACATAGTTTAATAATCATTAATATTATTGTTTATTTATCTATTATAAAATGTCTTAAAAAGAATCTAATCTATGCACGACTTGAGTAAAATAATTTTTTAAAAGTATTTTTATTTATTCTAGTTATAAGCATTTATATTATTTATAATTTATATCGTAACAAATCTTGGTTACATCAAACACAAAACAATTTCCAACGTTGCTATCATGTTTGCCTAATTCGTGTTGATTAAATGAGCGCACGAAAAATAATATTTGTACATGTTGCGCGTTTGTTGTATGTACTATGAGAAGTGCGCTGTTATCATCTTACAACGTACATTCCTACGCGCAGTTAGGTACAAAAACTGAATATTATTTTACTACAATTTGTCTTACGATTATAATTAAAAATTGTGGGGTACAAAGGTAATTCGCTTCCACGTAGTGTACCCCGGGCAACGTCCTAGACGGCTAAAGAATTACCACCACCGGCTGCTGTACTGTTCTTAGAACCTCACAGCAACCATGAGTAACAACAACACTAACATCAACACTTCTCAACCAGAAAACAGTCCTTCTGAGGACTATTTGACTCGAGATCTGGGCCCCCAGCTCCGTATCTTTCAACTTAATGTGGAAGGAATCAGCAGTGATAAAAGCAGATATCTCGAAAGATTATTGAAAGAACATAATATAGATGTAGTCCTGTTACAAGAAACTCACGTTCCAGACGAGCTACAAATGACACGGAGAGCTACAATCTCTGGATACACGCTAATTTCAGCTCTATACCATAGAAGCTATGGATCTGCCACCTACGTTAGGAATGATATAAAAAACTGGAGTCACCTTTTTTCAACATCGACAAACACTGTATACATTATAGCTATACGTGTCGCTGAGGTAACTATCCTCAACGTATATAAGCCACCTAATGAAATATGGCCAACCCCTCCACTACCATCCATGCCACATCAATCAATATATATAGGGGACTTTAACAGCCACCATACCAGCTGGGGATATGATATGAATGACAATAATGGTGAAATGTTATACAATTGGATGGATAGCGAAAACATGCAACTAGTATTTAATGCAAAAGATAGGAAAACATTTCACTCAGGTCGGTGGGACAGGGGCTACAACCCTGACCTATGCATCGTCTCAAAAAATAAAAACCGAATAGCTATACCAGCCTACAGAATCGTCTTAAGCAACTTTCCAAGAAGCCAGCACAGGCCTATACTTATAAATGTCGGCATTCAAATCCCAATTGTTAAAATCATTCAAAAACCAAGATGGAATTTTAGAAAAGCAGACTGGCATACTTTCGCGAAATCTATAGACGCAAATATTAGGTGGATCAAACCAACGAGTAATAATTACGACCGCTTTGTTGGTATTGTTAAAGGAACAGCAAAACGCTGTGTCCCCCGAGGTTATAGACGAGATTATATACCATGTTGGAATGCTGAAAGTAATCAACTTTATACAGAATTCCAAAAAAATGGCACAACTGAGCTCGCAGACATGCTCCTAACTTCACTGGCAAAATCACGTAAAGATAGATGGATTGAGACGATGGAAAAACTAGATTTCAAACACTCCAGTAGAGAAGCCTGGAATTTGCTCCGAAGAATTGACCCGAACCCGACAAGAACAAAAACGGCACCGAAAATTAAACCCGATGAATTTGCTAACAGAATAGTCGAAATGACCAGAGCCACGATGGATAAAGAAACAGCAAGAAAAGTCACTATGAGCCTAAAAACTAAAAAACTTGAAGCGATGGACAAATCTAAATGGGCAGAGAATTTTAACTCTGAAGAAATACAAATAGCTTTAAAAAGTATGAAAACTGGTAAAGCGCCGGGACTAGATGGTATTCACCCAGAATTCCTTAAGAACTGTGGTCCCAATACAAGAAAATGGTTAGCCGACTTTTTCTCTGACATACTATGCTCGGGTAAATTACCAAAACTATATAAAACAACCAAGGTATTAGCGGCTCTAAAACCAGATAAGCCAAATGACGACGTTAAAAGTTACAGACCCATATCGCTACTAAGTGCAAGTTACAAGCTACTCGAAAGACTAATCTATAACCGAATATCGAAAACTATAGATGAGGTCTTACCGCAAGAACAGACAGGGTTTCGCCCACAACGAAATTGCTGTGACCAAGTAATAGCATTAACCACTCATATCGAAAACGGTTACGATAAAAAATTAAAAACGGCTGTAGCTTTTGTCGACCTGTCCTCTGCTTACGATACAGTTTGGCGAAAAGGCCTATTATCTAAATTCCTCGATGTAATCCCCTGTAAAACATTACTCACACTACTTAACAACATGCTCAGTAATAGACAACTAACCGTCTACATAGGAGAGGAAAAAAGTAAGACAAGAGTGCTAAATAACGGCTTACCACAAGGATCGGTCCTGGCCCCACTATTATTCAACTTATATACAAAAGATCTGCCTTCAACATCCTCCAAAAAGTTCATCTATGCAGATGATATCGCCCTGGCTAGTCAGAGTACCAGCTTCGAGGGACTAGAAGAGCCCCTAACCAACGACCTTAATAAGTTAGACTCATATTTTAAATGGTGGAGACTAAAGCCTAACCCAACAAAAACGGAAGTTACAGTGTTTCATTTGAATAACAAAAAAGCTAGTCAAGAAATAAATATAAGCTTTGGCGGTCAGGAAGTACGAAATACTAAGCACCCAAAATACCTAGGAGTGGTTCTAGATAGAACACTCACTTATAGAGAACACCTAACCAGACTATCAGCAAAAGTCAAGACCCGTCAGAGCATCATTTCAAAGCTAGCTAGCTCAACATGGGGAGCTGATGCAAATACGTTACGTATAAGCACGCTATCATTAGTGTATTCTACAGCTGAGTATTGTGCCCCCGTCTGGCTTAACAGCGTCCACACAAAGAACGTAGACAAACACCTTAATGCAGCAATGCGCACAATTGGTGGGTTGACAAAGTCCACATCACTAAAATGGCTACCAGTGCTTAGTAACATTGCTCCGCCAAAGTTACGAAGAGAACACGCACTATTGCAAGAATGGAAAAAGTATGCTAATAACCCCTTCCTTCCCATACACACGGACCTGACCGCATTAGAAAATGTTCAACGACTCAAATCGCGAAAACCACCATGGAAAACAGCAAGGGATCTCACCAAAGAAAATTTCAATATAAGTTCTAAATGGGAAAACGATTGGACAATAGAAAACCCAGATAACCAAAAACTGGTGATTAACCCAACTATCAAACAACCGGGATTTGACCTCAAAAGAAATACCTGGGTAACACTAAACCGTATCAGAACTGGTCATGGCAGGAGTGGTCACATGATGTATAGATGGGGACTACGTGACAATGAAACGTGTGACTGTGGCTATGAATCCTAGACGATCAATCACATCACCACTGAATGTCCAATTCGTACATTTAAAGGTACCATAGAAGATATCCACTTGGCGAAGGAAGAAGCGGTGGAATGGATGAAGAACCTGGATGTGAAGCTATAATATGACCCTTACATTTACCAAGTGGAGAACCTCTTACCTATTTTATGTTTGTTTATTTTTGAGTTTTATCACTGTTGACCATCTTTTAATTTTTAATTTTAATTTTATACATGTCATATCTTTTAATCTTTTAGTATTCTAAGTATTTTTGATGTTGCTCATAGACGCCATACGAAATAATAATAATTAAAAATTGTTACAATTGTCGTATTATGAAAAAACACATTTGCAACATTTCAAGTTTAGATTAGAATTGAAGACAATCAAAAAATATTGTGTAAAAATGATAAATAAAATATGAATATTATATTATTATTATTCATTTAATCTGATTACCTTCACATGGATTAATATATTAATTCAAATTATTTTATATTTATTTGTTTATACCAATTTTTTAAATTTTTTATTTGTGTAAGGGCTCAGAAAAATATTAATGATATTAGGTTTTATTAAATAAATTAAATATAGTAGTTAATGTAGTTTATATTTTATGTACCATTTAAATTGGCATTATATGACCTGATAAAATGAACAAAACGATTATTGTAATCATTCAGTTTTTATATATATATATAATATAATTATAATATTAATTATAAATCATATAAATATAATATAACATGAAAAGGTCAAATTTAAATTTATGACATTCTACAGTTTTAAAAAAATAATACTTATTACTTATCTAAAAATTATTTTTTACTTATTACTTCTATATTAAATCTCAAATTTTAATATAAAATTCTTAAATTATATTAATTTGATTCTTTTTATATAATAACTAAAATACGGTAAAAAAATTAATAATTCACAAATATCGACCGATATTTTTAAATTAAATAGGTAATTGAAAACTGAATTACATAACTGAGTATTAAATATATATTATGGGAGTAACAAATTTATTACGTTTAATTTATTATAGTTTGTTAGTTTGTATTAATTTTAATATAAGCATAGTGCTATTTAAAATTACTCTCACTCTTTAGACACAAATTCATCTAAAATGTTTAATTTTTGGTACAATTTTATTTAATTAGCATGCGTTATACACTTATAATTATAATATGCAGCTTTAAATCAGTTACTTTTTTGATTAGTCATTAGAATTTGTTGAATAGCCATTACTCTTTATTTTAATATTCATTAAACTTAGTTCTGAATCGTCATTAGACGACGTTTTCATATTGCGTGTTGTAGTAAACGCGACCGGTTTACATATTATTTACATCATATATGTTATTGTAGTATATAATAAAATATAGAGGTACTTAGAAATATAACACTTTCACATTAATATAAATTTTGGGAAAAACAACAACAACATTATATAAATTAGGTTCTCGACATTTAAATTAATATAAGTATTAATAGTATTTTGTTATAAACATATTCTTAAAGTAAAAAATTGTCAGCGGACCACACATACTAATGGTATTGTGGTGACCATCACCACATATTTTCCCTCCGGCGTTGGCAGCATTGTAGACGATTGGTCTCTATGTTTCGATCAGGTGATCGATCGCCGCACTCTCCCCGATCCCCGTTTTTACCTTCACATTTCGTTTTTCCACCAACGCAGTTCAACGACTTTGACTATTCGACATTTATATATGACATACGCCACAAACAAACCGTTTTCATCGTATTTTTCTCGTCACGAACTTTTTATAGTTGGCGGTGCTCGTGTATCATCAAAAGGCCACGCGCACCTCCACATTGGTGACCTCTAGTTTATCGAGCACGCACCAGAAAATCATTTTAATCGTTCATCGAAGGGTCCGGTGCGCGGGAAGTTAAGCATTCGCACCGAAACATGTACAACCGTCCGTCAGTTACGTGTTCATCGTCGAAACTCGAAATCGACATGGATGACGATCGGCGAGCACCCGACACAGGGAAAAAACACCAGTAGATGTCGTCTATTCTGCAGGCGTCAATGCGGTAGCTACCGTACGACTTCCAATGTTTTGGAAACAGTCGCCCGGGTTTTGGTTCAATCACGCCGAATCTACATTCGCGAACCAACGTATTATCGCCAACGCGTCGAAAGTGAATTTCGTGGTAGGAACTTTGGACGAGGAAGTGGTATGAACCATCGGCGACTTCCTCGGCCCTACTGCGTCGTACGATAAGATACGCGCGTGCCTGATCGATGCGTACGAGCTTCCAAATGCAGTTCACGAAATCGTTCCGCGAAATCGTCAAACCAGGGGTTTGGGGGACCGCTGGCCGTCACAGTTGCTTCGCGACATGCGCAACGACATGCCGCCTAGCATGGGCAAGGACGCCTCAAAGGAATTCTGGCTCCAGAATTTGCCGCGCAGTATCACAGCCATCCTTGCCAGCCTAGACGTCCCGCTGGATGCGTTGGCTTCGCGTGCAGACCGGGTGATTGACGCGTTCTCCAGGGGTCAGTTTACCGAGTTAGTAGACATAGTGGCCGTGCTGTCACAGCAGGTGCAGTCCTTGTCAAAAACCGTGAACGCTCCGAAGAACGTTCCGCTACAGCAACCACGGCAATCGATAAGGTTGGGTGGCCAGCAATCGACAACGTTGTGTTATTACCATGATTTGTACGGCGCCAAGCCACGTAATTGCCGTGCACCATTTCAAGTGTAAGGTGCAGAAGAGCAGCGCCACCACACCTGCGGAAAACTGAACGTCACCGACAAGTCACCCGCCTTGTATGCCGTGAATAACTCTACGCTGGTGAACATAAACGACCTCCGTTCCGGCAAGTTGTTCCTCATTGACACGGGGGCTGAAATCTCGGTTATCGCACCGAACTACAGTTCACGTCAACCATCCGACGTTCACCTTACAGTTGCCAATGGAATACGCATTAAAACCTTCGGCCCGAAAACGCTCAACCTCGACCTCGATCTTGCACGCACATTCACTTGGATCTTCGAGATGGCCGACGTCTCGCACGCTATCATCGGAGCCGATTTTTTGCATTACTTCGGCCTCCTAGTCGACGTTCGCTGTCACCACCTTATCGATCCGATCGACAAATGCTCAGTCACCTGTGCAGTGACTTCCGTGGCTTCAACAAACGCCCCGCTCTGCGCAGTCACCCGTACCCACGACTGGGACGTTTTGCTTCAGGATTTTCCGTCCGAGACTCGAGAGTCAGCCGTTTCTTAGACGTTTTGACACGGAGTCGAGCACGTGCTATATACAATCGGACCACCACTTTTCACCCGTCCCCGACGGTTGCCGCCGGATCGACTCAATATAGCACGCCAAGATTTTGACATAATGCTTAAACAAGGGATTTGTCGCTCATCTTCCAGCTCCTGGGCAAGCCCACTTCTCCTGGTCCCCAAGAAAGACGGGTCGTATCGTTCCTGTGGGGATTACCGACGACTCAACCATGTCACGGTACCCATTGCCATACCTTCATGGTTTTACGGCGAATCTTACTGAATGACTTGGTCCGCGCTTATAACCAGATTCCTATAGCCACCGACGTTGTACACAAGACCGCCGTAATTACGGCCTTCGGCCTATTTGAGTTTCCAGTGATGTGTTTCGGCCTCCGCGACGTTACACAAACATTTCAAAGGTTGGTCAACTCAATTTTAACAGGTCTCGATTTCGTCTTTGTCTACGTTGACGACGTTCTTATCGCATCCATTTGTACAGAACAGCATTTTGAGCATGTTCGCGCGGTCCTCGGTCGGTTCGAGAAATTCGGTGTAGCCATCAACCCGGCCAAGTGCGTGTTCGCTGTTGATACGCTCACGTTCCTCGGGCATATTGTCGATTCGCGAGGCTTGCAGCCGAATCCGGAGAGCGTTACGGCCATACGACAGTGGTCACAGTTCTTTATGTTCGAACATAAAGAAAGAGCTGCAACGCTTTTTTGGCTCTTTGAATTTTTTCCATCGATTCGTCCCGAGCGCAGCCGATCTCCAAGCATCACTCTACGATATCGCCACCGCTGTTAAAAAACGGGATGGCCCACTTGTTTGGGCTGATAATGCACGTAAAGCTTTTCTGGCTTGCCGGGAAGCATTCGCGGATACGGCACGTTTGGTACACTCGCAGCGGGATGCACCATTACGCCTGAGCATGGATGCGTCGAATATCGCGGTCGGGGCAACGTTGGAGCAGTTCGCCGAAGGCGGCTGGCAGCCGCTCGGATTCTTTTCGCGTAAGCTTTCCGGCGCACAAACGCGATACAGTACGTACGATCGCGAATTGCTCGCCGCCTACCTCGCTACTCGATACTTCATTCACACAATCGAAGGTAGATACGTAACACTCCGAACGGATCATCGACCATTGTTGTTTATTTTTTCACAAAACGCAGAAAAACTCATAGACTGTCAGGCGCGACACGTTGCTTTTCTATCGCAGTTTTTAGGAAATCGAGCACGTCAGTGGCGAGAGTAATGTTGTCCCTGACGCACTTTCGCGGCTGGAGTTAGTTACACTTGAAGATGGGCTGCCGGTTCGATAATTTTATAGAATTCTACTTATATACTACTTAAGTTTTTAGAATTGAATAAAAAATATTATAAAAATAATTATTGAAATACTAATATCAAATAATTGCTTGTAATGGATGGTGTATCTATGAAGTAAAAGATAAGTACACTCACACTAATCATCATTTATTCATACAACCGAATTACCTAACACAAATAAAACAAAAAATTGCCTATACACGACTCATTTGAAACTGCAGTTATCCAATAGAAATATATTTTGATCTTTTAAGGTTAAATTTAAGAGAATACCGATATTTGTTTAATAGAACTACTCTATTATGTGAAATCTATATAATTAACTGTACTATACAAATTATTTATAAATATTACATATAATGGTTTAAAAAAATTATGTTATTTGGTATATAATGTATATAACACTTTATTTACCATTTTTCCTGAAAAATTTAACAAAACAATCATTGTAAATAATCAGTTTCTGTATATATATATATATATATATATATATATAATATAAATCGAAATGAGAATGACAGAGATAGAAGAGAGAAAGAGAGAGAGACAGATAAAATGTATCAATGATAGAAGCTAAGATATCTGTTTCGGATAAGAATTACAACTACGTTTTATATTATTTATTCATGTTTTCGCTCTTCTAATTATAACTAAGTATTGAATTAGTATTAGACACTAAATTTAATATACACTTTTGATTTTTAATAATGAATTTAATTTCTATTTGAATCTAACTATATGAAAAATATACACTCATACTCGTAGTATATCCGTGTGTAAATAGAAGCGTCATAATTTAAAATATTGTAAAGTTATTTATACATTTGGATTTAATTAAAGAAATATTTAAATAAATCTCAAGTTCTAGGATCAAGATCCTTGATATAATCTAAAATTTTTAATTTCTCGTTTAATTGATATAGTAGGTATACTAAAGTAGAATAATTAAAGCAAAATTTTATTTTCTACTTATAATGACATATGATGAAAATAACTATAATAACTACATCCATTTAATCATTTACATTATGGCAAAAATACAATACAATACAGCAAAATTTGTGCTGTTTCAAAGTATGTAATAGTTTATATTATAATAAAATGCTGTTTTTACGAATACGATTTATAAATATATAAAGTATCGTTAATAATCGTCAAGGGTAAATTTTTCCTATACCTTAAATTTCAATGATAATTTATTATATTTTACTTTAATTTGTATTATGATAGTAGAAGTTATTATATCTACATGATTGAGTATTGTTTTTTTAAAAAAAATATATAAAATGTATACATATAAACGAATAAACTTATGTGTTTTATGTTTCTATTTTAAATCAATTTGGCATGTTTAGATGTTTTTGTACTAATTTAATTATTTTCAAATATTTATAAACTTTATTAATTTATTATACATTGTACATATAATATAATTATAGCTGTATATTATAGTTTAGAACATGTTGAATTAATAAACTAAATTGCACTTTCTAAGTATTATAGAATACATATTTTATCTCAATTAAATAGGATCAATCTATGGATTTAGTATTATAGTAAAAAATTAGGTATACATAATATAAAATATTTACCAATAATTTTTTTATTTTCTGTATACACATGAAATTATTAAATTGTAGTATTAATAATTATAATAAGACCCACACTCATATATGGGTCCATACATGTATTACTACAAGCAATACGGAAAGAAAACTGAGAACTTTTGAGAACAAAATATGGAGGGTAATATGCGGACCAGTATATGATATGAAAAAATTATATGGACGAGAAAGTATAATAAAGAGGTGCAGGAAGAAATAGAAATAGCATCAGTAGTAAGTAACACACGAAAGTATTAAATTGTAGTATTATTAATATTATTTAACTAAATGTTAGGGTTATATTCTATTACAATTATACTCGCTAAAAATTTAAAATACTTATGTATTTTTATTATTATTACAATTATTACTACTACTTCCTACGTTCAAAATTGTATTATCATGATGAATTTAAAATCAATTTCATCAAATTACGTTTTTCCGTCATTTTTTTGGTAGTTTTTATTCTTCTAAGGAAAAATTTTTGAGAAATTTGAAAAGTGAGCTAAATAAAGTACCATCTAGACGTGATTTGCTACCTACTCGTGGTAATTAGTGAATCGGACCATTATCCCTACCCAAAAAATTGTATTCAGACATATATAAAAAAAATATATATACTAATTTTTAATTCCACCAAAAATATTCAAAGTCTAGAATCTTATAAAATGAAAGAAATGTAAACTACGGGTTTTAAAATATTTTGATACTTGATAAAGGATTATATGAGTAAGCTTTTATAAAATTTTCAAACCGATAAACTAAAACTTGCAGGAAATATTAAACATTGAAATTTATGAAAAAAATTCATAACTCTATACCCAGTCAGAAAATCAATCAATCGTTTTACATTTTTTTTTAATATACAAGTTGCCCAAATCAAAACCTATATATTTATCGTGAAATATAATAATTTCAATTAATAGAAACCGTAATTTGTCGATTTTTGGTATTTTAGCTTTAAAAGCTTATAAAAAAATTCTAGAAGAGAGTTCTATGCCTGGCCAAAAAATCAAACCATCTGTTCCAAAATTATACCACACTAATATACTGCCAATGTAAATACACAAAAATGTTTTTTGTAATATATTTCGTATGGATTCAAGTATATATTATATTTACTTATGAGGTAAATTATATTTCTATATTAATAATTATTATAATATAGATACGTTACCGTTTTTAAAAAAGTTATTATTATAGCCTAAGAAAAATTTGATTTTTGTCAATATAATATAATATCTTAAATTAAATTACATTACATTGTAAATAAACGTCTTTATATTTTAGCCAATCTCATATTGTTATTCTAAGAATAATCTTAATAATATTATAGTTTTCTTGAAGACTTTAATTAAAAATCAAGTAGACAGATTCAATGTTTATTAGAAAGATAAGTATTTATTAATTATTAATATCATCTTGATTATTGCCTTAAATATAGATACTGAAATATAAAATTGTCGTCAAATTTAGTCTAATTTTAATCCAAACGTAATATAAAATATCCTATTATGTAAAATTTTTCAGCTAATTACACAATTGTTCATTTTATTTTATTTATTTGTCAAAATTAAATTAAAAAATAAATCCTTAATTTATATTAAACTACTTGTTTAATAAAACATATCATAATAAAAATATTTAATTATTATTTATTTTTTTATTATAACGTTTTAAAAAAAATGATAATATTTTGTATCTAAATTAAATGTTGACACTCTTGAATATATTGATATGAGTAGTAACTGCGCCCTAGGAACTCTCTAGTAAAGTTATTGTAACTGAATCTGTGTTAAGTATTACTATAATTACATCACATTTACATTATACTTGCTAACAAAAAGGTTATTTTACTACATTTTCTACATTTACGCCAGTCATTTATTTATGTCGTTTGAACTGCCACATACGAGGTATGACCAATAAGTAATGAGACTAATCGTATGCAACCATATCAATTTGTATGGTTTATTATTTGTTTGTTTATTTTAATAAATTATGTATCCTCTCTTTTTTTAATGTTCAAAAGATTCATCAGATCTAATGTGGCTAGGTATTATTAAATTTTTATTAACATACACCCCTGTTACAACACGGTATCTTTTGACTCTATCTGCCATAGACTAAACCAAAGTTAAAGTTTGCACTTAATTTTCTTAGTACTAACAAGTACTCACCAAAAGTTTTATCCTCTTTTTGTTGACGAATATTTAATAAAAATGCTCTCACATATTCATTATCTTTTGGTTTAAAATAATCATCTAATAATTGAATTACATTTTTTGAATTTAGTTAACTAAGTACTTCATCTGTTAGCTAGAATGTCCCAATTACATATATTCATTTTCGCCTATAAATTGTAAATGAATAGCTTGGTATTTGTTGATACCAGTTTATAGATGTTTAAATTTGTTGTCCATTTCCTCCACTTAATATTTGGAACGTTGACGTTTAATTGGAGGTGTTAAATTATCCATTATTCGAAATTACTTTAAATTATTAATCTAACCTACTATGCCACATAATGTCTCGAGGTATTTAATTAATATTAAGACACACATAAATAATGTATTCAATTTAATTAGTAAATATTAACATGCAACATACAAGTACAAAAGTATATATGAATATAAATATATAAGTGCAGTGTCACCACATGTACGTAAAAACGACATAAAATAAATCAAAATTTTAATGATCATAATAATACAAAAATTTTAAGGTAAAAGTGAAAAGTAAAACACAAATCAATAGTCCATTTCCACGAATCATAGCTAGTAGTAATCTGAGACACATTAAACATTTAATATTATATATAATATATTATTCATATTATAATAATATTATATACATAATACTCCAAACCAGTAATGAATTTACGGGGGAGGAGAATCCATGGGGCCTGAACATCCCCCAAGCACCGATATAATAAATAAATATATAAATTTAGAACGACTGTGTTACATTTTAATAACCTAAGTTCTATTTAATCTATAGTTGCGCCGCGGTGAAATATTTTTCTTATATATATATATATTAAAATTGATAAATTATACTTACTATTATCATCCTTTAATTCTATGAAATGTAATTTATTTTAAGTTGGTTTATTATAATGCTGTTTAAGTATAAATTATTATTAATTTAACTAATATAATACGTTGTAATAGTTCTAATGAATAAAAATATGTAATAATGCACACATTTGTAAACATATTTTTTTATCAATGGATAGTTAAATATATCAATTTTATAAGATATTTATACCATATTAGATATGGTAAGGTTATTTAATAATATCAGTTGCGCCTAGACACGTCTTTTGTCAGAAATGAATTTCGAAACTACATTAATGGGTTGTAACGACGCAAAAGGATGGGCGATGAGTATACAATAAATGTTGCACATACAATAATGTTGTTAGGAGTTGCCAGTGGTTGATTTTTTAATAATAAATAGTACCTAAATTCACACCAAATAGCATTGTATCTTTGACTACCTACGTTGTGATGAAGAAAAAAAAATATATATATTATTTAACATAAATTATTATTTACTTTTTGTAATAAGCTCTTGAATATTATTTTCTGTTATGTTATTTTATTTAATTAAAAATGAAACATATATTAGTATTTGCATGTTTTAATAAATAATATAAAATATAATTATTATTTCTACTTGCACAAATTTTACTTAAATTCAACAATTATAGATGAAACACAATACATTTGAAAAAAAATGAAACAATATTATGTCTATACTATCCCTATATAATATGATGAGTAAAAAGAATAATGTCCTATTTCATACAGTTTTACATCAAATATTATATTTCTACCAAATACATTTGGTCTTTCAAATAAATAATCCAGATTTAAATTCAGATTTTTTTTTTAAAAAAATGAGATTTTTAATGCATACTTTTAATCAAAACCTCATTCTTATAAATTGCATCTGTTAATTCTATTGCGATAAAAAATATTATTGTTTTTGTATATTTTAAATGTATTAAATCATTGCCATATTGTATATTATAATTAAACTTACTTACCTTTTAAATTCAAAAAAACGTATATTATGTAAAATATTTTGTTTACTAAATAAATAATTTATTAAATGATTTATAAATAACTAAATTTTTTATAAAACCTGTCTTATTAAACGTTGAACTATTTACAGTTAGTCTGTTAGATAATGTCTTGTCTATATAATACATAGTTAATGGAATCTTATGTCCATTGAAAGACAACTTTTACTATATAATAGCTTAATTAGACTATGTCACGTGCTGAGCCATTAATTTATTACCTTTTATAAAGCACATTATAACATATATCACTTGTTAGACCCATTATAAAATATCGATTAATTGTTTGAAACCCTCATTTAGCATTCAGTAGTGTAAAAATATGTAAAACAATAAAATTGTTTTTTTCTCAAAAAAAAAAAAAAAAAAAAAATTGACAAATGTGTTACATTTATTTATTATATTTGCAATATAATTGACTTACTTTGGGGGTCTGGAACATAACCTATAAAACAAATTTAATTTAAAAAGTAGAAATTCTTATTTATAGTAAACGTACGATAAATTTTAATTGT
The DNA here is from genome assembly GCA_013282895.1 of Eriosoma lanigerum. Lineage (NCBI taxonomy): Eukaryota > Metazoa > Arthropoda > Insecta > Hemiptera > Aphididae > Eriosoma > Eriosoma lanigerum. Next base: position 24,102,195 of record CM023357.1, read on the forward strand.
AAATGAGAATGAGATGTTTAATATCTTTAATATGAATGAACCTTATAGTTATTAACATTAATCATTTAGAGTTATTGAATATAATTATAATAATTTAGTTTGTATTGAGAAAAAGAAAATAACAAGAATAATTTGTATACCATTCAATTCAAAATAAATAAAGATAATATTTAGGCTTCAGAATAAAGTCCATAGACAATGACTGATTGATGTTGATAAGCAGTTACTATAATAGTAGAAAATCGTCAAGCATTTTAAATCAACCAGAAACATTGAATTTAATAAAAATTTATTAAGTAATTAAATTACAATAATAAAAAATACTTTTCAGCTGAATTAATTATAGATTTTATTTATGAGATGTCTCACGTCTTGCTTCTTTATTTATTTGATGTAAACTTTAAATATTATTTGTCCATATACTTAACCTATAATGTAAGTATATTATTCTAGGAGATTTTAACTCAGTTTTGTAAACTCCATGAAAATCTACTGCATGTTGTACAACACTGGTTACATCTTACTTTGTACTCTATGAATATACCTTTAATAGTTTCTCTGAACCAATTTTGTAAAGTATTTATATTTTCTAAAAGTAAAAATATATATATTATTACTATAGTTATAAGTTTAAACAATAAATTAAATACTTAAGTTTGTTTATATTAAAGTAGATAATACATAATATAGGAAAAAGAAATAAATTCCAGGTTTGATCGATTTTTAAATATATCTATTCCCTTTGGTCATATTGTTTTATTTACTGCATATAAAAAAAGCGATATATGCCAAATCAAGTTCTATTTACTTTTTAGGCCAGAATAATACAAATCTTGAACGTTTTAACTAGATTTTTATTGAAAAATAGTAAAAAAACAAAAATTTCTGTTCCATATTAATCCTAGCTCTGATTATAGTTATTCAACGTACGAGTATAATATATACATTATACGTATTATAGTATGAATGCAGTATATACATATTTGCTATTTTATGCGTGTGTAATTGTAAGAAAAAATGTGATTACAAATTTATAACATCTACCTAATTTTTATGTTAGATATATTTTTTAACATTCGTGTTATTGTTTTGAGCCTTAGAATGTAAATATTAAATTTACATAAAATAGGTATAACAATTTAATTTAAATATGATATTATATCTGAACATTAATTGTTTTGAAAAATTGAGTAGAAAGAAACGATAAGGTTTTTTTTTATAATAAATAATTAAATTATTCCTTTGAATAAACTTATATTATATAGAGATCGAAGACTTCAATTTATATGAAAATATAAATTAATTACGCATAAATAAGTATACCTACGTATAAATATGAATGTTTATTTAAAACGTGAATATCAAATTAAAAATAAAATTATCATGTATTTAAAATGTTTACAATGATATTATATTGAATTTCAATTAAATATATATATTACCTTTATTTGGTAGTGGAGATATTACATTATTAAGATTAAAAATCACTATAAAAATAACATAGAAGAACAAATTAAAATACATTTTCATTCTTTAAATTTAAAAGAATTTTGTTGTGTTCTAAATAATATAATACTAAAAAGTGTTATGAAAAAAACATTGTTAAGCATTTTTATAATATAATAGTTAATAGGTAAGTAAACATGAGTTTAACTTATTAGTTGAGCTGTTTATACATACCATATATTAACTTACACGTACCAGAAAGAATTTAAATGGTTGTTTAAATATAAAGGATATGAAATAATACTTCAATTCGTAAAAAACAGAGAAATATTTGCAATTAATTATTTAAATAAAAAATATAAAAAAAATGCAGAATTCAGTGTAACGATTATAATAATATTTTTTTGTTATTTAATATTTAAACCAGCCAAAATAATTTGTAAGGAGGCACATAAGACTCATAAATATGTATACAAATATAAACGTACACAAATAAAACAAAGTATATGTAAAAGTAAAACCAGGAAATAGATATAAACAAACTTAGTAAATATAATAAAGAGATAGTTGGACTAAATAAAACAACAAATGATATATCAGCCTAATCACAAAAAATTATGAAAATTTATATGAATATATGTAATACATTTTCAAATATATAAATATAAACAAAGTATTAAATGATCGATTATCTATAATAAAGAATAATAATTTAAATGACATTGTTTGATATTAATAATCAAGTTATGATAATAAATAATAATCCGAATTATATCTATATGGGGTATTTATTTATTATTTTTACGATTATTGTTTACTTCAACTAAAACAAAGAATAAAAAAAATCAAAAACTGGTTTTCAAATCCTTGATAAAACACAAAATTATAAAAGTGTTAATCAAAACAGAGATCACATTTAAATATAATACGTTAAAAAGTTTAATTAAAAAATATATTAATTTTAGTTGTCTGTTTCCGATATAAATAGTCTTTAAATTATAGAAAGGAATTGAATATTAAAATAATTATAAAAATGTTAAATTTGAAAGGATTTATTTTAGGCACTATTGTTAAAAAAATTAATAATTTTTCGAATTATATCTCTATTCGGGAATTGTAAAGTAGAACATAGAGGTATAAAACCATACTATTTTAATAAATTATTTTATTTTATGTCATTAGAAATATTAAATCATATTATAAAAATAATAATAAAAAAAAATTGTTTCAATTAATGTTATTCTAATATTAATATATTTTTAAACTTTCTGTTTTTTATAATGCTATTCTAATTATATAAATCAATAATAGTATTATGAAAAATTATGTTTATTTATATTATTTCTATAATGTTTAAATTGAGAACAACAATAACCATGATAAATTTTAAGCTTATTTTTTTCTCAATCTACTATGAATTATAAATACTTACTATCTTTAATTTCAGTACCAAACAATAATCAATGCATTATAAATACCTGACAATAAACATCAAAGTTAAGTTATATTATTTAAATTTATTTTGAATAAATACTTGGCAATTGAATGGAAAAAAATAATTTTAAATAATTTTTGTATTAGGAAATAAACATCTAATGACTAATTGTTGTTGCATCAATATTACATTGTGCATTGTATATTATCATTAGAATATAGTATCAAAATATGTTCAAGTCGCTAATTCGGTGGTTTTTTTTTGTTTAGATTTCGTATAATGTATATTTATTTTAATTTTGTAATTTATTATTAATACATAACGAGTTTTATAATTGGGGGAAGTAGGCTTAAATTTAAATTTCTTTGGATTCTTGGGAAATGAACCCTTCTACATCACATTTATCTCCTTATTAGGAGGCTGAAGTTCCTCCAAAATTTTGACATTAAATGAAGGGACTTAAATAAAAAATAAAGGTATAATAAATTATTAAATATAATAACATAAATAAGTTTCGATTATCCATAATTTACAAGAATATTTTAAAATTAATTGTTTAGTTCATCCATTGCTTATATGTTATATTTTTCTAAATTATATTGAAACCCGTCATGTTTTATACATTATAAAATATATATTTCATATAGCTCCTAACAACCAAGTTGCCTATAACAATGAATAGAATACGCAATAACATGTTTACAACGATTAGAATCAACAACTGCAATCTGTACATTATTAATATGCAAATAAATGATTCTGTATTAAAAAATAAAAGTGTTTACTATATGCTATAATATTTTCCTATTAATGTTCATTAATTTTAACGATTTTTATCACCTTCAACTAAAACAAGGGACAAAAAAATCAAGAAATTTTTATAAAATCCTTGATAAAAACACAAAGTTATAAAATTATTAATCAAAACAGTAATCGCTTTTGAATAAAATTCGTTAATTAGTTTAATAAAAAAATATATTTATTTTAGTTGTTTGTTTCCGATATAAATAGTCCTTAAATTATAGAAAGGAAATGAATATTAAAATAATCATAATGATGTTAAATTTGAAAGGCTTTATTTTTTACAATAATCAATGCATAATAAATACCTGACAATAAACATCAAAGTTTAGTTATATTATTTTTATTTATTTTGAATAAATACTTGGCAATCGAATGGAAAAAAAGAATTTTAAATAATTTTTGTATTAGGAATTAAACATCTAATGCCTAATTGCTATTGCATCAATATTACATTGTGCATTGTATATTATCATTAGAATATAGTATCAAAAAATGTTCAAGTCGCTAATTCGGTGGTTCTTTTTATGTTTAAATTTCGTATAATGTATATTTATTTTAATTTGTAATTTGTTATTAATACATAACGAGTTTTATAATTGGGGGAAGTAGGCTTAAATTAAAATTTCTTTGGATCCTTGAGAACTGAACCTTTCTACATCACATTTATCTCCTTATTAGGAGGCTGAGGTTCCTCCAAAATTTTAACATTGAAAGAAGTGACTTAGATAAAAAGTAAAAGTATAATAAATTATTAAATATAATCATATAAATAAGTATCGATCATCCATAATTTACAAGAATATTTTAAATTTAATTGTTTAGTTCATTCATTCCTTATATGTTATATTTTTCTAAATTATATTGAAAACCGTCATGTTATATACATTATAAAATATATATTTCATATAGCTCCTAACAACCAAGGTGCCTATAACATTGAATAGAATACGCAATAACATATTTACAACGATTAGAATCAACAACTGCAATCTGTACATTATTAATGTGCAAATAAATGATTCTGTATTAAAAAATAAAAGTGTTTACTATATGCTATAATATTTTTCTATTAATGTCCATTCATTTTTACGATTTTTTCTACTTCTACTAAAATAAAGGACAAAAAAATTTTAGAACATGTTTTCAAATCTTTGATAAAAACACAAAACTATAAGTGTTAATCAAAACAAAAACTGCTTTTATAATTCGTTAATTAGTTTAATAAAAAAATATATTTATTTTAGTTGTCCGTTTCCGATATTTATAATCATTATGTTAGAGATACGAATTGAGTATAAAAAAAAATAATTAAGATGTTACATTTAAAAGGATTTTATTTGGGGAATCTTGTTAAAATAAATAATAATTCTCGGAATTTTATCTATATTCGGGAATCATAAAATAGAACATAGAAGTATAAAACCATGCGATTTCAATAAATTATTTTACTATATGTCATTGGAATTAATTAATATTTTTATGAAAATAATAATAATAAAAAAAAAAATTTGTTTGAATTAATGTTATTCTAATATTTTTTTTCTTATTAATTTATCCATTTATAATGCTCTTCAAATTATATAAATTAATAATATTATGATGAAATGTTATGTTTATTAATATTATTTTTGTAATGTTTGATTTGAGAACAACAATAATTATGATAAATTTTAAGCTTATTTTTCTCTGAATGTACTATAAATTATAATAATGTACTGTATTATTTTTCGTACCAAACAATAATCAATGCATTATAAATACCTGATAATAAACATCAACGTTTAGTTTTATTTATTTAAATTTATTTTGAATCAATACTTTGCAATTAACTGGAAAAAAAATTTTTTTAAATAATTTAGATATTAGGGAATAGACATCCATTGTTTAATTGTTGTTTCATCAATATTAGATTGTGCATTGTATATTATCATAAGCATTTAGTATCAAAATATGTTCAAGTCGCTAATTCGGTGGTTCTTTTTATGTTTAAATTTCGTATAATGTTTATTTATTTTAATTTTGTAATTTATTATTAATACATTATGCGTTTTATAATTGGAGGAAGTAGGCTTAAATTTTCATTTCATTGGATCCGTGGGAATTGTACCCTTCGACATCACATGTACATTCTTTTTCGGAGGCCAAGCTTCCCCCGAAATTTTGGTATTGAGTGGGTGACATAAATAAAAAGTTGAATTATTATACATTTTTAATATAATCGTATAAATTAAGTATCGATTATCCATTATATACAAGAATAATTTTAATGATTTAATTTTTTACACTCTTTTTTCTAAATTATATTGATGAAAATAATATAATACTAGTTTCGGGAACGTTCGTTGGTAAAAATATTTTGTTTTGTTCCCCGTTCATTTACTGTAAGAATTGCTCGATTCTCTTACATTATTTAAGAAAAGAACACACTCCAATTTTAGTTTAGTAGTATATTATAATATATAGTTTTTGTTTTGTTTTTGATGTATTAGGTTTTCATTAATCATAATTCTTAATCATAAAATATTGTTTTATTTTATTTTATAAGTATTAAAATTAAGTTGTAAAATGTTGAATAAATATTTTTTAAGTAAGTTTATTATGGGTTTCATGTAATCGAAGTAAAGAATATATTGTTTTTACAATGACTTTTTTTTTATTGTTTGAATGCACGATTTTAGGTAGAAATTATGGTCTGATTCCCACGAATAGTGTATGCTTTCTGTAGTAAGTTGCATCTAGTTAGTACTTTATTCAGCTCATTTATGGAATTGTGGAAAATCTGCAAAATTACGGATTTTGTTATTTAAAATTTATTTCTTTTAAATAATTAATTAATTAATTAGATTTTAATCTTAGAGACTCTTTTGAGTATTTACATAGGTATTCTACATACTACATTAGATTAAAAAAATATGAAATATTTTTTGCCCGCGCCGCGGCCAACGTTGCTTGCGGGACCGCGTGAAGTAGCCTCTCGTGCTCGTGCGAAAAAATTAAATACGAAAAATTAGTTTCACTTGGAATTAATAAAGGAAATCGCTGATCGTTGCTTAACATTGTGGCATTTTCTAAACGACCACCCACACCTATAATTCCATCGGAATCTATAAACGGTTTTAACTTATACATTTTACTTTTCTGCGATACATTTCTATTATTTTTTAAATCGTTCAATTCTGTATTAAAATATAATTGTTGAATATATTTTATTATTATATTTTCCGCATCAAGCATTTCATTGACTGTTAATAATCCAGAAATTTTACTTAAATCTTTTCGTCTTGATAATATATTGAATTTAAATCGTAAAATATACGCTACAACTCGATATAATTTTTTTAATGACGAATATTTGTCGATGAATGGCATATGTGCATTGATCGCAACGAGAGTATTAATTTTTAATTGTTTTTGCTCACTATTTACATTGATTATAGAATAGACAGATAGCCCACGGCATAGGGAAATTTGGCTACTAATAATTATATTTATACGGGTTGCCGAGAGGTGGCGCTGTATGAATTGACACAATTAATTTTACTTTTTCCTACAATAGTATATATTAGTATTTCCATTTTTAACAGTCAATGCGACTTTAGATACCACGGCTATGTGCCTATATGTAAATGTGTCGCGAGGCAGAATATTATTTGAAACCTGTTTTTGTCTGTCTAATTATATAATAAATAATAACAATAATATATATAATATATTCATTACCCACATCTCGTCACAAACATACGGAAATATTTTGATGGTAATGGCCGTTTCTTGAGAATCATGGATAGGAAATTACTTATTCACACAATCACACATTGTTGTTTACGTTTATGTGTATATACAATTTGTACAAAACATAATAAATTGTGATTTTTTATAATTATGATTTTCTGAGGAAGGTTAGACGAATAATACTTCTGAACAAATTTAAAGTAAAGAAGTTCATCTATGTTTTTACCAGATAAATGATAATAGCAACAATAATACAATTTATTATAGCTGTTTAAAAATCAATAAAATATATTTTTTAAACATAATTTTTTTTAGTTCATAATATAAATATTTTCAAAAATCATCTAGTACAAATAAAGACAATGAAGTAACAAATTCAGAATCATCTTTTAAAATTAATAAAATACCAGTATAATGTTTATTTATGCAAATTTACAGACCATCTAAACGTTTAAAAAAAACCAAAAAATATGACACACAACATAAAATATTAAATTTAAATTATTTTAAATTATTTTTTATCGTAATATATAAATATTTTTTCTAATTCAAATAATATAATATTGTTTTAAAATCTTAACATTAAGTAAAAATGTATAAACTTAAATTTAAAAAGAAATAAAAAAGTTTTAGGATTAGTTTCTGTTAATGGTGGAAGTTCTGAAGGTTCTCTTAATTGATATGTGTAGCTTGTGGATTCAATTAACTCTTATAGGTACAATGTCAGAATACAGGAATAATAAAAATAAATAAAGGCATCTATTAATAAATTAAATATGGTTTAATATTTTTAACTTAGAAAGTTTTGCCAATTTTGATGTACTTAAAAACATTTTTGTTTTATTAAATATTTTACATATTAAAAGTAATTCAATTATATACATTTTATGTTCTATACAGTTTGCCATTGATTCATTTAGCCATTTTATAATAGTATTATTTTTTTTTTTATATGCTCAGTTAATTGAAATTAAATTTTTTTTTTATGCAAATAATATTTATAATTGTTTTCAAAAATATTTAACATTTTATTTATTATATTATTAAAAGAATTTGATGGTGTTTTAAGTCCATTTTCATTATCAATTGATGTGTAATTTTTATTAATTAAAAGTAATTGTTTTTTATCATTTAAATTTTTATTTATAAAGAGTTCACATTGACAATGTGTGCAATTAAATTTTTTTATACATTTATATCCTAAATATCCTGCAAAGTATGTAACAGAACAGTCCTCTTAAGTAACATCATTATTTAAATTTTCAATATTAAAAGAATTCTAATCAGTAGACATAGAAGAAATAGATAAACGGGGAGATAAATTAGAAATATGTTCAGTATCAGAGTCAGAAGAATTGGAATTTATATTATTTTGTAATCCTATTGGGTCGAATATTATTGGATAATCATCTACTTGGCGTCCTCACAATTTGTACCTTTGGATGTACATAAAGAAAAAATACAATTACTTCTTATTGAAGTCCTAATTATTTTAGCTGTTGGATTTTTATTATAACCGCCATTTTGTCGAATAATACTAAAAAGATTTTCTAATGCATCCTGATTCAAACGATTAGTCATAAAAAAAACAATATCATTGGATTTTTCTTCTTCAAAAAATTGTAATACACCATTGATTGTCTGTGTAAAACCTTTAAAACAAGGTGGTTGTGTAAATTTTCCTTTTTTTAATTTTTGTAAATTTGTGAAATATTGTGAAGATTTATTTAAAAAAAATTTTACTGTTCCTAAATCAGTTAATGCACATTGATACGGATTATGACTATATAAAGACCTACTATTAAGACAGTCAAGTAAATTATTAATAAACTCAATAAAATCTGCGGTATTCGAGGAAGTGTTACTTTGAAGTTGTCCTGTTTGTATACAAGTTCGCATTGTTGCTGACATGGAATTGCTTAATAATTGTGCTGCTAATTTAACGCGCATTTTTTGAAAATAATTTGGATATATGTGTGCATCTGTTAGTTTGATGAAAGCCTTACTTTTATGATTTTGTTTGTCTAACTCATATGTTTTTTTTATGTCATCAAATGAAATTTTAATATAATTATCTTTTATAAAACAGGCTTCAATTTAATTATTTCTAATACTTTTAAGTAAATGTGGAACGTCAAATAAAGAAAATATTTTGTTATTGTTAATGAAAAAGAATGGCTTATCTTCTGAAATATTTAATGATTTTAAAGTACTTTGATTATTTGTGCCTTGATCATACACTATAATTTTTGGCCATAATCCAACCTCGAATAATTTTTGAAGAACATCAATAAATAATTTTTTTAATATTATTTTGTTAACTCTAGAATGAGTGAGAAAATAGGCAGTTGGAAACTTCCAAGGTGAATAAATACCACGAGCCATAAATACTAGAACACAGTTAGCACTTTTATTAGACCTACCATAATCACCTAAGTCTTCAAAACCTTGTTGATGGTCCTGGTAAATTAACTTTCTGTGAACATAAAAATTAATATGTCGTTGGAGATTTATAATATAAATTTAAAGCTAAATTTTTTCATTTAATGTCCATGATTGACACTTATCTTTTAGTTGCATTGTCACCATTGCTTTAGAATTTACTGATGCAAAATTATGAGTATTAACTAAATTTTTAAAATTATTATGCAAGTTAAAACTATTAGCTCTTTTTTATAATTTTGTAATGTGAGTAATTTTATTATGAATTATTTTGTTTTTTCGTTTTAAATTTAATTTTCTAGGTGTGTCTAATTGAATTGAATCACATTTATTCTTTAAATATGAACTTGGCATTTGTATTATATTACTTATTTTATTTTTTTGAGGAGTAAAAATTAAAGAAGAGGGACTAGGGAAAACTAGTTCTACTGTATCTGATTTTGTCCTGGAATATGTTTTAGTTGGAGTGGATATTGAAATATATTCTTGTTCAGATTTATCATTTTGATCAAAACCTAATGACGTAGATGGCTGTTCATTAGATTTATATTTGTAGGTGATAGCATTGTGTATTAATTAATTTTTATTTAAGAAATTTGTGAAGCTCTCTGGTGGAAAATATTCTTGACAAATGTACCTATTGTAAAGTTCTTCCTGTTCAATGAAAAATAAACTTGTATTTCCTGCAAAGGTAAATAAATTCAACAATTTAACATCTCCTATTTTTACTCATGTACATACAAATAATAGAATACATTTTTAATAATTCTATAAAAAACTATATAAATTATTATTGAGTTAATGAGACATTTAATTTTTTATATTATGTAAGTATCTTATATTTTCCGGAGTAAATAATGCGAAAGCAGTCCCCTTCGGTTCAAAAACGAAAAAAAAGTATCTTATATTTAAAATTTAAATAATTTACTTACCTGAGTTTATTATCCAAATTTCTCTTCTTTCGTCATTTAAAAAACGAAAAATTTTTAAATCAGGAAATTTCTTTTTTGATTTTCCACAATCGAAATACTAACACTTATTTCCAGCCATATTAAAATAACGAAAAACAAATACTATCACGAATTTACAAATAAAAATGTTTATTGTAGGACCACAGGTGCGAATACAAATGACGTACTCACAACGCAATTTACAGAATTAGATAGATAAATTAAAAGAAACGTATATAAATATATACAAAAATTAAATTACAATATATAGTTAATACTATAAAATTCATATAGTTAACACAGAGGACAACAAATGATTAATTTTGAAAACAATGAGTGCACAATGGGCACAGGCACGTGTTAACATGTTGGTTCTCGAAAATCGGGAGCGAGCCGTCGGCGATCGCGATGGCTCACCGATCAACGCCGCCGTCGATACATTCCGATTTATTTTATTTGAGACAAAGCTGATTATTTAAAGATAAACGCATAGTTAGGTCGTATTAGATAATAAAATAATAGTGAATAATGGATTCATGTGTTTTAGTTTTTATACCATGGAGTAATTAAACGCATTTAATTTTCGATTATGATTAATTGATTGTACATTTTGCTTATCTCCATAATTTCGACTAATTTGTCTACCCTGAACATACGACGGCGTAACTGATTTACCCGTTAATGCTTTAGCACTATCCACGGCCTCTAATATATGACATCGCTTCTCTAAAAACATCGTTAAGTCAGCTATGATAGGTAATACATTTCTTGCCGATATAGATTCCCATTTTCGTATCGTTTGATGATCTAATTTGGTTAAGATTACATGCAATAATAGCGCTCCCCATTGCTCAGGGTCATGGCCTAATGCTTTTAATGCCTGCATATTAACCTGATGGTCACTTGTTAACTTTCGTAATTTTATACTCGACTCTTTATATATATTCTCCAATTCATAAATATTTTTGGTATGCGCCTGAATGAGCGCACGCTTATTGTCATATCTTTTCACTAGCATATTCCACGAAACAATATAATTGACCTCAGTGGTTGCTAGATTCTGCATAATGTTTAATGCTTCACCCGTTAAATACATACGCAAATATACAAATTTTTGCATTTCACCTATATTATTATTTATATGCACCATAGCTATAAATAAATCCTTAAATGTCGACCACTCTTCCGATTTACCCGAGAATGATGGTAATTCCAATGGTTTCAATTTCATATTTGTATTATTTTCTCTTATCTGACTATTCACTGTTGTTATACTGCCTTGACCACTATCAACATTCGTAGTTTTTGAAATTAAATCTTCCGCTTTTGCTACGAGTTCAAAGTATAGATCTACAAACATATCTCTATATACTAATTGCTCATTTCCATTATTTTCGCTAAATTCTATGCTGTTTTGTATATTGTCAAACTCCGACCACAATTCCCTTATCTTTTCTGTTCGCAGTTTTAACTGAGTGACATTCTGCACTGTATTATTGCAATCTATCACACTTTTCAAGTAACTGGACTATATTTCTATAATATAGCATAGTATATTATACACAATTATTATCTGGTTTTGGGGTTTTTACAAAACCGTACAGCAATATCAATGCATTTAAATCATAATTATAATAAATCATTAGTTTCTCCGAGGACTGAAGGGAAGAAGGAATAATATCCAAAATCGATTTTCTCACTTATTTATTATTATGTTTATGTTTATGATATATTATATTTTATTTATAACAAAATTCAACATAAAAAATATTGTATTATTATATTTCATAAGTACAATTGTAAAATGTTATGTAAAATTGTTTCAATTAGATCCTTAAAGGATACATTTCATAAGAGCATGTTAAGTCAGCTACCGGATAATTCTATAGTCTTTATGACATTTAACCTTATAGTTATTTATATTAGAAAGAAAAGTTTTACTAAATTCAAAATCAACAGTACTATTCATAAATTATTATTCAATAATTAATAATTTATTTTTATAGTTTTGGCATAAATCTATTATTAAACGTTTTTTATTATACCTAAACATTTTTAAATAATAGATTTATCTGATTGTTGTTACAAAATCTGAACCCACTTATTGATTTACAACATAAAAATGAAATTAAACAGAAACTTAACAATTCAATTAATATATAAAGTGTTAAACACTAATTGTACAAAAATTATTGTTACTAACAATACATATCAATGATAATATATTATATATTATATCTTCAAATTTAAAACGGGAATTACTCATAAAGAATCACTAAACTGTATTTATTTAAATAACATTAGTGCTGTCAAAAAATCATATACTTTTATTATATTATATCGTATGTAAGTAATATTACTACGAATAATATATGAAATTACATTTGAATATGGTTCGTGCCGCAGAATGACATTAAATTGGAAAATATTGAAGCTTATAGCAAATACATTTTTTTTTAATACAGTATTTTTTTTTTATTTCTTATATTTGTTCATTTGAACTTTTTTTTATTTCTTTTATTTGTTCATTTGACATTTGTTAATGTGTAAATTGCAGCTGTCGATTCTAAACGTTGTAAACATGTTATTGCGTATTTGATTCATTGTTATAAGCATCTTAATAGTTGGTATCTATATAAAAAATATATTTTATTATGTTTTAAACATAATTGGTTTCAATAAAATTTAGAAAAATAAAACATATAAGAAGTGTAAAAACTGAACAATGTCGTTTAAATTATTCTTGTATGTTATGGATAATCGATACTTAATTTTTACATGTATAATGTAATTTTTACAATATATTAAAAAATGTATTATACTTAAACTTTTTGTATATGCCATACCCCTCAAAACTGTAATTTGAGAGGGGGCTTTACTTCCCAAAAAAGAAATTCATATGACGAAAGGAACTTCCTACGGATCTAAATTAAATACAATTTATGCCTCCACCCACCAAATATGAAACTCAAATTGCGCTTATTGTCCCCTCCTTGAAAACATCTTAAATTTGCAAATGTACAAAGTCGCCTATTTTAATACAAATTAATTTCTCAAATAGGTAGTTATTAGGTTAATACAAGGCTGCATGGCTTATGCCATAAACTGTAGCTAGTGGTATTTTAAAAGATAAATCTTTCAAGAATGTTGTAACAGGGATGTTGACCGATAGTTTTAAGGATAGGTAGCTTCTTTATTTGGTTTTAGAATAGCTATCACTTTCTAAGTTAAAGCTATTGGTCCACCAGTATTTTTCTTGTATATATTCTATGGCAACATAGAAAATAACCTAACCATGTGAGGGGCATTTCCCTGGCACCCCCACCTTAGAATTTCAGAATCTATCCCGGAGATTTCGTTTGTGCTACGTTTGTGAAGTTTTGTGCTCGAATTTTGTCGTTTGTGCAACCATTCCTTACAAGATATAAGACTTTCAA
>CM023357.1:24121440-24209072 GCA_013282895.1 Eriosoma lanigerum
ATATTATTGTGCTGTCATTTTTACCACATTTATAAAATCAACTATTTGGTTTATTTATGAAAAATGTCATATACTATTATTAAAATTGTCTTATTGAATTAATCAACATTAAAAAATATTGTTCATTTTGGTGTGCATCGATAGACGAAACAGACGCTTAGAGTAATATTATCACGTGTATATTAATTGTTTTAAAAATTAAAATGGACCATAATAAGATAATTTTAATACCTATTAAATTCATATTTTTCTGGATATATGATTTTGTTTATATTTATACTTTTATATTCAGATACTCTGGATGATAACTAATAAATTGCAATTTTAAAATTTGTTAATATTTATTATTTAATATTTTTTGATAAATTACATCAATATGGTTTTAAATCCTAATCATTTATATTTTATTTGTGTGATATAATTGATAAATTGATTTATTGTTAGTATTATATTGAAAATTTTAGACTCTGCGCGTGAAATTTTTATTAGTTTTACAATTCTAATATAAATTAATTTTAGTTGTTATTTTTTTTATTTATGTAAGTATTTTTGCAAAAATGATGACGTTTATTTCTCCGGGAACTTCACAAAGAAATTTCTTTTTGGGAGAAGTATAATTATCGAAAAATATTGTTATTCACAGCTTTAGGTATACTAACTGTTATAGGTATTTCAATTATTAGTTTTGTACTAACAATAGTTTTATACTCTATGATCAAAATAATTCTATGTCAATGATTACTTATTGGTTTGTATATATTAATTTTATACATAATAATATTTGTTATAATAAATAAACAAAACTATTTTGTGTTGTTTCCAATTTAATTGTTTAAAATCGATACGTACATTCTCTAGTCCCAATTTAGATATCATATAATGACGTGATGTACCTTTATTTTGACGAGCATATTAATAAATATTATAATCCGATTATTAAATAAAAAATGCATTCCATTTAATTTAAATACATTACTTATTAATGGAAATGGTTGCCTACCAAATAAGATTTCAAAAAAAAAAATATTGATAATGATTGATAATACTTGCTCATCCGATTATATAGCATCTGTAATATCTATGGCATATGTTGATTATTCTATATATAGAGAGTTTATTGACAAATGTGATAATACGTTTTTGAAATTTTGTAAAAATATTGCATTAAATGGTTCTTCAAAATATACATATATAGAACGTATAAATATTCTTAAGGAAATATTTAAAGGAGTTGAAGGAATAAGCAACGTCACACTCGTAGATGCCAAATACAATGCTTCATACATCATGATAATGCGTAAACATTAGCAAAGAATGGTAGGTTGTATCCTTATTGTAGGTATAATATAATAAAACATTAAAATATTTATTTTATAATTAAAATTAATATCAAATTACAAATAATTTTTATATTTAAAAAAACTAATTGTTATATTTTCAGTTACATATTGTATGGAGTAGAAGCTTATGGATTTGATCATTATATTGTTCATCTTAAACGTGGTGAAAACCACTGGGAGAAGCATAACGACTTACAAAAAAAAGTCAATAGATTTACAAATACTAATAGTATCAGAGTAAATCCCCATATGTGTATATATTTAAATTATTAGGAAAAAACATTGTCATGAAGTATTTAAAAAAAAAAAAAAAACTATAAAATAATAATATTAAAATAAATATAAAAATTAATATTTTAATTAAATCTATAACTTATATATACCAAAATGTAAAGTACCTTATAAACGTTTGTATTTTTCAAAGATTATTATTATACAAATTTTTATAATTTTTTTTTTTAAATTCATAAATTAAATTCATATCAAATTTAAAGACTAACGTATTTAATATAAATACGAACAGTATACGTATATCACAAAATAGAATCGATTTCGTAAAGGTGGATTAATTTAAGAATAGTATAGCAATTTAGGTGAAATAATTTAAAAAATAATAACCGTACAAGAACTAAAACATGTTTACAATTTGTTTTTGTTGTAATATTTTTTGATAATTTATAATAATATAATAAATGTTATTGCGAACTGTGGTCTGGCCAGAGTAAGTTTTATCAACTTGGATAAATTAATATTATAATAAAAACCATAAATCTAACGCACTGACCACTGTCATTTCAACGATGAAGGAAAATAATGAAAATATCTGTATCGCTGGCGTAGCCGGTCGTTGTTATACAAAGCTGGTTATGAATTTATTCTTTGAAATTGTATTTAATTACCCTACGATTATTCAAGATTTATTTTAATTGAATAATAAAATAATAAATAATTTAACAAATTTAATATAATATTTAATAATATTGAACATTTTATTTTTATTAATTAAATACAATACATTTGTAAAATAAACAATAATAATTGACTAAATATAATATTTAAGAATTACTATTTTCCAATTAATTTTTTTCTGGATATAGATAATTACGTTGAAATTACAATTAAATAATTAATTATCTAATTTAAATTACCATAAACTTAATGTCTACGTATATTAATTTTTATTGAGGTAATAATAAATTGAGTCGATTTTCACGAATTATAACTAAATTTTCTTTTACTTTTGAAAAAACATTTTTCCTTCACCAAATGTTTTGAATATTTTTAACTATTAAAATATGAATATTAATTTATTAGTATATACAATAAAGATGCACATTATTATTTCTATAATTGTTCCAAAAAAATAAATAAAAATTTGGTATTATGTGGGTCAGCTGTCATCACGAACACGTTATCAATGTCACCTTATCGGCAAGACGGTCTTTATCAGTTTAATAATAGGTTATTATAGATAATATTATTATTTTAATGTATATATAAAATTAATTATTAATAGCTAAATATTGTTGTTCAGTCTAATCGTCTTATTATTTATACAATATTTAAACACATAAGTTATTACAAAATTTAAATATATTACCTTAAATTAAATCAAATCTATATTTGAATTTAATTAAATATATAAATAAATATATTTTATAATATAAGGTTAATCAAAGTGAAATTGAAAATCAATTTAAGTAGTTGTATTTTAAGCTAAAATTGGAGTGATTATAATTATAATTTGCTTTACAATATTACCCCCCTATTGAGTGGTGGACCCAAAATTTGATAGTAATTCATAATCCCGAAATGAGCTTTCAAAGTTTTAAATTAGACCATCCAACTTTGCTGGAAATTTGAAAGACAAACCAATGTTCAGAACTTTGAAAGCTCATTTCGAATTTATGGTTTACTAACAAATTTTTGAAATATTCGCAAATTTTAGTAGATTAAGACGAAAATTTGATTACGTCTTTCGTCGTTCTAGCGTAATTTGGACGGGCCAGTGAAGCAACAAAGGGGGTGCTAAGAGGTGTTATAGCATCTCTGAATAATTATAATACTTCTCGAATTTTTTTTACAAAGATGTTTTATAATTTAGTCCGAGTATATTTGATAAAATTTGGTAGTATACAATTAATACTGAAAAACAATTACTTGTGTGTAAATTTAATTTATAACTTTTAAGGTAAATATAGTAAACTATATTCTTACTTCTTAAAATGTATATTATTATACACCTACAATTTTAAATTTATAGTATATAAAATGCATTTACATAAAATACCATAATTTATATACAAAATAGGCACCAGGAAAACTGATATAATACCTACTTAATAAAATCTCAATAAATTATTTAATCGTCTATACTCAAAAAATTTATTATATTCTATGATTTCATAAAAATATTTATTGTCTTATTGAAACTTAAAATATTAAACAATTTTGATCGTTTTAACATTATTGAATTTTTAAAACACAAGTCATATAACATATTAAATATATATTGTATTAATATATTTATTAGGTTATTTTATATTTATTTAAAATCGAATTTATTAGAAATTAAAATTGTAAACTTCCTACTATTTATTATTCGTAGCTATTACTATGAACTTAAATGGTATTAAATGTAAATTCTAAACGAAATTGTACTTTCTAGGTTTTATTGAATATACATTTTATATAATGCAATTTTAATAGAAATAGAAACTTATCTTATCTTTATAAGATGGAATCTAACTATGAATTTAGTATTATATTAAAAATTTAGGTATACATCATATATATTTACCAATTAGTTCTTCATTAGCTTTATACACATGAAATAGATAAATTTAACTATTAATAATATTATCTACTAAATGTCTTTGTATGAAGTAATATTTTAAAATCTATTTAAATTTTAAATTATAAAGATTCTTCGAAATATTTAATTTAAAATCTCAGTAGAAATGCTTAAAATATAAGAATAAAATAAAATAATTTTGAAAAAAATATCAATTGCCTTTTTAGTTAAAGGTATTTTTTTTGTTGTCAAATAATTTTGTTCGTCTAACCATTATTATTAATTTATGTTTAATGTAATGTTTATTTAACATTAATGTTTAGTGAAAACATGCTTAGTTGTGATTATGTATGTGGTGCGCACTTGGCCGGAAAGATGGTGGGGCAGGGGGGCAGAGCCCCAGGGCCCGGATCTCTAGGGGGGACCGTTGTCAGAGGCAAATTTTACTAATTTTTTAGATAGAGTGTAAGCAGTGGAAAAAGAACTGGCTAAAAAAATATCAAATTGGATGCAATTATGGATGACTTTGCTATGAAAAAAGCTAGATACGGAACACTTTAACTAAACCTAATTATTCTTTAATTACTGTTAAATAGTTGGTTATATTATTTTCTCCAATAACAATAAAAGATTTTATATGGGTACCAAATATTATGTTTTTTTCATTCACAAATCATTAAACTTAAATATTAAGTATAACTATAATATTAAAGTGCTATATATATATATATATATCAGTAAAATAAATATGAATAGAGGGGCCCGGAATTCATCAGTCTCGGGACACACAAAAGTTCTCGCCGGCCACTGTGCACACAACGGTTACGCTATCTTCCTGTGCGGTTGGTGTTTGCTGTTGAGTGTGCCGCCCATGCTATCACAGTATTATCTATAAACCATATCCGCAGTCGAAGTTTTGTATTGTTTTTCGAATTGTGATTGGTGGTATCATGTTAACGGTCGAATTATATAATTTCCTAAGTCAAAGTTTATAATATGAAAATATTTATTGGCTATGAGTGATAGTTTTTACGGTAATTACGGAGTATTACCAACTAGTTTTGATTATGGATAGTTAAAACTTATCGAATACTATAATGAATGAAAGTATGGTATTGTTTATAAAAATCCATTGAATGCATTTTTTGGTAGTTCTTATCATTAAAATTCCAACTAGTTTTCACTATCGAGTATTTTTTAATTCTCCCGAGTTCTGAACCTGGATACGATGAACAAAAATTTCGTTGTGGCTATCGTTCCTCCTCTCAAGACTCAAATTTTTACCGTGAAAAATGAACGTGTTTTACTAACGAGATTTATTATTTATTTGTGATACCTGCATTACCTCTTTAACTAATAGTTAACCATATAATTTATTACGAATCTTTTTTTTAATATTAGTGATTACAGGAATTAGGCCAAACCCAGATAGGTAATAACTAGATTTTTTGATATTTATCGTATGGTGTTAGGTCCTCATTGACTTATGAGGAAAATTATATTTACTAAGGATAAATATATTGCTATTGATACGTTACCTTTTTCAATACATTCTTCAGTGGAAACTAAAATCAAATCGGTAATCGTCAAAATAATATATCTTATTTAATATGATTAAATAAAATAAAATTATTAATAGTCTATTTTTTAGCCAATCTTGTATTGATTATTTTAAGAAATTAAAGACTATAAATTAAGGAAAATTCGAATAAATATTAAAAATTTAAAAATCATTTATTTAAACATTTAATTAATATATTAAATTGTATAAGAATTAAATTAAGTATTATTATAGCTTAACCAATTTCGTATTCTAAAGAATCAAAGATTATTATTTGTAGATTAAATACCACAAGATCAATATTTAGCCCAAGAAATATTTATTGTAAATATTATTTTAATTGCAGTCTTACTTAAGTTGTTAAATGAAAGGTTAGATTTATACTTATCTATAAATTCAAAACATCATATTATAAAACGTCAAATAAAGATTAAAATTCGATAACGTTAATATTAGAGTTATACTTTGGTTAAGTTGAGTGATATGAGAATCTCTCAATAGGTTTCATTAGATTCATTTAATGATAAAATAAAACTTATTTTTAATAACTCTATGAATGTTTCATCATTTTATGTAACAGCATTACTAATGTTTTGTCAATGGTTGCGTCAATTGTCAAATAAATTATTAAACATATTTTGTTATTGAAAGGTTACATAAAATATGTCAATTAAACTACTGTACAATAAACGTAGATTAGTCATATATTGTATAGTAAATCATTTCTAATATTATTGAATTGATAATTTGTATTTACTTGGCGTAAACGGCTTCTTAAAACAAATTTGATGTATTTCTGAGAAACATTACGGTTTATTTAGTTGGTTTTGTTATATTCTTCTTTATTTACAAAAATGTAACTTTCAACAATTTTTTCCTCAATGGTCGTATTTGCATTTATGCTATTTTTATATTATAATAAACTAGCAAACGGCACACCGATTTTGTCGGTTTACCGCTTTCGGCATACACGAAACTCCTTTTTTTAGGGATATTTTTTTAAGGGTAATTTCGATAATAGTTTTATCCATCTTCGGCGGATTTTAAGCTGTTCGCGAACTAGTGGTCTTCAGGTGATACCTTTTAGCGACAAATCGATAACGATTTATAATTTCGGAATACTTAGATTTCTAAAAACTCAAATACAGAAAATCCGATACGGGGAAATTAATTTGCGTTGCACTCGGGCAACATCAATTGAAGGCAAGTTTATTTCTTCGAGGGTATACGACTTCGTTGTACACGGCAGTTATCTACAGCAAGTTTATTCCGTCGTAGATGTACGACTTTATCGCACACTCCAGTTTTCTATGTCAAGTTTATTCCGTCGTTAGTGTATGACTAGGCCACATATGTAAATTCATGAGAATGCTCATAATGAAATAAGTAAAACACACATTTTAAATTTAGGAAAATTATCAAGATCCAAAAAAATTTTATTCGCATTGATTTACGAATAAGTGTTAATCTGCTCAACTGCTGTTGCATATAAATTTTCTACACTAAAAAAGGCCTTAGCAATAGTTGTGAAATTTTTTAAATTTAAATATCCTGAAACGGCCCTGGGAAGAAACGGCTCGAAATTTACCAACATTATTAAGAGTGATTTCTTGCGCTTACGCACCGAGACAACGCTACTCCTTTGCGTATACAAATGAACGCGCTCCGTCCCTTCATACCAAATTTCTTTCCTCTACTTCCTACTCGCCGCATAAATTCCCTCTAGCTATTTGTCGTCCGTCATCGTCGGCGTCGACTGCCTAGTAGGTGTGAATAGCAGGTATAGCGGTAATTAAGCATGCGCAAGAATTAACGAGTATGGTCTCCGGCGAGTAGTGTTTTCTCGGTGGCCCGGGTATATTAAAAAAGTTTTCAGAATTTTCCCACTCGCGATTTTTACGATGGAATCGAAAAAAGTTTTCCCTTAATTTAGAAAAGGCATACTCTGTAGTGTTTTGATAGTTGTTAAACGGTTAACGGTTAACGGTTATCGAAATAAGAGTAAATTTAGAATTAGTATTTAGAATATAATTTTTTCGCAGTAAATGTTTTTTTTTTTATAAACACGTTGATTTAATATTTTTACTTATTTTGACAATTTTGTTATTGTATTGCGTTCAGTCGCGTTGTAGTCAGTGTACAAGTCCATAGATGAGTTGGTTATAAATGGTTGGATAATTCACGTGTGCGATGAAAACATACACCTACGACAGAATAAACTTTCCAGCGAGAATTTATATGTTCATCGAAATCGTACACTAACTACGAAATAAACTTAACGTCAAGAATTTTCGTGTGTGATGAATTCATAGTACACAAACGACTGAACAAATTTGATGTCTAGTACTTGCGTGTGCAATGAAGTCATATACCTATGTCGGAATAAACTTGATGTCGATTAATGCAATCGCACTCCTAACAGGAAATCAATTTACCCATATCAAAATTTCCGTGTTTGCATAGGCAGAATCGTTTTACCAGTAGATTACTAGATGATTGACGCTAATAAATGTACCTCCATAAAAAGAGTTTCGTGTACGCCAAAGGCGATATTTCGACGAAATCGATAAATCGTTTGCTAGTATTCTTAAAAGATTTAAATTTATTAATAATTGTCCTGGTATATCCCACTTAAATAATACTTTGTGATAATTTTGATGAATAAAAAAATGAATAATCCACCGGATTAAAATGAAAAGATTCTGTCATTACATATTAAAATTATTCAGGAGAGCTACTATATTGAAGTATGATACTTCATTAATGTATAAATTATTTTACCGTTTATAATAAGGTCTTGAATATCTGAATCTGGTTTTTGTTTAATTAATTTAATTTAGTTTCAACTAAGTTTATTGGTATATTTACATGGTTAAATATAACACAATGCAATTTTAAAAATTTTACTCACAAGAAATTTCTTTTTCATGCTTATATACAGATTTTATTATAACTGTAGAAAAAAAATTAATTGGATTTTGGTATATTTTGATTAATTCTAAATATTATATTATAAAATAAAATTACTGTCAAAGTTCATAAACACGTGTATCAAGTAATTCGTTCTGATTTCTAGAAAAATATAGATAATTAATATATAAAAAGTGGGAATGTAAATTTTAGGCCTTCCTCCTTCGTCCCTTCGGTCCTCGGATAATTTAGTGGATATTATAATTAAGATTTGAATGAAATAATATTGCATTAGAAAATATGATTCTGAGCGAAACTCAATATATTACAATACACTATACTAATACTTCATTCCAAAATTTTACCTCACTTGTATACTACCTATGTAATACTCAAAAAATTTTCAAGTCCTTATGACCAAATTCTATTAGTTATCACGAAATTAAAGAATTTGAAATAACAGAAACCGTAGTTTTGCAGATAGTCCGCCATTTATTGGTAGTTTTTCCCCTTCCAAGGAAAAACTTTTGAGAAATTTGAATGATGAGCTACCTAAAGTGCCAACTAGACACGATTTTATATCGAAAACATACCCTACTTGTGGTTAATTGGACCATTGTTTCTACCCGAAAAAATGTTTTCATAAATCAAAAAAGAAATTATCTTTGTAAAACCAATACATTTTTTGCTTCGCTCAGAATCTAAAAGGACATAATACAAATATTTTTTTTATAGAATATGAATTAATTGGAGTATTAATAAAAATATTGAAGGACGATTGTGGACGTTCCTCTTTCGTCCCTTTTGTCCCCACAGAAGTTAATGGTTTAACTAACTTAAGGTGTAAGATTACTAATGTAAATATTTAAAATAAATTTCAAGTTTTTTCGAACAAATTCTTAAGTTTAAACCGTTAAAACATTACTAGAAATAATCTAGAGCTCAACGGAAACCATAATTTTGCAGATTTTCCGTATATTACCTATTTTAGTACTCAAAAGAATTTTCAAGTCTCTACGATCAATAATCAATTAGTAATAGTAGAGTAAAAAGGCCAATCCTGCCCCCCACATCCCCCGAAAATCCAACCTAAGCCACCTTCACATCCCTACCCATATAAAAATCCGCCTCCCTCTCTCTACCTTATCCAGTAACATATGAAAGTTCACCTTATACTACTCACCCCGCCAAGCGTCGCATGAGAATCCAACTTCTACCACATACCTAGCCACATGTCGCATGAAAATCCATCTTCTTCCATATACCCCGCTCGGGTGATGGACATTTTTCTCGTTATTGTTTCGTTAATGCACATTTCCATATCTTGTACTTTAAGCAGATTGTGCTAGGATAGTAGCACGCGGCAAACGTATTCGAGATGTGAGTCGAGAGTCAAATAATTTTCACCGCGATACGCTGTCTTAAATAGTGTAATCGTCTCGACTTTTAAATACAATCTTTCACTGCTTCTCACCGGCTGGTCGGTTAATATCGTCAGAATGTATCCCGTCATCAAGTAAATGCGTCGTAGTAAATCTTTGGATATACATACATAACATGTCACACTGGTTATACGGATGCTGATGTTAAGCGCGTCCGCGGAATCCAATCCTATGTAGATAAATTTGCGCTCGATAAAATCCATTATGAAAACGGAACTGTCTATCAGTTCACCGGGTTGTTGTTCAATATTATTTTATTTACGCACCTGTGTCGCATTCTTATTGTTGTAAAAAGCAGCGTTGTCCTCGTTACTGCCGGCTATTGTTTCGTTGTTTTCGATGAATTTTGAGAAAATATTAACTAGGCAATATAAGCGGACATACTTATATAATAAACGAGTGATAGGGTTAATTCTAAAGTAAATTCCAAGTAAATTACACAAACAAGAGTTAAAGGTTGAATGTTTTATATGACAGTACTGTATATAATGACAATAGTGAATATTATTGACTTATAAAATAAGGACGCTATATATACTAACTGATAGAGTATTTCAGGGAAAAAGTTATCGTTAGAGTATTATTATTATTATTATTATTTTATAATATTATGATATACGGCGTGAAACAGACTCGTCCAGTACCCCGGATATATATATATATATATATATAGATAGATATACGGTATAAAGAAAGAAGGATTTTTTATGTGACACGTAGCTGGGTAGGATGGGGAAAGAGGAATTTTCATACGATACCGGGTGAGGTATGTGGTAGAAGATGGATTTTAATGCGACGCGTAGCGGCGTATATGGTAGATGGTGGTATTTCATGTGATACTGGATAAGGTAGGATAAGGTAGTGGGAGGCAGATTTGGATGGATTTTCGGAGGGGGACCAGGATCGGCCTTTGTACCCAACTAATAATCATGAAACAATTAATAAAAAATTATGAAAATAATTGCCGATTTTTTACAATTTTTTGGTATTTTTTCATCACTCAATGAAAATTTAACTAAATAAAGTACTAAAGAACTAAGTACTTAGAAGCTTATAAAAGAATTTTTATAGTCACAATTTTAAAAACATTTTGTAAAAAGTTTTAGTAGTATATGATTAGATTCCAATAAAATTTTCAGACCTATAAACCAAAAAATTATGAATATATTAAACAATTTCGGAATAAAAGTTCAAAGTTCTATATTTGACCAAAATCTTATCCGTTTTAAAATTGTATTACACTTGTATGTACTAATAGTAATATTAAAAAAAATTTAAAACATTAGAATTTTAAAATAACAGAAACCATTATTTTGCCGATTTAACACAATTTTTTGTGTGATTGGACCATTTTTTCTACCGGAAAAAATATTTTCCATAAAAAAACATTAACAAACATTTTTGTAAAACCAATACATTCCTCGATCAAAGAAGAATCTACATGAAAATTAGACCATAAACGGTCAATAAAATGTATTGAACACAAATGTCCATTTTGTATTGAAAGTATTCATTAAGAAGCAATCAAATGTATCTCTAATAATATGAGCTATATAAAATAACAACTAGATTCAATTTACTACCGAAAGCAAATCCTCTTTTGTTTGCAAAGCACAAAAACCAATCATCAATAGTAAAATTTTAATATTTGAAGAACTATAAAACAAAATTGGCTTTTTATTTTTTAAATATTTTAAAAATAGATCATTTTATAAATAAATAAGTAGTATATATGAGTAGATTTATAAAATTAGAAATAAAACGGTAATTTTAATTAAGATTTAAATTTTCCAACATTATTTCGGAGTTTTTCTTCTTCTAAGAAAAAACTCTTGAAAAAATCAAACTAGATACAATTTACAACTGATTGATTACGATATTAGAGTAATGGGATAATTATTTCCTTCCGGAAACGTGCTTTCAAACATAAAAAAAAAATATTATAACTAACACATTTCCTCGCTATACGCTATGAATCTATTATTGACAATAGTGTAAAATTATTTTACAAACTGTAGTACAATTAACTCACCATAGCTATAAGTATATATATCTATAAAACAAATTTTATTTAAATAGTACAAATTCTAATTATTTTATATTATTTGCGAGTAACGTGTTTACTATTATTGTAATTAAATAAATTATACAGTTTTTTAACGTTCAAAATTTATATCTTAAAATATTTTTTTTCCATATTGTAAATACAACTGTTAGGTATAAATAAAAGTTATTGTATATAATATATTTCGGCATCGGATAGGTAAATAAATCGCATAATGATTGTTTGGGGTAGATTAGTGTCGCGTTTTTATTCGAGTTTTAAATAAAAGAGTTATATTTAATAATACTTATTTTATTTTGCTATTCGAACGGTAACGTCGTGTCCACTATAGTTTCGCGTTCGTACTACTAATTCACTACAATAGTTAAACCGTTGGTGGGTTGCCAATTACTGGTGTAGCGAACATTGATAGTCTTTATCTCACAATTTTGACTATATTTCATCTATACACATATATATTTCGTGTATACAACGTGTATGTAACAATAACCTATACCTATTACTATTTTAATGTATGCTGAGTTTAACACAATAAAAATTAGGTTTTTTCTAGTATTTCAATCGAAGTATTTTTAAAAAAGTTTCACCAGCCTCTCTGCCTGTTTTTTTTATATATCTGAAATTGAAAACTTGCAAATTGTTATTTAATCGTCATAAATCATGCAAATTACATTCCAATAATTATTAGCCTAATACCTACGATCAGTGCTACATAAATCAGCGTGACTGCCAGTGCAGTATAATGGTCTAGGACTATAATTAAGATTTAATTGCAATGATATTACATTAGAAAATATGGTACTGAGCGAAATATAATATGATACAATCAATGGCAATTCAGAAGTAAATTCAATGAGGAGAATCATCAATAATACTTTCCAACTTGTGTATAATATCAATGATAAATAATAATAATATCATTACTACACGCGGTGATACATTGTCGAACAGCTAAATTAAATGGTCTAATACAAACACAACACAATGCAGGTTTTGGTGTTTACAGAATGTACTGAATAACATCTATACAATAAACTTCGACCTCAGCCTTGTTATGCATATGAAATGTGTATACACAATATTGAGTCTCTTAAACGGTAGATTCTTGAACAAGTGACTGTCATCGTTATTGATATTTCTTGCCCGTATTATTATTGTTGATCATTATTAATGTAAAAATAGAATCAAAAATATTATATTAACAATATTGATATCGAAAACGGAAACGAAAAACTATAATCATTATTCAAAATAAATGAAAATATTAAATTATTATACAATTTACTAATTTTTTCAATCTTTTTGATTGTGTTACTATTGTATGATAGGGAATCATCGTCTCAAAGACTCCCCCGACGAGCCACCGCTGAATACAATATATTATGCTGATGAGGCGTTCCAAAAGTTTACATTGTGTGTAAACTACCTATGAGAATACTATAATTTTTTTGTATAAAACTTATTAAGTATCTATGATCTAAACCTAATTAGTTGACATGAAATAAAAATGTTTAAAATAACAAAACCATAATTTTGCCAATTTTCAATAATTTTAAAATTAAAAGTTTATAAAAAAATTGTCAGACACGATTTTAAAAATATTTTATAAAAAGATTAAGTAGTATAAGATTAGGCTTCAATAAGGTTATCAAACAAATAAACAAATGTAAAAAAAAAATTCATTGTAAAACCATTACAACCCTCTCTTCGCTCAGAATCTAAAAGTTGAAAATTTCTGAGAATAATTTAATTTTATAACAGTCGATAGATACGTCATTAATCTTGTTATTACAACAAAAACGCTCTTAAATTTAGTTTAAAATTTACAAAATTGTGGGATTTTTATGATACGGTGACGACGAGATTTCCCAGTATATCGGGGCTCCTGTTATTTTATCATAATAAATAATATATCTTATAATATAACAAAATAACTTATCTACAGTCTATAAATATACCATAATTCATTTTTACCGGAGCCCCGAAACAAATTCATCAGAATGTATTTTTAATTTATCTTTACCTTTTTAATTAAAATAAAGGTTAAGAGGACGTTATACCCCCGGTTTTCTAACGTAAAAACATGTTCACGCAAAACATAAAAAAGTACCTTTTAAAGTGATTTTAGGATTGAAACACTTATTATAAAAAATATAGAGAACAATATTTCTGAGGGAATCTCATATGCGTTTTATAAAATATTAATCCAATAAATAGTTAAAGACATTTAAAAATGTTAAAAAAAATGAATTTTTACATTCACCATATCTAGTAATATATTAAATATTATGCTAAACGCATATGAGATTCCCTCATAAATATTGTTTTCTATATTTTTTATAATAGGTGTTTAAACTCTAAAATCACATTAAAAGTCACTTTTTTATGTTTCGCGTGAACATGTTTTTTGTCGTTTAATATTATTTGTCATCCATAATGTGCTGCCACCTATAATAAATATTATGTTGTTTCGTCAATAGCCACGATTATTCCCTCACTATCCAAATTCGCACTATTTAGACGTCATTAGACAACACTTTGCCGTTCATAATTTGTTATCGGCATTTGACAGACAAATAGACAATTAACTTGATGCTCACGCGCGTTAATTTCCACGAATTATTTATAATTATTATAGGAACTATAATAATATGAATACTAACTGACCAACTATAAAATAAGAAATAATTATAATTGGAAGTTTTGGTAACTACTCTAGCACTATAGTCTATTAGGATATTCATTGACTATGGTATATTATATCTGTGGTTATAATTATATATTATCAATGTAAAATAATGTAGAACAAATAAAATAATTCATACGATGAGGTATAAGAAATTATGTAGTCTATTGGCAATATCTATAAATTGTCATACATAGACACAGTAAATAGTACATAATATTACTATATTTTAGATTCATATTTTGAGAAATGGTATATGTACTATTTTATATTTGTCATACATTTAAAATTTAAATATAAAATTATAAACCCAATATTTTATAACATTGAAAAGTTTTAAAATATATAATATAATATTATATGTATAGAAATATAAAACTTATTCGTTCATTGAGCAATGACTAACGACTGTCGCTCTTGCTATTTACTTGCGTTAGGTATGTCCAATGTTGTATAGTTATATTCCCTGTAGATTTTCTGTGTTTTTTAAATTATTATTCAATTTTGTAAGCTAATTATTATTTTTACAATAATGGCGAACAAAAAAAATATTAGGCGATCAACTAAAAAAGCAATTAGTCAAAACTTGATATTTCACCGTATCAAAAAAATTAACAGGTAAGAGATATTGTAGTATCTATATATATAATTTATATATGTAATCAAATATTCAATTTCAAATATACATTATTTCAGTGTTGATGAAGCTATTGAAACTACGAGTAGTATATCATCTGATAATGCTAAATTGGATATTGTGATGGAAGACAGTAATCTCCAAACTTCGGAATTAAATATAAATATTTCTATTTTGTAAGTTTCTAAAAAAATGGGAAATAATATTTTAATATATATTATATTTTATATAAAAATTATTATAGACAAAATAGTTTATCATCCAGTAATGGCGTGCTTGCGCCATTACAAAAGTAATGAAAGCGCATTCTATGATTCATTGCTTGCGTTCACGTTTTGGTATAACGCCCTCTTAATGATTTTGGTTCACTGACCTGCATAGCTCTGATACGTAATTATGTTTAAATAAAAAAATATGTTAAATCAGAACTATTTAATTATTTTAAGTAGGTAATTTTAAAATTGACAAAGGATTCCCTAATCTCTAGGCATAATGTTTTTCCCCCATTTTGTCCTATGATAACTATGCCACTGTCTACTGTTGAGAATATGTATTTTCGATATTCAAATAAAGCAGAACATTTATCAAAGAATGCCATGTAGTATAGTAGTTTATTAATAAATTTGGTATTATTCTTATGTAGAATAATTAATTTCAATTTTTTAAATAAAATAAACTGCAAATTTCCACTCATATTATTGTGGTTCTGGATTACGAACCGCGTATCCATATAAAGTGTCTTAAACGATAATAGACAATTTATATAAACATTTTAAAATGTATTCTATACTTGGTACCACGTAAGGAGGTTACCGATTTCATATGTAGACAGAAGGACTTGAAAACAACATTATCCAAGTCACAGTTGCCGCCACCTACTATAAACCGTCCTCGCATAAAATTTTTTTTTTATACATTATTACCGACGACGCCCGATATTATTAATATAACGTAATAAAAAAATTATTTTTAATTAATTTTAATTATTGTTATTATTTACGTATATATGAATACGTAATAAAACGAATTCGTCCTCTACACACGCTACGTATAATCAAACCCGCAAGCATACGCTACCGCTATTGTTGACTATGGCTGCCTGCGTAATTAAATCTTTCTGGAGCATGGAAAGAGAACTAGATAGGGCGCATGCAGTGTATAGATGCGCGATTTTTATTAGTAAACGATGTCATTTCGTCTGCAAATATGATAAAATTAAAAACTCATAGTTATTCATCCAACACATGACACATAATCAAAATGCAATCAGATTTATTACTATTAACCCTAACTTAACCTAACCTAACTATATTTGATGGTTATGAAATATTCATATTATAAATTATATTCGACAGAATTAATATAAGTATAATATAATTATTATAATTATAATACAATATTTTTTTACGTTTAATAGTTTGACGGAAATATTCATCTAACTGCATAGAAAATTCTAAAACAAAAAAATACATTTTTACTTTAATATCACATTTGAAATAATAAATAGAATACCGTAGTTTAGTTATAGTTGAAAATTGTATTACTATATATTGCCCTACGGTTATAATTTAAAATTTTTACAATTGTCGTATTTTTGAAAAACGAATTTGCAAAAATGTGTTTCTCAAGTACAACATAGTTTAGAACTCAGCTTTTAATTTACATAAGAATAGACAGGCACTTTTTTAGGACTATTACTAATAATGTAATATTTATTTTAGTAGATAAGTATTATAATGATATACATATACACTCGGACTCGGTGCCACGTAGGAAAGATACCGTTTCACGCATGTAGACTGACAAAAAAACCGCAGTCGATACACACACCCGGTATATATCGACTAAAAATGCATTTTCAAAGGTAGTGTTGTTACGCCAACTTAACACTAGGCTCACATATAAGTTTTTTTTTTTTATACACATTATTACCGACGACGCTATACCCTATATTAATGTTTTTATTTTAATGGCTGATCATTCATAATTATTTTAACAAAATGACTTATATGAAACTGCCGATATCCAATAACTTTAACTACAGGAATTAAATATTGGACTCTTAATATTTAATGAAGGAGAATACCTATATTTATTTTATATGACTACTTTAATATATAATATATTAGTATATGTATGTTATAAACTAGATATCTTTAATAATATTATGTATTAAGGTTAAAAAAAATTAATTATATTATTTGTTATGGATTTATAATTAACAAATAGGTAAATGTATATGATATTTTATTTACCAATTTTCCTGTAAAATTAAACAAAATATTATTGGAATTATTTAGTTTTTGTCTATTTAATATAAAACAAATGGTGGGAAAGCCGATTGTGGACGTTCTTCTTACATCTCTTCGGTCTTCGGAAAATAAAGTGGTTTATTATAATTATTAAGATTTATTTATTTATTATTAAGCATACGTTATACGTGAAAAATGGACCATAATTTCTACCCGAAAAAATGTTTTCATACAAAAACATCATTGTAGAATCAATACATTCCTTGCTCCGCTCAGAGTCTAAATTGAGAATGGATGAAATAGAACAGAGAAATGGAGAGACAGAATGTATCAATGATTAAAAATCTAACAGCTTAAATATATGTTTCGGAATGAACCTACAACTAAATATTATCTTCTATATATAGTTTACTTTACATAATCAATGTTATATTTAAATCTAAATGAAAGCGTCATAATTTAAAATATTGTAAAGTTATTTGAACATTTTAATTTAATTAAATAGATATTTTAATTAAAACTCACGGTTTAGGTTCAGGATACTCGATATAATCTAAAATTTGAAATTTCTGGTATAATTGAAATAGTAGATATACTGTAGTAAAATTATTAAATTAAAATTTTATTTTCTTATTGTAATGACACATAATTACGGAAAATAACTACAATAACTACATCTAGTTATTCATTTACAATATGGCCTTTACGCTATTTCAAAGTGAAATAGTTTATATAATAATAAAATTCAGTATATACAAATTGGAAGTATAAATATCTAAAATATCATCAATATATAGTTTTTCCATAACGATATTTTCCAATACATAAAATTTCAATGATATATTATTATATTTTAATTGAATCTGTACTATGATAGTAAAGGTTATATTATCTAAATAATTGATTATTATTTTTTTTTTTTTAAATATAAAATATAAAGATATAAACACATATAAATATATATGTTAATATGTTTCAATTTTTAATAATATTGGCATGTTTAGATATTTTCGTACTAATATAATATAAAATAATAATAGATGTATAATATAGTTAAGAACATGTTTAATAAACTAAATTGCACTTTCTACGTTCTCTAGAATACATATTTTTAACCTAGCCTAACCTATAAATTAACTAGAAATACACATATTTTATCTCAATTACATAGTATAAATCTCTTCATTTAGTATCATAATAAAACTTTAGGTATACATAACTCAATATATTTACCAATTATATTTTTATTTTCTGTATATACACGAAAATATTAAATTGTATATTAATTAGATATATTATAGTAGAATAGTTAAAGCAAAATTTTATTTACTAATTGTTATGACACATGTTTATTGAAAATAACTACAATAACTACATCCAGTTAATCATTCGCAATAATTTGTGCTGTTTAAAGTATAAAATAGTTTATATAATAATAAAATGCTGTCCATACGAATTGGATGTATAAATATCTAAAATGTCGTTAATAATCATCCATAATAAGTTTTTCCAACTTGATACTTTCTTATGCTCTAAATTTCAATGATACTTTATTATATTTTAATTGAAATTATATTATGATAGTAGAGGTTACAAATATCTACATGGTTGTGTATTATTTTTTTTAAAAAAAATATAAAATGTATACATATAAACGTATGAAGTAATATGTTTCTATTTTAAATAAAATTGGCATGTTTAGAAGTTTTCGTAATAATATAATTTAATTTTCAAACATGTATAAACTTTATTGATTTAATATATATTTTACATATAATATAATTATAGATATATAATATAGTTTAGAACATGTTTAAGTGATAAATTAAATTGCACTGTTCTCTAGAATAGATATTTTTAATCTAATGAAAATTAACTAAAAATACACATATTTTATCTCAATTAAATAGTATCCATCCATGGATTTAGTATTAAATTAAAAATTTAGGCATACATAATATAAAATAATTACCAATTATTTTGTCATTTTCTGTAAACACACGAGAGTACTAAATTGTAATATTAATAATAATAATAAGTCCCACATTTACATATCGGTGCGAGGCATAGAATACAACTAGCAATACGGTAATAAAACTGAGAACCTTTGAGAACAAAATAAGGAGGGTAATATGTGGACCAGTATATATTAATAAAAAAAGGTACTTGGAGGAGAAAATATAATTATAAAGCGCTGCAAGAAGAAATGGAAAGGGCATGAGTAGTAAGTTTCATTGGAGGATAAAGTATCCAAAGGCTAGGCAATATGAGATAGCATAGTGAGCACGATATAAACAGAATAATCTTGGAGTGTAAGCCTATGCCAAAAAAACCTCTAGGAAGATCAAAAAATAGATAGTTAGATGTAGTGGAACTGTGGCAAAGGACCTGAATAGAATAGGATTGCAAGATTGGAGAAAACTAGTCCAGGATAGTGACAAATGTAGGATTCTAGTGATGGAGGTGAAAACTTCCAAAGTATATTATGGAGATAAAGAAGAAGAAGAAGAAGAAGAAGAAGAAGAAGAAGATGTATTAATCATATTCTTTAACTAAATTTTAAGGATATTTTCAAACCGTCAAACTAAAAACTTCATGTAATATTTATCATTTTTGGAAAAAATATCAAAGCTCAATACTCAGTAGAAAAATCATTTAATCATTTACAAATGTTTTTCTCTAATGTTAAACACATATATTAAAAGCAAAAAATATTTTCAAATCTCTATGATCAAAAAGTTTAAATGAAATAATAAAATTTTATATTAGCATATATAAAAAAAAAATATCATTGTAAAAACACTACATTTTTCATTTTTCTCAAAATCTACGAG
Source organism: Eriosoma lanigerum (assembly GCA_013282895.1). Classification (NCBI taxonomy): domain Eukaryota; kingdom Metazoa; phylum Arthropoda; class Insecta; order Hemiptera; family Aphididae; genus Eriosoma; species Eriosoma lanigerum. The sequence goes on from CM023357.1 coordinate 24,141,962, forward strand.
TAGGTAATATCAGGGGTTACAGTGTGGGTGGGCGCAAGGACTCTCAATCCCTCTACCTCTAATGGTAGTTAAAAGGCATTCTCTTAAACAAATTACATGTTACAGAACGCTCTGGAGACATAAAATTATATATGGAACGCTTAAAACTATATGAAGACATGTCTCTCCTGGAATTTTTTCCCACCTTGAACCCTGGTTAAAATAGAATCTGAAACTTAACCTTATCTAACCTATGATCAAAACCATATTAGTTATTATGAAATAAAAAATTTTTAAATAAGTAAATATGTAAAAAAAACATCATTGTAAAACCAATAAATTTCTCATTTCACTCAAAATCTACGAGTAGTTTTAATAGAGTCGAATCATTAATATTATTCTATTTTTAATAAAATACTATTACAAAACTAATAATTATTTAATTGATAATTGTGACTTTGCGTCATAAAAATTCTAAATAAATATAGTTACTTTCGTCTAAATAGTCTATTATAAAACAATAAAAAAATTTCATTAGTATATACGTTGTCATTTCGACTGTAAATAGATTTTAATTAATAACTCATATTATTCATCCTACACATGACACATAATCAAAATGTTATCTGAGTTGTTACTATTAATAGTAGGATAGAATGGTATGTTCAATAACCTACTTCTCCTTACGAGAGAGGAGTTTTTCCCCCTGCTCTCCCGTCTACATAATAAAGTTATCTCACCTCCTTCCATCCCTTCGCATCATAGCAGCTATGCGGACAACCCTTCTCACCATCGCCGTTCATTACGCCTCATTGCAACTACATGGACAATCTTTTTCATCCCCTCACCACGTTCCGTACCTGACGGCAATACGATTACGTGATGCAACTGGTTCACCGTTATCATTTAGCCAGCGTTATCTGGTTTACCCGCAAAACATTTAACATCATTGTATCATTGTACGCATATGCACACGGCATGAGTAACCTCGTAATTAAATGCGGTTATCGCACTAAAACCAGACTACGAAACCGTTCGTAGATATCCATGTGTTTAGCAAGCGTCTTACAACAGTCGGACTCTAACACTTATGCTTATGTACATAACATAATATATATATATATATAGTTAAACACTTCTCAACACTGATTTTCTTAAATGGCATCCGCTTTATGTCTATCAGATAACGAATCATAAGCTATATCGTGTTCTCGGGCTAATTTATCAAGATTATTAAATCCGTGTTGACCTCGATCCAATCTTTTTTTCAATTTAGTACCGGAACCACAAAATTAAAAAAGAAAAAAAAATTATTATTAGTTGTTGATAAATAATATAGCGTTATAATATAGTATATCTTTATTTTAGCAAATGTAATTCCGTTGGTAAATTGTTCATAACCGAGTTGAGAACACCCGAACCTTTATTAGTCTTACTCCCATGGCTACATGTGGGTACACGTGAGTGGGGTTCTAATACTGTGTGTCTTAATAAATTATCTCTTTTTGTAAAAATCAATTTACAGTTACAACACTTGAAACGTGTATCATCGTGCGTTATTCGGCATCTCCTCAAGTTATCACATCTATTATAAGATGCTTCACAAGAATAACACATGAAAATTATTATTAAAAATATAGTTTAAAAAATAAACAACAGAAATTAAAACTCTTGCGGAGGATGGTTTTAACTAAATTGATGACAGTTGTGGGAATTTAGGACAGCTGCTTGATAAAAATGGATGCATTACATACCTCCATCTTACTATTTGTTCCCAAAGTTAAATTTACTCATTCAGGCTTTCCTCCGTGGGCTACTAAAGATCTTATGAAATTAATCATGCAAAAAAATAAGGCTCATGCTAAATTTAAGTTCACCTCTGATCCTCTTGACTACAGTTCTTTTTCTTTCCTTCGTGCTAAATGCAAATATGTTACAAGAATGTTTATAAAGCTTTTATTAATCGTACCGAGCATTCCTTATCCAATGAACCTAATAAATTTTGGGACTTTGTTCGTAAACATCGCTCTCCTCATGTCCTTCCCAAGGTAGTCTAATTTAATGGCACTGATAGCATTGATGAGCATACTTCGGCTAACATATTTGCTTCTTTCTTTGGATCAGTTTACTCAACAGTATCCCTCAGTGTTGATCGTAATTCTATTGACATTCCTTCCTTCGATTTACCTAACAACTGCATCTTCTCCCCCAACGATATACTCTCTAAACTATCAACCCTACGTAATGTCTCATCAATCGGTCCTGATGGTATATCTGGTGACTTCCTCTATCAACTTAGATTTGTAATTTATCGACCACCCTGGATCCTGTTTCGCCGATCACTGGATGAAGGCATTTTTCCCGACATTTGGAAGATCAGCTCGGTTACTCCTATTCTCAAATCCGGTAATATTTCAGAGGTGGTAAATTATAGGCCAATATCAATTCTGAGCCACATCTCAAAAGTATTTGAGTCCCTCGTCTTTCATTCAATCCAGCCCTCTGTGAACTCTATTCTAATCGATGAGCAACACGGCTTCCGTCCACGTCGTTCTTCAACTACGTGCAATTTAATTTTTTCCAACTATATTTATAATAGTTTTAGCGTTAGATCTCAAGTTGATGTCATCTATACAGATTTTGCGAAGGCATTCGATCGTGTTAATCATAGTGCTCTCATAGCCATACTTCAAGCCTATGGTATAGGATGATATCCACTCTTATCTTGGTTTCGATCTTATTTTAAAAACTGGCTTCAATGGGTAAAATTATTCGGTGTTAAGTCTGATGTTTATTTTGCCCCGTCAGGAGTCCCTCAAGGAGGGCACCTGTCACCCTTACTATTCTCCCTATTTATAAACAATGTCACTGCTGCACTTCACCACTACCATCTGCTGTGTTTTGCTGATGATATTAAATTATACATGCGCATCAATTCGATAGAAGATTGCCATCTTCTTCAAGATGACATTAATAGGTTTGTTACATAGAGCAAAAATTTAGGTTTGACGTTAAATGTGTCTAAATGTAGGAAAATGTCCTTCTTTAAAAATTGCTCCCCCATTCCCTTCTCGTACGCCATTAACGGAGAAACTCTCCTACCTGCAAATAACTGTATACGGGACCTGGGTTTTACATTTGTCCCTTCTCTTTGTCCAAACACACACATAAATGAGGTATCTTGTAGAGCATTAAAAATATTAGGCCTTATTATTAGAATTTCTAAAGAATTCAAATTGAAAAATTCTTTAAAAACTCTGTATTGTGCTCTTGTTCGACCAATACTTGAGTATGGTTCAGTTGTGTGGGATCCCCAAAGCGTAAGTGCTAGTTTACAGATTGAGCGTGTACAGCGTAAATTCCTACGCTTTGCAGCGTATATCTTAAAAATTCCTTATCCACCCCATAATTACGATCCAGTCCTTCAAAAACTCAACCTCCAATCCCTTGTCGATCGACGCCGTTCCTAAAACCTTTCCTTTCTTCACAACTTAACCTCAGGATCGATCGATTCCCCTACTCTTCTCTCTCTCATTAATTTTAAAGTTCCTTCACGCTGTACACGTCTTAAGACCAAATTCTTTCCACCTCATTCTGCCACTAATTACATGTTAAACGAGCCCATAAACCGTATGATGAAGTTGGCTAATGAGGATGTTCTTTTTTCATATGCTTAATCTATAATATAAAAATGAATCGCAAAATGTGTTGGTAAGCGCATAACTCAACAACGCCTGGACCAATTTGGCCAAATCTTTTTTTCAAATGTTCGTTGAAGTTCAAGGATGGTTTTTACGGCGAGAAAAATTAGAATTATTGCTGGAAAAACCCTAAAAATAGCCCTTTTCTTTTTCCCATACAAATGATTTGTAACTAAAACGTAGTCAATTTGAGCTTTATTGCTATGGTATAAAGTTCATATTAAACTAGCTGGTTTACCCGGCTTCACCCAGGAGGTATTCAACTATTATATATAAAAAAAATGAGAATGAAAAAAATACTATTTTCTTATATTATACCTTTTTTATTTATCTATATATATATTGGCTTCGCAACTTCTTATCCAATTCTCACAGTTTTTTTTAAATGAAAGAGGATATCACGGTTTTAGGCATAAATAAAGTCCGATAATGTTAGTCAATAATTAGTTATCTATACATATAATCCAAATACCACTGACTCACTGATCGCTGTATCTCAAAAATTATTAACTACTCAACGTAAGTTTATCGATAAAAATAATCTCATGCATCGCGCGTACACCAATACTCCTATTTTATTATAATGAACGATAAAATGCACACCGATAACATAAACCAATACACATACAAATTCTATTTGTAGAATTAATTTGGACTTGCGTATAAAGTTATAAATATAGTTTCGATTTATTCTTATCTACACGACGACGACGACGAACAAAAAGGATAGGTTGCAGGTAGCTGGAAACCCGCGGGCCGCCGTGCTGCACAATACGTATTGGCAGTTTAATGTCGCGTTCCGAACCTCGCGTTTCTTTTGTATTAGTTTCGGCACGCGAGATAAAATGCATCAGTTTCCACGTCATTACATCAGTCAAACAAAAATCGCGTTACCAACAGTGTTTTATTATTTTTAAATAAATAAAACAATTCGTACGGCTTAAAAGGATTTGACTTCAAGTCATATCAAATTTAAAAAAAAAGTTGTCTGTTACCTAATCTACTGAGTTTGCTTTTGTCAACTGTTACACGAAACAAATTTGTATATCGTGTTTTGTGCAGAGTGTTTAGTTAGTTAGTGTTTGTTTAGTTCGTGATTAGTGAAAAAATAATTTATATTCGATATGCCTCCTATAAGACGAAGCAATTTAGGTAGAAGAACCAGAAATTCTACAAACCAAGCTAATTATCGATCTAATCGTACTGCACAAGAACGTGACGACGGAAATGAACGTGACGACGGAAATGAACGTGAAAGAATTCGGATATCACAAATGCGTGAAGCGCGAGCGCGACATTCAACTAATAATCGCGCAAGTTTGAATCCGATTTGGTGGTGGAATGATTTTATTAGCAGGAGATTTTCGTCAAACATTGCCGGTGATTCCACGATCAACGCCAGCTGATGAACTCAATGCATGTCTAAAGTCCTCCAGTTTGTGGAAACATGTCAAAGTACTTCATTTAAGCAAGAATATGCGTGTCGAGTTGCAAAATGACCAATCTGGAAACATATTCTCTAAACAACTCATTGACATTGGTAATGGCAAATTTCCTATAGACATGTTGACTGGCTGCATTAACTTTCCTCAAAGTTTTTGTCAGTTAACTCGATCAAAAGATGAACTTATTCAGAAGGTGTTTCCAGATGTTTCTCAAAATTACAGAAACCATGATTGGTTGAGCGAACGAGCTATACTGGCTGCAAAAAACATAGATGTAAATGAATTAAATTTCAAAATTCAAGAACAAATTACAGGCGAATTGAGGATATATAAATCAGTTGATTTGGCTACTAATCAAGATGATGTAGTCAACTATCCACCGGAATTTTTAAACTCGCTGGATTTGCCAGGATTGCCACCTCACAATCTTCAATTAAAGGTTGGATCGGTGGTTATAATGTTGCGAAATATCAACCAACCGCGTCTTTGCAACGGTACACGGTTAGCGATAAAAAAATTACTAAACAATGTGATAGAAGCAACTATACTCAAAGGAATGTATAAAGGAGAAGATGTTCTCATACCGCGCATCCCAATGATTCCGACTGATGTGACATTTGAGTTTAAACGACTACAGTTTCCAGTGCGTCTTGCTTTTGCTATGACTATAAACAAGTCCCAGGGGCAATCATTAAGTGTTTGTGGTATTAATCTAGAAAACCCATGTTTCATGAGACACCTGGCTATACCCCCGATATATCATATAAAATTATGTCAACAGGAATCAAACATGTTCGTATTAAATCCTTCGTTCTATTGCTATAGATATATTTCTACATACAAAAAAAATACAAAAGGTTAGGTTATTTGACAGATGAAAATCATTTATTGGGTATAAATTCACGACTATCATTAGTTAGGTAAGTGATGATAAAAATATATCGGGTTACATAGTAAAATCGACAAATTTAAGACATGTCTGTGTGTATATTATTGTTCAGGCGTTACATAAGTTTACGTCAGCTCATCGTGGCACACTCTTTTAACTCTCTCACAAATGATCGTTATCAGTTGTCATTGAGTTTTGTACGACAATATAGAAATCGGTGCTACGGTGTGCACCCATGTTTTCCTTTTATTTTTGCACCATCTACCAGTGCAGTGTGCACATGTGCATTTTGGCATATTTGCGTGGCGGACATTTTTATTTTTTGTTTAATTCGTTTTTACGGATACTACGAACGTTGTGAGAAATCTTGTAGTCCAATCATCAATTTTGTTCTTTTATATACAGATATATCTTGGCGATGCTGGTGTTGGACGAATCAATTATAAGAAAGTTATATTTATTTTCGATGAGCCTGTGACGACGCACAAAAAGTATCTTTTTGCCATTTAGGCACATTTGTGAATTATTATATTATTTAATTTATAATTATAGATTTTTATCTGTTATTATTATAATTTATTGAAGCATATGCAAGTACGTCGTGCCAACTATTTTATAAGAGCTCGTCAAGCCCAAAAATTTGGTAGCAGAGAGTGGTTTGCCTGAAAACGGACATTAAGCGTTGCTGAATAAGTTTCTAATAAGACTAGCAAAGGTAAACTTTAAATATTAAGATTATTTATTTATTGTGATTTTTTAAGGTAAAAAAAAAAAAAAATTTTGAAAATAAGATTACTGAATCTAGTGATGGTGATAGAGATGATTACAGAGAGCTAAAGTCACTGCTATTCTTAATCAAGATATTACCATCAACAGTATTAAATCAATTATTTCTTTAGCTAATCGTGTGAAATCAGATCCAAGTTTAGTACCCCAGTTTATAACTGCGTCTGAGGATTATTATTTGGATAGATAATTTGTGGGAAAGATTTATGAATGAGAATAAGTTAGTTTTGGATGCTTTACTTGATTTAACATGTCAGAAATGTATTCTACAGGTCTAGAAACCGAGGTTAAGGAGGTATACATTTCTGCTATGGCTACTTCACATGAATGTAGATCATCAGAATCGGGTCGAAACCATGAGTCTTCTATTGCATAATCTAGTATGATAGATATGCCTCCTTCAATGAGTACCAGTTTAAGTTTACCAGAGATACCATTGCCTAAATTTTATGGTGATATATTTACTTGGCCTTTTTTTTCGGGATAGGTGCACTGCATTGGTAGTTCAACAAGCTGAATTATCCAATATTGAAAGATTTTATTATTTATTAGGGTTCTGCAAGGTGAAGCCTTATATTCCATTCAGCATATTTCTATATCAGAAGCCCTTTATGAGTTGGCTTGGTCTACATTAGTTGAACGTTTTGATAAACCCTGTCAGGTAGCCATTGGTGTTATTAATAAGCTGTTGTTTATTCAGCCTCTTACTCAAGAAACTTTGATTGGTTTAAAAGAATTTCTGGTTTTGTTTTCTGATAATGTAGCGATGATTTAATCTTTAAGGCACAGTTGTACAGTGGACGATTAATCTGTAATTAAGTGCTAATTAATGATTAAAAAAATTTGGTTGTTGTACAGTGTCAGTTAAAGTCTTAATCAATGATTAAACGATGGTCAAGTTAAACAATTCATTTCGGTCAATTAAATTGTGGTTAGTTCTTAACCACCTATTGATCATGTTATCATTTAATTCTTATCAATTAATTATTCAGATTTCAAATAAAACAATAATAAGAAAATTGTGAATGTTTTGTTTGTCTGATATTATATTTTAAATTTTATTTAAATTCTACATTTTTATATATCTATTGGTCTATTATTTTATTTATAGTGTATTTCGATTATGACTACAATTTTTTTTGAATTTGATGTCGTAGACGATAAATATAACGAATTGACGGTGATGATCGCTTTTCCCAGACGCTAAAAAATATTTAGATGTAAAATGGATCATTTTACATATTGGAGGGATGATGAGTTCTTTAATAGATATTTATTTATTTATAATATTTAAATGTTAAAGAATTGAAAATTTAAGTTAAACGTTCGTATTATTCTAATGAAAATACAAATATCATTATTATTTAGTAAAATGATTATATGACTAGTGATAAAACAAAATATCAGATGAATGAATACCAATTGTAATGGAATAATAAGAAAACATTGTTTATATGAACTATCAGACTTCGTTTTGTTCATTGATTAACTAATCATGTCCGGATTACCAACCGTACAACACGCGGAGATTTAATCAATGATTAAAATTTTATGGTTGGTTTAATTATCAGTGTTTAACTACGTAACTGTATAACTGAGCCTAAATATACCTTATTTTTCAGATTTTTTAATATTCACTATGTGTTTGCATTATCTACCAATTTCCACCTGAAAAGGTTTTGAGGCAGTTAATGGTAATGATTATCCTACTATGTCAGATTTAATTTCTTATATTAAGACTAGAGTTTCTATTTTGGAGACTGTTAATATTAGCAATACTTCACATCAACATCTTATTGTTCATGACAAACAGAAAGCAATCAACCCTTACTCACGTAAAGACAATAAATCAAATATATCTTTATTAGCGTCCAAACCTTCTTCAAAATCCAGATGTGCCTTTTGCTATGAGATGCATGTTAGTCATATATGTCCACGACTCAATAATTTAAATGTCGATGAGCATTGTCAGATTCTTCGTGATAAAAAACTATATTTCCGTTGCTTGAGTTCTTCACATTAGGCTAACAAATGTAAATTGACAAAACCTTGTAATAAGTGTTCTGGGAAGCATCATTCCATTTTACATAGAACTATTGAATCAAATGCTGTTAAACAATCGTTGTCAAATGGAGTATTAGTGGGTTCTTTAACACACCTTTCTGCTTTATTAGCCCTTGTCCATATTTGTGACAAGTTTGGTTCGGTGCAATCAGTAAGAGCCCTGATTGTGCCTCACAGATCAGTGTTATTACTAGTAATTTTGTTGAACGTCTTGGTTTGCGTTATACCAAATGGACAGCTCCATTATCTGGATTGTCTGGAATTCAAGTACCAGATGTACAAGGTAGGGTAGAATGTTCTATTTTACCATGATACGATAGCACACGTTTATTAGTTCATGCTTGGGTTCTCCATAAGGTCACTAATGACATGCCTACAAGTCAGGTCCCTTCTGATATCAAAAATAGTTTTTCTCATTTAGCTCTGGATGACCCAGATTTTAATTTTCTAGGTCCCATAGATATGTTGTTGGGTGCAGATGTATTTTCTCAATTTTTTGAGGGAAAGCGAGTAATTGTTGATTAATCTCTACCAGCAGCCTTTAGTTCGTTGTTCGGTTGGATAGTTAATGATTCTATTTCATATCAGGATGCATATGATTATCGAACACATTTTGTTTCGTTGATCGTTTCTTTAGAGGATATTGTTCAAGAATTTTTGAGGTTGAAGAACCGCAGCCTGATCCAGAGGTCTTTACTGACGAAAGTAAATGTGAAAAGTTATTTCAATCTGAACACAAACGTGATTCATGTTAGCGTTTTATTGTTCCGATGCCTATTCGATCTGGTCATCTGTCTCCTGGTTTTCCGTCTTTTCGTACAAATGCCATACGTCGCTTTGAAAATTTAGAACGGAAATTTCGCATCAATACACAATTGTATGCTGCCTATAAACAATTTATGACTGATCATAAAGATTTGGGGCATATGTCATTAGCTACAAAACCTGGTGTTTATTTTAGACTCACCATACAGTTTTTAAATCGTCGGAACCTGATAGTAAAATTAAAGTGGTATTCGATGCTTCTGCCATATCTGCCAAAGGTCTGTCCTTAAATAATTGTTTATATGCTGGTCCTAAGCTTCAGACTGATATTGTCAATGTTTTATTGGGATTTAAAATCCATGCTTTTGTTTTTACAAGTGATGTGTGTAAAATGTATCGACAAATTTGGCTACATGATCAATACCGACCTACCAACATATATTTTGGCGTACATCTCCATTAGATGAATTAGAAGAATATTAGCTCAATACTGTAACTTACGGTATAAATTTTGCACCTTTTCTTGCAATTCGTGTATTAAGAGAAATTGCGTTTACCGATTGTAACACGATTTGATCCTGCCGTTATAAACTCTCTGAAACCAAGGTTGTATTGTTGACAGTTAGACCTGTGGTTGATGAATGGTTTTCTTAATTCTCTATTTATAGACATATGATCAGAGTGGTAGGTTGGATGCTACGGTTTGTCTGATGTTGTCAACGTTACAATTATTCACATAATCATTTATCTTAAAATTAGTTGCAAAAGTCATTCTTGGTCATTGTACGCAATTCTCAACATGTTACCTTAGCCTCTTTAAAGTTAGAAATTCGTAGCAATCATACTGTATAACGTCCTTCGCTAGTTTTTGTCCATTTATTGATGATAGAAGCATTATATGTAATGGTAGATGACTTTGACATTCTGATTAAGCACCTGAGCAAAAATAACCCATACTGATATCCAAGTTTTCTCATTTGTCCATTTTGATTGTACGCTATAGGAATTTTGTTACATGTCATTCAGGTCCTGAGGTTATGACTGCCTTAGTTTCTCGTCTCTTTTGGATTATCTCCATTACAATGATAGTACGTAAAATATTTGTTAACTGTACTGTTTGTGTTAGGTCTCTTGCTCAAAACCATCGTCCTATAATGGCAGATTTACCTGCAGATCGTATCCAAAAGTGTCGACCTTTTTCCTAAGTAGGGACCTTATGACCTTATGACCTTATGAGTGAACATACCATTCTATCCTACTATTAATCCTACTAAAATTAAACAATTTTAAATGATTATGAAATGTTCATATTTTTGACATATTATAAATTGTATTTGACAGTATTAATAAATTTTAAAAAAAAATTATTATAAATTAAATTATAATTTTATTAAAAGTTTTTCTCTAACCTCTGATAATTTGACGGAAAAAATAATTTATCTTTAGAGACATTTCTAATAAAAAAAAAAAAAAATACTTTTTTACTATAATCATACATTTGCAGTGATAAATTGAATACTATAGTTTAATTATCGTTAATATTATTGTAAGTTTATCTATTATAAAATGTCTTAAAAAGAATCTAATCTATGAACAACTGGAGTAAAATTATCTTTTAAAAGTATTTTTATTTATTCTAATGATAATCATTTATATCATAACAAATCCGGATTACACCAAACAAACAAAACGATTTGAAACGTTGCTATTATATTTGCCTGTAGTTCGGTATAGACTAAGTCCGCACACGAATAAGTAAAGTTTGTGCATGTTGCGCGTTTGTTGTAGGTACTATGAGAAGTGCGCGGTTGATAATCTTAAAACGTACATTCCTACGCGCAGTTAGGTACAAAAACTGAATATTATTTTACTACAAATTACCCTTCGATTATAATTCAAAATTGTTACAATTTTCGTATTTTTAAAAAACAAATTTGCAAAAATACGTTTTACGAGTACGATAATGTTTAGATTAAAATTGAAGACAATCAATCAAAAAATATTGTGTAAAAATGATAAATAAAATATGAATATTATATTATTATTATTCATTTAATCTAACTACCTTCACATGGATTAATATGTAAACTCAAATTATTTAATATTTATTTGTATTTATCAATTTTGTATATTCATCTTAATTTGTGTTAGGTCTCGAAAAAAAGTTATGTTATTCGGATTGATTCAATTAATTAATTATAGTAGTTAATGTAATTTATATTTTATGTACCATTTAAATTGGCATTATATAACCTGATAAAGTGAACAAAACGATTATTGTAATCATATAGTTTTTATATAAGTATGTATTATATATAATATTAATTATAATATAAAATGAAAAGGTCAAATTTAAATTTTTGACGTTCTACAGTTTTTAATAATACTACTTATTACTTATCTAAAAATTATTTCTTCCTTATTACGTCTATATGGAATCTCAAATTCTATCTTAATATTCTTAAGTTATATTCATTACATAATAATTCACATATATCGACCAATATTTTTTACTTATATAGGTAATTGTCAATTGAAAACTAAATTACATAACTGAGTGTTAAATATATAATATGGAGTAACAAATTTTTACGTTTAATTTATATAATCAATTTATTATAGTTTGTTAGTTTGTATTAATTTTAATATTAGTATAGTGTTATTTAAAATTATGCTCACTCTTTAGACACAAATTCATCTAAAATGTTTAATTTTTGGTACAATTTAATTTAATTAGCATGCGTTATACACTTATAATTATTATATGCAGCTTTATACCAGTTACTTTTTTGATTCGTCATTAGAATTTGTTGAATAGTCATTATTTTAATATTCAATAAACTGTGTTCTGAATCGTCATTAGACGGCGTTTTCACATTGCGTGTTGTAGTAAACGCAAGGGGTTTACATATTATTTAGATATATGTTATTGTAGTATATAATAGATTATAGAGGTACATAAAAATATAACACATTAATATAGATTTTAGGAAAAGCAACAACAGCTCTATATAAATTAGGATCTTGACATTTAAATTAATACAAGTTATAATAGAATTTTGTAATAAACAGATTCTTAAAGTAAAAATTTGTCAGCGGACCACACATACTAATGATATAGTTTAATAAATAAGATTTGGTGGAGAACAACAACATTATAAATCAACATAAGACATTTCTATTAGTTCTTAATTTCATAACCATATCTTACAAGGTATCTTTAATTATTTATTCAAAACTACAGGCAGATTGTTTGATGCAGCTATCCCAAAAAATAATAATCTAATAATGACTACCGTCATACAAACAATATTATATTATGTCCATGATTTTATTTTCATATATTATAATAGATTTCTTAGATATTAAGTGAATTGAGGAATGTACTGGTATTTAGATTTTAGATTCTGCGAAGAATGTATTGGTTTTAGAAAGATGTTATTAATTTTTGTAATTTTTGTTTTTTCAATTTGAAAATTTTATCAGAGACTAATCATATAAAACTTAATCTTTTAACAACATTTTTTCAAAATTGTATGTTGCAATTTTATTTTATAAACTTCTAAAATTTGAATAATTTTAACAGAAATGAATATTATGATATTTTTTTTTTATGTATGAAAACACTTATTGGGTAGAATTAATGGTCCGATTACCACAAATAGGCTATGTTTTCGGTATCAAATTGCGTTTGGTTGGTACTTTAATTGGCTCATTTCTTCAAATTTCTCAAAAAAGTTTCCTCGAAAGAAGAAAAACTACTAAAAGATAGCGGAAATGATTTCTGTTATTTTACAATTTTTATTTCGTGATAACTTTTTGAGTTTTGGTCGAAGAGTGTTGAAATTGTTATTGTTTATCAATATAAAAATTACAATTTACAAAATTAATATAAATTTAAATTTAATTTAAAAATACCAAATTACGATTACGTTATTTCAATTGTAATTGTAATCTAACTTAACCTAACCTAACCTAACTAATTAGGTTTTGATAATAATTATTAAAAATTGTTTTGAGTATCAACATCGGTGTTCCACATTGGAGAACATAATTTGAAAACGAATAGTCGAGTTTCTGACTGAAGTATTGAGCTTTGACCATTTTTCCAAAAATAATAAATATTTCCTGCAATCTTTGGTTTATTAGTTTGAAAATTTTATAGAAATCTATTCATATACTACTTAGTTTATTTCCAAAATATTTTTAAAATTGTAGTCAACAATATTTTTTTAATAAGCTCTTAAAAATTTGAATATTTTTGTAGAATTGGAGAATAATATTATAAAAATAAGTATTGAAATACTCATATTAACTATTCAATTGTGCTGTTTGGTGTATCTAGGAAGTGAACAATAAGTACACTCGCACTAATTATCGTTTACACATACAACCACACTGCGTAACACAAATAAAACAACAAATTGCCTATACACGATTCATACGAAACTGTGGGGATTCCAATAGAAATACATTTTGATTTTTTAAGGTTAAATGTAAGAGAATAACGATATTTGTTGAATGTAACTTCTCTAATATCAAATATCTTACTACCTGTACTATACAAATTATTTATAAATATTGTATATAATGGTTAGAAAAAATTATGTTATTTTGTGTATAAAATACTTTATTTACCATCATTCCTGAAAAATTAATCAAAACAATCATTATAAATAATTAATTTCTTTCTATATTAAATAAATCAAAATGAGAATGACAGACATAGATGAGAGAAACAGAAAGACAGATATAATGTATCAATGATAGTAGCTAACAGTATTATATCTGTTTGCGATAGGAATTGCAATTACTTTTTATATTATATATTTATGTTTTTGCTATTATTATTATAACTAAATATTGAATTAGTATAATATACTTTAATATTATTATGCGAGTTACTAATATAATTTTTTAACTTCAGAAAATTAATTTACATAATAATTTTACGAGTACATTTAAATCGTATGACACTAAGTTCAATATAAAATTTTGGTTTTACTCCGACGATTTCTAATATTGAATTTGATTTCTTTTTGAATCTTAGTATATGAATAATGTACACTTATACTCGTAGTATATCGGTATGTAAATGGAAGTGTTATAATTTATAATATAGTTAAGTTATTTATACATTTGGGTTTAATTAAAGAGATATTTTAAATAAATCTCACGTTTTTGGTACATGATCCTTGAAATAATCTAAAATTTTAAATTTCTAGTTATTTCTATTTCTATTTATATAGTAGATATACTATAATAGAATAGTTAAAGCAAAATTTTATTTTCTACTTGTAATGACATATGATTTAAATCAAATGATTACTGAAAATAACTTCAGTAACTACATCCAGTTAATCAATTAAAATAATATAGCTTTTGTGCGGTTTAAAATATAAAATAGTTTATATAAGAATAAAATGCTGTCTATACGAATTGGATGTATAAATATCTAAAATTTCGTTAATAATCATCAATAATAAGTTTTTCCAACTTGATATTTTCCTATGCTCTAAATTTCTACGATACTTTATTATATTTTAATTGAATTTATATTATGATAGAAGAGGTTATAAATATCTACATTATTGAGTATTATTTTTTTTAAAAAAATATTAAATGTATAAATATAAACGTATGGGTAATATGTTTCTGTATTAAATAATATTTGCATGTTTAGATGTTTTCGTATTAATATAATATAATAATTTTCAAAAATGTATAAACTTTATTGATTTATTATAAACTTTACATATAATATAATTATAGATATATAATATAGTTTAGAACATGTTTAAGTGATAAACTAAATTGCACTTTCTTGGTTCTTTTCTAGGTTCTCTAGAATACATATTTTTAACCTAATGAAAATTAACTAAAAATACAAATATTTTACCTTAATTAAATAGTATCAATCCATAGATTTAGTATTAAAGTATTAAAGATTTAGGCATACATAATATAAAATAATTACCAATTATTTTGTCATTTTCTGTAAACACACGAAATATTAAATTGTATTATTTATAATAATTATAAGACCCACTTTCACGTATAGGTGTGAGGCATGGACTACTACTAGCAATACGATAAGAAAACTGAGAACTTTTTGGAACAAAATATGGAGGGTAATATGTGGAACAGTTTATGATAATGAAAAAGATACATGAAGGAGAAAATATATTAAAGATCTGCTGAAAGAAATCAATTTTCATTTTTAGTGTTATTACCATGAAAGATTAAACCATCACTCACCCCTTATCTACGCATTGCATAGTATTATTACAAATTATCATGTCTACCATTCTATGGTTCTATGGTGTTCGTCAATGTAATATATCATATCCTATCCAGATAAGGAACAGTCGGCTGGCTATTTTCTAGTACACTAACCGGTCTTTAGAACCGGTGTCACAGGCGATATTTACCCAAATATTATAATAATACTCCAAATTTTTACCTCTGGTGGTTAAAAAACGGGTGTTTATATGGATTGTTCTATTTTAATATTGGATTTTTTCTGGTGGTTTGATTATAGTAATTTATCACATTATTATAAAAATATCAATAAGTACAATATTATTATGCTTATGCACATAGGAAAAATTATATTATAATATAAAAAAATTGAGATTTTATAAGTTTACTAGTTTTAATTTTAATATGATAAATACATTAATATTAGATAAAGTACATTGCATATTTATAATTATTGTGTTATAAAATTATATTAATGTTTTTCTAACTAAAAATAAAATGTTAAACGAAATATTTAGATAAAATCCAAATCAATAATTACATATTTACATATTTGTATTAATCTCATGCAAATTATTTTGGTAAATTATAGATAATATGGTAAAAAATTTGAGAGGTAAAAATCTCAGGGGATAAAAATAGCCTGTTACACGAAATTCTTAGGTCAATATAAAACAAAGGTTTCTTATTTATATTTAACAGGTCCTAGAAACTTATAACCAGCTTTCAAAGATACATACAACAATTTTAGCAATGAAAACAAAACCAATATATTAAATAATATTATCAATAAACAAATAAACTATCATCCGAGTAACCCTGTTTTTGGAGAGTAGTTTATTATTAATCACAGATGAAGGGGATTATGAGACGAGCTTGCCGACGCTGACAATTCAGTTTAAAATGAAACACAAAAATTCGTTAAACTAAAACGACCGCTCTTTAAGATTGTTAAAACTAGACTCATCGTGTATCGTACTCTGTTCACCCATGTCTAGCTCTATATTTAAAAATTAGCTGAGGAGACGTAAAATGACGCATCGAATATAATATTGTTATCATTACAGTACATTAATAAAATTAACAAAACACAGATAAAAAAACTAGAGGACAACGGGCCTCGTCACTGACAACGTGCAATTATAAATAAATAGAAATTAAATAAGTTATAATTATATTTCTACCATAAAATATAGGCATTTCAGGTACTTAAATATTGATTAAAAATCCGATTTAACCGGACCGAACTAGATCATGCAGAGCTCCATTAAGACAATTCATATTCGGATCTCACTTTTTGAAATTATTTTTAATTTCAGGAATTAAGCCAAGCTAGTGAGGTGAAAATTATATTTTGTAATATTTAGCGTATGGAATCAACTATATCGTATATATGAGGGCTGATTAATAGGTACCTGTTTTTATCAAGAGAATGCACCACAAGTGAAAAATATTTATGTCATCATTTTACATTATCGTTAAAAATATTATTATTAAAGTTTCAAAAAGATTTGTTGAATTGTTTTTTTTATACATTTTCAAAGTTTAAAAAGTTGTGCTTTTTTAAATTATGGAAAAAGAGTAGTATAGATCAATAATTCGATTTTTTTTATTTGGACGGTAAGAAGTGCGAAGAAGTAAATGTGAAGTTGCAAAATGTTTATAAGGATCATGCACCTTCGTTGACCACCATCAGATATTGGTTTAATGAATTTAAACGAGGCCGAACATCCGTTTTTGACAAAGCGACCAGGCCGTCCAATTGAGGTGACAACGGATAAAATGATTAACAAAATACAATATATTGTGTTATCAGACCACAAATTGAAGATAATGGAGAATGCTGACATTGTTAACATCTCATCTGAACGTGTGCTAAATATTTTACTCAATAAATTTGACATAAAGAAGTTATTTGCAAGATAGGTGCCACGTTTGCTCCGATGGAGCAAAAATGCAATCGAATGATGACTTCAAAAGTTTGTTTAAACATGTTTAAGTCCAATTCAAAAGAATTTTTGCGTCGTTACGTGACTGTTGATGAAACATGGATTCATCACTACACGCTAGAAATGAAAGAACAGTCAAAACAGTATACTGCGAAGGGAGAACGTGCTCCAAAGAAAGCAAAAACGGTTCCATCTGCTGGAAAGGTTATGGCCACCGTTTTTTGGGATTCGCATGGAATTATTTACATAGATTATTTAGAAAAAGGAAGGACAATCACGGGATAATATTATACTGATTTATTAAGTCGATTCGATACTGAACTAAAAAAAGAAGCCCCATTTGGCGAAAAAAAAAGTTCTCTTTCATCAGGATAACACACTAGCACACTGGTCCAGAATAGTCACAAAAAAAATAGTTGAATTATGATACAAATTATTGCCTCATCCACCCCATTCGCCTGATTTGGCCCAATGTGATTTTTTTTTTGTTTCCAAACATGAAAAAATGGCTTGGTGAAAAGCGATTTTCTGCGTATTATATTATCTTATGAGGTATATTATATATACATATTAATAATGAATATAATACATATATGAACGTTACCGTTTTCAAAAAAGTTATCATTATAAACTAAAAAAAAAATTTGGTTTTTTGTCAACATAGTATCTTAAATAAAATTACATTAAATTAAAAAAAAAAATAGTGTCTATATTTCGTAGCCAATCTCACATTGATTATTCTAAGAAAAATCTACATAATATTATAGTCTATTATATTATATTGATTACTGCCTCAAATTAAGATACTCAAAATAAATCATTTTCGTTTATTCGTCCAAAGGTAATAGAAAATATCCTATTATGTTCAAAATTTTCAACTAACTACAAAACTGTTTTATTTTATTTTATTTTATTTGTTTGTAAAATTAAATTAAAAATATAAATCATTCATTTATAAAAACCTACTTGTTTAATAAAACTTATTATAATAAAAATATTTATTGTTCTTATTATAACGTTTAAAATATATATATATTGTATTAAAATTAAAAATTGAAGCTCTTGAATGCAATTATATAAATAGTTACTGGGCCCTTGGAACTCCCCAGTAAAGTTATTGTAACTAAATCTGTATTACGTATTTCATTGTTATATTTGAAACACTCTAATAAATGTTCAAGTCCCTTCATTAAAAACTGAATAAATTATCATAAAATATTTTACATCAGTAAAAAAAAGTGGGATGGTCGAATTTGGATGTTCCTCTTTTATCCCATCAGTTCACAAAGAAATTAGTAGTTTATTATAAGTAAGATAATATTGCAAAATAATAATATTGCATTTAAAAATACGATTTTGAACAAAACTCAATATAATATACTGATATATCGTCCAATGAGTTCTCCACGTGTTTACGTATGAGAAAATTCAAAAA
Organism: Eriosoma lanigerum; assembly: GCA_013282895.1. Classification (NCBI taxonomy): domain Eukaryota; kingdom Metazoa; phylum Arthropoda; class Insecta; order Hemiptera; family Aphididae; genus Eriosoma; species Eriosoma lanigerum. Next base: position 24,161,236 of record CM023357.1, read on the forward strand.
AAATTTAAAGTACCTAGGTTCAAAATTAAATTAGTTATCATAAAAAAGCCAAATCAATTACACTAAAATTACGATTTCCGTAAATTTTAACGTTTTACATCATTTTTTTGTAGCTTTTTCACAATAAAGAACTTTTGAGAAATTCCAAAATGAACTAAATAAAGTACCTACAAGACGCAATTTGCTACCGAATGCATATTCTATTAGTGGTAATCGGACCATTATTTCTACCCAAATTGCGGCTTTTAGTCTAATAAAAACTCATAATATTCAATATATTTCAGATTATAAATTTAGAAGTTTACGATTTGTGACTTTAATTTTTCGAAATATTTTGGAAAAAAATTATGTAGTATTTAAGTAGACAACTATATAATTTTCAAACCGTCAAATCTAAAACTTCACGTAATATTAAACATTTTTGGAAAAAATATCAAAGCTCTATACTCAGTAAAAAATTCAACCAATCATTTTCAAAAATTTTTCTCCAATTTTAAACACATATGTTAACATTCAACAAAATTTTTAAATCTCTATGATCAACCTAATTAGTTAAAATAAAAAAAAATTTAAATAAGCAAATATAATAAAAAAACATCATTGTGAAACCACTATATTCCTTGCTTCCTTCATAATCTTCGAGTAGTTAAAATAGAGTAGCATTACAAATATTATACTTTTACAAAACTAATAACTATTAAATTGATAGTTGTTACTTCGCGTCATAATAATGCTAAATAAATATAATTACTTTTTTCAAAATAGTCTAGAAACAATAAAAAATGTCATTAGTATATACGTTGTCATTTCGACATAAATATGTTTAAATTAAAAACTCTATTATTCATCCCACACATGACACACAATCAAAATGTTATCCGATTGATTACTTTTAATTAAATTCGAAAATGAAACAATTTTTGATGATTATGAAATGTTCATATTTTTGTCATTTCATAAATTGTAGTTGACAATATTAATAAATACAAAAAATAACTATTAAAATTAAAATTATAATTATATTCAATTTTTTTATTTACCTCTGTTACTTTGACGTAAATAATTACCTATCCGCATGGACAATACTAAAGAAAAATATATTTTTACTTTATTCATACATTTGAAGTAATTAATTTAATACTATAGTTTAATTATCATTAATATTATCGTAAATTTATCGACTATTATATGTCTTAAAAGGAATCTTATCTATGCAGACTTGTGTAAAATAATCTTTTAAAAATATTTTTATTTATTCTAGTTCTAAACATTTATAATGAAACCGGGTTACACCAAACACATAAAGGCAACGTACATAAAGTTGCAACGTTGGTATCATGTTTGCCTAGTTAGGTGTAAACTAAGTCCACCCACGAAAGAACATGTTTGTGCTTGTTGTGCGTTTGTTGTAGGTACTATGAGAAGTCCATGGTTGGTCATCTTACAACGTACATCCCTACGCGCAGTCACAAATACGTTTTATGTGTTAATATGTTTCTATTTAAAATAAAATTGGCATGTTTAAATATTTTCGTAGGTAGAAAATACGATTCTGAGTTATAAATTGCCTTCGCAGTTAGGTACAAAAACTGAATATTATTTTACTACAAATTGCCATACGATTACACTTCAAAATTGTTACAATTTTCGTATTCTTAAAAAATAAATTTGCAAAAATACGTTTTACGAGTACGACAATTATAGTAGTAAATGTAATTAGTATTTTATTTACCATTTATATAGTCAAAATATGATCTGATACATTAAACAAAACAATTATTGTAATCTTTCAGTTTATATACATATATATCATATAATATTAATGATAAATTATTAATCATTATAAATATAATATAAAATTAAAAGGTCAAATTCAAATTTATGGCATTCTACAGTTTTTAAAAATATTACTTATTAATTATCTAAAAATTATTTTTTCCTTATTATGTCTTTATGAAATCTCAAATTGCATTTTAAAATTATTAACTTATATTAATTTGATTCTTTTTATATAATAATTAATATACGGGAAAAATAATAATAATTCACATATATCGTCCGATATTTTTTACTGATATAGGTAATTGTAAGACCCAGGCCAAGACTACAATGGCTATGCAAGACCCAGACCAAAACAATAACCACACTGAACGAATCTTGCAGTCTTACAATATTTATTATAATTTTTTTTTTAAAAAAAACTTTCCCAGAAAAACACATTTAGTGTTGGTTAAAAGAAATAATTGTTACAATTATTATTAATTATTACATATTTTGACATACGCCGTGATGTTCAGGGAAATAATGAATTATATAATTATTTAAAACTAAATAAGAAATAATTAGATATAATATACGCTATAAAGTAGTTTTGTAACAAACAGCAATAATTATAGAAACGTAATAGAATTATTTTAAGCTGCCGAATGTGACACAAATGTTGATGAGTGAATACAAAAACATATTATTATAATATCATCAGTCACCAATACGGGCTATACTTAGTATAAAAATATTAATATATTTATAAACCATAATATTTATTTAGGGCTGTAAACACATCTCCCCATTGAATATTATACCATCGATTAGTATAGTATAAATAATCAATAATAATACTAACTATAGAATTATATTATAGTTGGTATTTGGAGTAATATTATATTGTACGTATTTATTTCCCGTCTCGTATGCTATTCGTGCAATACTGTCACATAACACATATTGTGTATACTGTATACGAATGTCGATTGTCATATTTCTGTCGGTAACGTTTAAACAATACTAATATATTATTTATTAAAATGAGTGTAAACGATAACACAAATAAGAAAAACACAAATATATTGTACCTGTGTATTTTAGAGATAATATCAATTAAGAAATTTTACAAACTTCTAGCGGCAAGGATAGGCATATATATATAAAATTTTTTATTTTAAATAAAGCAAGTGTCTTGCAACAAGACCAACACTTGAAGTGCAAGACCAAGACGGTCATAGTTTTGGTCTTGGTCTTGGTTTGCTCATCACTAATCATATTAAATATACTATAAAATTAAAAGGTCAAATTCAAATTTATGACATTCTACAGTTCTTAAAAATACTACTTATTACTTATCTAAAAGTTATTTTTTCCTTATTACGTCTATATGGAATCTCAAATTGTATCTTAATATTCTTAAGTTATATTCATTGCTTCTTTTTATTTAATAATAAAAATACGGTAAAAATAATAATTCACATGCATCGACCGATATTTTTTACTTATATAGGTAATTGTCAATTGAAAACTAAATTACATAACTGAGTGTTAAATATATAATATGGGAGTGACAAATTTTTACGTTTAATTTATATAATCAATTTATTATAGTTTGTTAGTTTGTATTAATTTTAATATTAGTATAGTGTCATTTAAAATTAGGCTCACTCTTTAGACACAAATTTATCTAAAATGTTTCATATTTGGTACAATTTAAATTAATTAGCATGCGTTATACACTTATAATTATTATATGCAGCTTTATGCCAATTACTTTTTTGATAAATCATTATAATTTGTTGAATAGTCATTACTTTTTTTTTGAATATTTATTAGACTTGGTTCTGAATCGTAATTAGACAGCGTTTACATGTAGCGTGTTATAGCAAACCAAAGGGGGTTTATTTAGATCATATTTCTTATTGTAGTATATAATAAATTATAGTGGACATGGAAATATAACACTTTTACAATAATACATATTTTAGGAAAAACAACAACTGCATTCTATAAATTAGGTTCTCGGCATTTAAATAAATACAAATGTTATAATAGTATTTTGTAATAAACAGATTCTTAAAGTAAAAAGTGGTCAGCGGACCACACATACTAATGATATAGTTTAATAAATAAGATTTGGGGGAGAACAACAACATTATAAATCAACATTAGATATTTCGATTAGTTCTTAATTTCATAACCATATCTTACCATGTAGGTATCATTAATTATTTTAATCATAACTACAGGCAGATTGCCTGATACAGCTATCCCAAAACGTTATAAAGTTATAATGACTACCGTCATATATACAATATTATATATCCATGATTAGTTGATTTTCTGACTAAGTATTGAGCTTTGACATTTTTTCCAAAAATGTTAAATATTTCCTCCAATTTTTGGTTTATTTGTTCGGAAATTTTATTGAAGCCTACTCATATACTACTTAATTTATTTCCAAAATATTATTAAAATCTATAATTTGAATATTATTCTAGAATTGAAAAAATATATAAGTACACTAGCACTAACTACTAGCACTAATTTACTCACACAACCGCATTTCTTAAGACAATTAAAACAAAAAATTGCCTATACACGATGCACATGCAACAGCGGTTATCCAATTGAAATATATTTTGATCTCTCAAGGTTAAATGTAGGAGAATACCAATATTTGTTTAATATCACTACTTTAATATGTGATATATAAGTACCTGTACTATACAAATTGTTTATACATATTATATATAAGGATTAAAAAAAAATATGTTATTTGGTATATAATGAATTAAACTCTTTATTTACCATAACCCCTGAAAAATTAAACAAAACAATCATTGTAAATAATAATTTTCTATCTATATAATATAAATCAAAATGAGAATGACTGAAATAGAAGAGAAAAAAAGAGACACAGATATAATGTATCAATGATAGTAGCTAAGATATCTGTTTCCTATAAGAATTACAACTACTTTTCGTAAAATATATATTTATTATTTTACTATTCTAATTATAACTAAGTATTGAATTAGTATATTATGCGAATTGCTAATTAAAATATAATAATTTTATAAACTTCAGAAGATTACTTTACATAATCAATTATACGAATACATTAAAATCGTAAGACATTTATTTCAATATACAATTTTGATTTTACGCTGAAGATTTCTAATACTAAATTTGATTTCTATTTGAAACAAACTATATGAATAATGTACACATATACCCGGAGTATATCAATATGTAAATAGAAGCGACATAAATTAAAATATTGTAAAGTTATTTATACATATGGATTTATAAAAAGAGATATTTAAAATAATTCTCACCATCTAGGAACAGCGATTTCGGAATATTCTAAAATTTTAAATTTCTGGCTTAATTTAAATAGATATACTATAGTAAAATAATTAAAGCAAAATTTTATTTTCTACTTGTAATCATACATGATTACTGAAAATAACTACAATAACTACATCCAGTTATTCAATCACATTATGGCCTTTGTGCTGTTTCAAAGTATTAAATAGTTTTTATTATAATAAATGCTGTTTATACTAATTAGATATGTATTAATATTTAATATATCGTTAATAATCCTTAAGAACAAATTTTTCCAAAATGATATTTTCCTAACCTTAAATTTCAATGACAATTTATTATATTTTACTTGAATTTGTATTATGATAGCAGAGGTTATTATATCTATATGATTGAGTAATGTTTTTTTTTTAAAAATTTGATATGTATACATATAAGCGTATGTGTTAATATGTTTTATTTCAAATAAAATTGGCATGTTTAGATGTTTTCGTTCTAACGTAATATAATTTTCAATCATATATAAACTTTATTAATTTATTATGCATTTTACGAGTACATATTAAAATATAATTATAGCTATATAATATAGTTTAGAACATGTTGATGTTGAAGTGATAAACTAAATTGCACTTTCTAGGTTCTCTAGAATACATATTTTTAACCTAATATAAATTAACTAGAAATACACATATTATAGGATCAATCTATGGATTAGTATTATTAGAGGTATAGTTAAAATTTAGGTAAACAAAATATAAAATAATTACTTATTATTTCGTCATTTTCTGTAAATACACGAAAGTATTAAATTTTAGTATTAAAAATATTATTTAACTAAATGTTAGGATTATATTCTATCTCAATTTTAATAAATATACTCTCTAGAAAATTAAAATACTTATGTATTTGTATGGTAAATTATTATAATAATTACTACTACTACCTACGTTCAAAATTGTATTATAATGATGAATCTAAAATCAATTTCATCAAATCACGTTTTTCCATCATTTTTTGGTAGTTCTTTTTCTCCCAAGGAAAAACTTGAAAAATAAGTTAAATAAAGTACCATCTAGACATGATTTGCTACCTACTTGTGGTAATTAGTGAATAGAACCATTATCCCTACCCAAAAAATTGTATTCAGACATATATAAAAAAAAAATATATACTAATATTTAATTCTACCAAAAATATTCAAAATCTAGATCCTTATAAAATGAAAAAAATGTAAACTACAGTTTTTAAAATATATTGATATTTGATAAAGGATTATATGAGTAAGCTTTTATAAAATTTTCAAAACGATAAACTAAAATTTGCAGGAAATATTAAACATTTTCGGAAAAAAATTCATAACTCTATACCTTGTCAGAAAATCAATCAATCGTTTTACATTTTTTTTTCCTATGTAGGACACTCATGTGAATATTCAAAAAAATATACAAGTTTCCCAAATCAAAACCTAATTATTTGTCGTGAAATATAATAATTTCAATTAATAGAAACCGTAATTTGTCGCTTTATGGTATTTTAGCTTTAAAAGCTTATAAAGAAATTCTAGAAAAGAGTTCTATAGCTGGCCAAAAAACAAAAAAAATGTGTTCCAAAATTATACTACACTACTATACTGCCTATGTAAATAAACAAATATGTTTTTTGTAATATATTTCGTACGGATTCAAGTATATATTTTATTTACTTATGAGGTAAATTATATTTACATATTAAAAATTATTATAATATAGATACTTTACCGTTTTTAAAAAAGTCATTATTAAAGCCTAAGAAAAATTTGATTTTTGTCAATATAATATCTTGAATTAAATTACATTACATTGTAAATAAACGTCTTTATATTTTAACCAATCTCATATTGTTATTCTTAGAATAATCTTAATTATATTATAGTCTTCTTAAAGACTAATTAAAAATCAAGTAGACTGATTCAATGTTTATTAGGAAGATAAGTATTTATTAATTATTAATATTATTTTGATCACTGCCTTAAATATAGATACTGAAATATAAAATGTTCGTCCAATTTAGTCTAGTTTTAATCGAAACGTAATATAAAATATCCTATTATGCAAAAATTTTCAGCTAATTACACAATTGTTTATTTTATTTTATTAACTTGTCAAAAATAAATTAAAAAATAAATCCTTAATTTATATTAAACTACTTGTTTAATAAAACATATCATAATAAAAATATTTAATTATTATTTATTTATTTATTATAATGTTTAAAAAAAAATGATAATATTTTGTATCCAAATGAAATGTTGACACTCTTGAATATATTGATATGAGTAGTAACTGCGCCCCAGGAACTCTCTTGTAATGTTATTGTAACTGAATCTGTGTTAAGTATTACTATAATTACTTCACATTTACATTATACTTGCTAACAAAAAGGTTATTTGACTATGATTTCTACATTTACGCCAGTCATTTATTTATGTCATTTGAACTGCCACATACGAGGTATGACCAATAAGTAATGAGACTAATCGTATGTAACCATATCAATTTGTATGGTTTATTATTTGTTTGTTTATTTTAATTAATTATGTATCCTCTCTTTTCTTAATGTTCAAAAGATTCATCAGATCTAGTGTAGCTAGGTATTATTAAGTTTTTATTAACATACACCCCTGTTACAACACGGTATCTTTTGAATCTATCTGCGATAGACTAAACCAAAGTTAAAGTTTGCACTTAATTTTCATAGTACTAACAAGTACTCACCAAAAGTTGCATCCACATTTTGTTGACGAATATTTAATAAAAATGCTCTCACATATTCATTATCTTTTGGTTTAAAATAATCATCTAATAATTGAATTACATTTTTTGAATTTAGTTAACTAAGTACTTCATCTGTTAGCTAGAATGTCCCAATTACATATATTCATTTTCGCCTTTAAATTGTAAATTAATAGCTTGGTACTTGTTGATACCAGTTTATAGATGTTTAAATTTGTTGTCCATTTCCTCCACTTAATATTTGGATCGTTGACTTTTCATTTTTTGATTTTGAATCGTTTAATTGGAGGTGTTAAATTATCCATTATTCGAAATAACTTTAAATTATTAATCTATCCTACTATGCCACATAATATCTCGAGGTATTTAATTAATATTAAGACACACATAAATAATGTATTCAATTTAATTAGTAAATATTAACATGCAACATGCAAGTACAAAAGTATTTATGAATATAAATATATAAGTGCAGTGTCACCACATGTACGTAAAAACGACATAAAATAAATAAAAATTATAATGATCATAATAATATAAAAATTTTAAGCTAAAAGTGAAAAGTAAAACATAAATCAGTAGTCTATTTTCACGAATCGTAGCTATTAGTAATCTGAGACACATTAAACATTTAATATTATATAATATATTATTCATATTATAATAATATTATATACATAATACTCCAAACCAGTGATAAATTTACGGGGGAGGAGAAATCCATGACGCCTGAACTTACCCCAAGCACCGATATAATAAATAAATATATAAATTTAGAACAACTGTGTTACATTTTAATAACCTAAGTTCTGTTTAATCTATAGTTGAGCCGCTGTGAAATATTTTTCTTATATATGTATTCAAATTGATAAATTATACTTACTATTATCATCCTTTAATTCTATGAAATGTAATTTATTTTAAGTTGGTTTATTATAATGCTGTTTAAGTATAAATTATTATTTATTTAACTAATATAATACGTTGTAATAGTTCTAATGAATAAAAATATGTAATAATGGACACATTTGTAAACATATTTTTTTATCAATGGATATTTAAATATATCAAATTTATCGGATTTAGGACGATTAGATATGGTAAGGTTAGTTAATAATAATAGTTGCGCCTAGACACGTCTTTTGTCAGAAATGTATTTCGAAACTACATTAATGGGTTGTAACGACGCAAAAGGATGCGCGATGAGTATACAATAAATTTTGCACATACTATAATGTTGTTAGGAGTTGCCAGTGGTTGATTTTATAATAATAAATAGTACATAAATGCACACCAAATAGCGTTGTATCTTTGACTACCTACGTTGTGACGAAGAAAAAAAAAATATATATATTATTTAACATAAATTATTATTTACTTTTTGTAATAAGCTCTTGAATATTATTTTCTGTTATGTTATTTTATTTCATTAAAAATGAAACATATATTAGTATTTGCATGTTTTAATAAATAATAGAAAATATAATTATTATTTCTACTTGCACAAATGTTACTTAAATTCAACAATTATAGATGAAACACAATACATTTGAAAAAAAATGAAACAATATTATGTCTATACTGTCCCTATATAATATGATGAGTAAAAAGAATAATGTCCTATTTCATACAGTTTTACATCAAATATTATATTTCTACCAAATATATTTGGTCTTTCAAATAAATAATCCAGATTTAAATTCAGATTTTTTTTTTAAAAAAATGAGATTTTTAATGCGTACTTTCAATCAAAACCTTATTCTTATAAATTGCATCTGTTAATTCTATTGCGATAAAAAATATTATTGTTTTTGTATATTTTAAATGTACTAAATCATTGCCATATTGTATATTATAATTAAACTTACTTTCTAAATTCAAAAAAACGTATATTACGTAAAATTTTTTGTTTACTAAATAAATATAAATAAATAATTTATTAAATGATTTATAAATAACTAAATTTTTTATAAAACGTGTCATATTAAATGTTGAACTATTTACAGTTAGTCTGTTAGATAATGTCTTGTCTATATAATATATAGTTAATGGAATCTTATGTCAATTGAAAGACAATTTTTACTATTTAATAGATCAATTAGACTATGTCACCTGCTGAGCCATTAATTTATTACCTTTTATAAAGCACATTTTATCATATATCACTTGTAAGCCCGTTATAAAATATCGATTTTTTGCGTGAAACCCTCACTCAATATTCAGTAGTGTAAAAATAAGTAAAACAATAAAATTGTTTTTTTCTCAAAAAAAAAAAAAGAAAATTATTGACAAATGTGTTACATTTATTTATTATATTTGTAATATAATTAACTTACTTTCAGGGTCTAGAACATACCCTATAAAACAAATTTAATTTAAAAAGTGGAAATTCTTATTTATAGTAAACGTTTGATAAATTTTAATTGTAAATGAGAATGAGATGTTTAATATCTTTAATATGAATGAACCTTATAGTTATTAACATTAATCATTTAGAGTTAGTGAATATAGTTATAATAATTTAGTTTGTATTATGGAAAAAAGAATATAACAAGAATAATTTTAATACCATTCAATTCAAAATAAATAAAGATAATATTTAGGCTTCAGAATAAAGTAAAAAGAATATTATTCTAGGAGATTTTAACTCAGTGTTGTAAACTCCATGAAAATCTACCGCATGTTGTTCAACACTGGTTACATCTTACATTATACTTATGAATATACCTTTAATAGTTTCTCTGAACCAATTTTGTAAAGTATTTATATTTTCTAAAAGTAAAAATATATATATTATTACTATAATTATATGTTTAAACAAAAAATTAAATACTTAAGTTTGTTTATATTAGAGTAGATAATGCATATTTTAAGAAAAATAAATAAATTCCAGGTTTGATCGAATTTTAAATATATCTATTCTCTTTGGTCATATTGTTTTATATATTGAATTTAAAAAAAAGGGATATATGCCAAATCAAATTCTATTTACTCATTAGGCCAGAAATATACAAATCTTGAACATTTCAACTAGATTTTTATTGGAACATAGTAAAAAAACAAAAATTTCTGTTCCATATTAATCCTAGCTCTGATTATAATTATTCAACGTACGAGTATAATATATACATTATTGGTATTGTAGTAAGAAAGCGGTATATATATGTATATTTGCTATTTTATGCGTGTGTTAATGTAAGAAAAAATTTGATTACAAATTTATAACATCTACCTAATTTTTATGTTTGATATATTTTTTAACATTGGTATGATTGTTTTTTGCCTTAGAATATAAATATTAAATTTACATAAAATAGGTATAATAATTTAATTTAAATATGATATTATATCTGAACATTAATTGTTTTGAAAAATTAAGTACTTTGTATGTTCAGAGCTCACACATCTAAGAAAAGAAACGACAAGGTTCTTTTTTTATAATAAATGATGAAATTGTTCCTTTGAATAAACTAATATTATAAAGCAATCTAAGACTTCAATTTATATGAAAATATAAATTAATTACGCAAAAATAAGTATACCTACGTATAAATATGAATGTTTATTTAAAACGTGAATATTAAATTAAAAATTATATTATCTCATATTTAAAATGTTTACAATGACATTATATTGAATTTCAATTAAATATATAAATTACCTTTATCTGGTGGTGGAGATATTACATTATTAATATTAAAAATCACAATAAAAATGACATAGAAGAACAAATTAAAAAACATTTTCATTCCTTAAATTTAAAAGAATTAGGTTGTGTTCAAAATAAAATAATACTAAAAAGTGGTATAAAAAAAAACATTGTTGAGCATTTATATAATATAATAGTTAATAGGTAAATAAACATGAGTTTGATTTATGAGTTAAGCTGTTTTTACATACCTAATATTAACTCACATGTACCAAAAAGAATTTAAATGGTTGTTTAAATATAAAGGACATGAAATAATACTTCATTTCGTAAAAAAACAGAGAAATATTTGCAATCAATTATTTAAATAGAAAACATATACAGCTGCAGAATTCAGTGTAACGATTAAAATGATATATTTTTATTATTTAATATTTAAACCAGCCAAAATAATTTGTAAGGAGGCACATAAGACACAATAATATGGATACATATATAAACGTATACAAATAAAAAAAAGTATATGTAAAAGTAAAACCAGGAAATAGATATAAACAAACATAGTTAATATAATGAAGAGAAAGCTGGCTTAAATAAAACAACAAATTATACATCAGACTAATCACAAAAATTTTATGTAAATTTATATAAATTGTGTAATACATTTTCAAATATATAAGTATAAACAAAGTATTAAATTATCGATTATCTATAATAAACAAGAATAATTTAAATGACATTGTTTGATATTTAGAATCAAGTTATAATAATAAAAAATTATCAGAATAATATCTAAATCGGGGTATTTATTTATTATTTTAAGGATTATTGTTTACTTCAACTTAAACAAAGAACGAAAAAATCAACTTTATATAAAATTTTTGATAAAAACACAAAATTATAAAAGTATTAATCAAAACAGAAACCCCTTTTGAATATACTTCGTTAATTAGTTAATTAAAAAAATATATTTATTTTAGTTGTCTGTTTCTGATATAAATAACCATTAAATTATAAAATTGAATTGAATATTTAAACAACCTTAGTGCTGTTACATTTGAAAGGATTATATTTGAGGAATCTTGTTAAAATAAATTATTATTCCCCGAATTATAACTATATTGAGAAATCATAAAATAGAACATAGAGATATAAAACCATGCCATTTCACTAAATTATTTTATTTTATGTCATTGGAAATACAAAATCATATAATAAAATTAATATAAAAAAAAAAAATGTGTTTCAATTGATGTTATTCGAATATTATTTTATTTTTAAACTTTCTGTTTTTATAATGCTATTCTAATTATATAAATTAATAATATTATGATGACATATAAGGTTAATTTATATTATTTTTATAATGTTTAAATTGAAAACAACAATAATCATGATAAATTTTTGGTTTATTTATCTCTAAATATACTATAAATTATAATTACTTACTATGTTTAGTTTTAGTACCAAACGGTAAACAATACAATATTAATACATTACATTGAACATCAAAGTCTAGTATTATTAATTTAAATATATTTTAAATAAATACTGGGCAATTGAATAGAAAAAAAACATTTTAGATAATTTAGGTATTAGGAATTAAACATTGATTGACTAATTGTTGTTACATCAATATTAGATTGTGCATTGTATATTATCATTAGCATACGGTATCAAAATATGTTCAAGTCGCTAATGCGGTGGTTTTTTTTCTGTTGAAATATTATATAATGTTTATTTATTTTAATTTTGTAATTCATTATTAATTTATATCGCGTTTTAAAATTCGAGCAAGTAGGCTTAAATTTAAATTTCTTTGGATCCGTGGGAAATGAACCCGTCTACATCACATTTATCTCCTTATAAGGAGGCTGAAGTTGCTCCAAAATTTCGCTATTGAGTGAAGTGACTTAAATAAATAGTTAAAGTATAATACATTTTTAAATATAATCATATAAATAAGTATGGATTATCCAAAATTTACAAGAATATTTTAAATTTAATTGTTCAGTTTATACATTTCTTATATGTTATATTTTTCTAAATTATATTGAAACCCGTCATGTTTTATACATAATAAAATATATTTTTTATATAGCTCCTAACTTCCAAGGTGCTTATAACAATTAATCGAATACGCAATAACATGTTTACAACGTATAGAATCAACAACTGCAATGTGCACATTATAAATGTGCAAATAAAAAATTCTGTAGTAAAAATAAAGTGTTTATTATATGCTATAATATTTTCCAATTCATGTTTATTCATTTTTTACGATTTTTATCTACTTCAACTAAAACAAAGAACAAAAAAATCAAGGATTTTTTTATAAAATCGTTAAAATCATTATGTTATAAAATTGAATTGAATATTAAACCAACCATAGTGTTGTTACATTTGAAAGGATTTTATTTGAGGAAACTTGTTTAATATATTATAATTCCCTGAATTATAACTATATTGAGAAATCATAAAATAGAACATAGAGGTATAAAACCATGACATTTCAATAAATTATTTTATTTTATGTCATTGGAAATAGAAATTCATATAACAAAAATAATATAAAAAAAAAAATGTGTTTCAATTGATGTTATTCGAATATTATTTTATTTTTAAACTTTCTGTTCTTATAATGCTATTCTAATTATATAAATTAATAATATTATGATGAAATATAAGGTTTAATAATATTATTTTTATAATGTTTTTCTTAGGAGAAGAAAAACTACCAAAAAATTGTGGAAAATTTGTAAAATTACGGATTCCTTAGTTTAAAATTTATTTATTTAATGATATCTAATTAGGTTTTGATCATAGAGACTTGAAAATTTGAGTATTTACATAGTTGTTCTACATTAGAGAACAAAAAATTGAAATGATCGGTTAATTTTCTGACTATGTTCTATACAAAATTATGATATATAATATTTTATGTCTGAATTGACTTTTTTGGGTATAAATAATGGTCCGATTATCACGAGTAGGTCATTTCTCTCGGTTGAAACTTGCGTCTAATTAGTACTTTATTTAGTCCATTTATCGAATTTTTTAAAAGTTTTTCTTTGGGAGAAGAAAAATTACCAAGAAATGACGGAAAAACGTCAAAAATTACGGAAATTGTAATTTTGATGTAATTGATTTTAGATCATGATTAATAATGCAATTTTGAACGTTAATACTTTAAATTTTTTTTGAGTTATCTCATAGGTAGTTTACACACATAGTAAACTTATGAAACGACCTATTGTACTATGTTGATTTTCGCTTAGAATCATATTTTCTAACGCAATATCATTGCATTTAAATTATAATTGTAATAAACCATTTATTTATCCGAGGACCGAAGGGAAGAAGGAATAACATTTAAAATCGATCTTGCCACTTATTTCTCATTATGTTTATGGTATATTTCATTTTATTTATAACACAATTCATAACATTAAATATAGTTTTATGATATTTTATAAGTAAAATTGTAAAATGTTATGTAAAATTGTTTTAATTGGGTCCTTAAAAGATAACCTTCATAGGAGCATGTTAAGTCAACTACCGGTTAATTTCATAGCCTTTATAACACTAAATCTTATAGTTATTTATATAAGATAGAAAAGTTTAACTTAATTCAAAATCAACAGAATTTTTTTAAAATATTATTCAATAATTAAAAATTAATATTTATAATTATAATTTTGGCATAAATCTTTTATTTAACGTTTTTTTATTACGCCTAAACATTTTTAAATAATAGATTTATCTGATTCTTGTTACAAAATCTAAACCCACTAAATGATTTATAAAATAAAAATGAAATTAAACAGAAACTTAACAATTCAATTAATAAACACCTATTGTCCAAAAATTATTGATACTAACACTATATATCAATGTCATTATATTATATATTATATATGTTATATATTATATCGTATATAGGTATAATTACTACGAATAATATATGAAATTACACTTGAATATGCTTAATGACGCAGAATGAAATAAAATTGGAAAATATTGAAGCTTATAGCAAATACATTATTTTTTAATACAGAATTTTTGTTATAATTTTTCTTTTATTTGTTCATTTATAATGTGCACATTGCAATTGTTGATTCTAAATGTTGTAAACATGTTATTGCGTATTCGATTCATTGTTATAAGCACCTTAATAGTTGGCACTTATATAAAAAATATATTTTATTAAACATAATGGGTTTCAAATTAAATTAGAAAAATACAACATATAAGAAATGTAAAAACTGAACAATGTCATTTAAAATTTTCTTGTATATTATGGAAAATCGGTACGTAATGTATTTACAATGCATTGTTTATTGTGTGGTACTAAAACTAAACATAGTACATTACTATAATTTATAGTACTTTCAGAAGAAAGAAGTCAAGCATCCAGCATAGTTATTGATGTTCTCAATTTAATCATTATAAAATTAATAAACATAATATTGCATCATAATTTTATTAATTTATATAATTAGAATAGCATTATAAAAATGGAAAATATAATAATAAAATACTATTAGAATAACATTAATTGAAACACTATTTTTTTTATTGCTTTTATAATATTATGATTAAATATTTCTAATAACATAAAATAAAATAATTCATTGTAAATAGCATGGTATTATACTATTATGTTGCATTTTGTGGTGGTTAATTTGATTTGATTTAATATTTTTTATATTTTATTATTTTTACTTATAATAAATTAAGTAATATAATTTTTATATGTACATAAGCTTAAGTACTGATAATTATTTCAATATTTTAATATCATATACTAAAATTATTATACAAAAAACTTTAGGATACAGTGCAGACAATGTAATGGCAACTTTTCCAAATTATTTTATTCTGAATAATGATTTTTTTGTTGCAATTACAATAAAATTATTAGTTTTCTAATATTTATTATTATAAAATAAATATCTACATATTTTAATTTTTATTGAAGTAATAATTAATTGATTTTATTTTCATAAATTATAATCAAATTTTCTTTTCACTTAATATTTACTATTAAAATATTATTATTAATTTATTAATAGGTATATATAATACATGACACACATAATAATTTTAATAATTATTGCAAATATATACATAAAGTTTGGTATTTTATATTTATAATACCGAACAGAGGCGGCTTGATCATGCATTTTATGGTTCACTGAACCACCAATAATTTTGGGGTGGGTGTCATTTTAATTGATGTGGACTTGGTCTAGGTTACCGGTGTAATATGAAAATGATAATTTGATAGCCAAGTCATTGCTAGCAGCAAATAGATACAAACACCAAAGAATAGCATACATTATCTGCATTAACGATTAACTTATATACAGCTTTATAATGAAAATATAGTCACGTATTAACCAGTAGCGGATCTAGAGTTAAATTCTAGAGGAGCCTTCAAAATAAATTATTATTAAGCAAAACAAAAAAAAAACCTAGTTTTGAAAATAGCTTCTTTAAAAATAGTTTTTAAATTATTTTAAACGATATTATTACTTATATATAATTATATATTTTCATTTCTAATGTTAAATTGTTTGATTGGTCATTTACAATTCGGTACTAATCATATCAAAACATTGAAATTTCTTAGCAAGTTTTAGTATAAATAATAATCGTCAAAAAATTATAAAATTAAGAAAGGTTATGTAGTTTGACTTTTTTGTAGGTGGGTGGGTGGTATTTACAAATTTTGAACCACCAACTGAAAAATGTCAAACCGCCTCTTATACCAAATATATATTTATTAAATATTATATTATCATTTTTATTATTAATATAAAATATATAATCTTATGTTTAATATTATGTTTATAAATTATAATTTTAAACTACTTAATATTAATTATTAATTCCTAACCTTATGAACGTAAATTGTATTTAATGTTGAACTTGTTGAATTCTATAGCGAACTGCACGTTCTATTTTTTTGTAGAATACACATTGAAATTAATTTAATTTAAATAGGAATAGAAACATATCTTATCTTGACTAGATGGAATCTAACTATGAATTTATTGTTATAGTAAAAATGTAGGTATAATACGGTGTATATTATACACTGTATATATTTAACAATTAAATTTTCATTTGCTTTATAATTTATACACATAAAGTCATACAAGTATTATACTATTAATAATATTATCTACTATAAATGTCATAATATTAAGTAATATTTTTAATTTTTAATTTTTAACATTCTTCGTAATATTTAATTTAATATATTAGAAAAAATATTTAAAATGGAGAATAAAATAAAATCCGGTATTCTTTCTATAGAAAATTATATCATTTTGATACTTTATAAGGCTCATTTTTCAAATTTTTCAAACGTTTTTTCTTAGCGAAGAAAAACTATAAAAAAAATGGCAAAAAATCTGCAAAATTACGATTTTCGTAATTTTATATTTCGTGAAAACTAATTGAGTTTTGATCGTAGGGACTAGAAAAATTTTTGAATACTAACATTGGTTAAAATAATTTTAAAACGAATTATTTGATTTTTGGCTAAATATAGATCTTTGAACATTTTTTCCACAAAAAATTAATATTACTTATAATTTTGGGTTTATCGGTTTGAAAATTGTTTAGAAGCCTAATTATATACTACTTAATAATTTTACAAAATATTTTGGAAATCGTGACTGAAAATTTTTTTATAGGCTATTTATTATTACCTAATACAAATATTATAATTAGCCCTACTCATATACTATTATATTTACTATTATATTTAATTAATTTACAAATATTTTGAAAATCGTGACTGACAATTTTTATCATGAAATGATAACCCCTTGAATTTTGATCGTAGGGATTTGAAATTTATTTTGAATATTTGCATATGTAATTTACACTCGTAGTCAAATTTTGTAATGGATTATCAGTATAATATATTGTAATATATTATATTGAGATTCGTTCAGAATCATATTATTTAATGCAATATCATTGCATTTTAATTTTTATTAATTATAAAATAAACTACTAATTTCTCCGAGGATCGAAGGGACGAAGAAGGATCATCCTAAATTGTCGTTCTCGCATTTTTTGTATTGTGTTATCATGTTAACGATCGAATTATAAAATTTCCTGAGTCAAAGTTTGTCAAATACAATTAAGTAAATTCTATAGCAGTTGATTTAGTATTTTGTTTAATTGTTTTAAACGTATGGTGTTTTTAAGTTCTGTTCAGTGTGATATGTAGAAATGTAAAATAATTATTTTTTGATTAGTGTACAAGTGTGCACATAATTTACCTCAAAGTACCTCAAATAATTTTGTTCCTCTCGTATTATTTTGAGCCTATTTTTTTGATACTATATTATCCAGGTTATTATTCGTAGTGATACGTGTATATTTTTATATAGTCGTGTCATTTTTAATAAAGGGGAAAATAAAGCATAAGATAAGTATTTTTGAAAATATTTATTGTTCGGGATCGGGTTACCAAATGTTTAAAAACTTACAAAATTTTTCATTTAAACACGGGTTACTTTATTCTAGTGGACTGTATAACAATTTATTTTTGTGTGGATCAAACACGGACATGCTCACATGACTGTTTGAAGACAACTGCTTTTAAATACAAATTTTATGGTCATATGGGTTTTGCATAAACAATAAATAGTAATAAATCATAAATTAAGTAATAAATCATACTTTCTGAAAATTCCTATACATGATTCTCAAGAAACGGCCAATACCATCAAAATATTTCTGTAGAGATGTGGGTAATTGATATATTATTGTTATTATTTATTAATAAAAATTAGACAGACAAAAACCGGTTTCAAACAATATGCTTCCTAGCGACACACACACTTATATATATATAAATTTATATAAAGCCCATCACCTGTCCAAGGCACATCAGGGTTTTCATGCCGGATTCGCGCCGAAATGGTGGGGACCGGTAACGTTGGTATCGTGTGTCGGCAAGGGAGTCTTCATGACCGATCAGCAACCACCTAGAAAATTACATGTGACTGTCTGAAGCGCGCAACGAAACATAATTAATTTTTAAATCCATATTTAAACTTTTACTTATTCAATTGTTGTGTGTCTGTCTAATATTATGTACAATTTTTTTTTCTCTCTCTCTCCCACAGAGAAAATGGCACAGAAAAAGGGTAAGGAAGGTCAGCTAGGGCAGGCGGACGCGCTGGTGGAACTCCGAACCCTTCTGGAGAGAGCGAAGACCGTTGCGCGAAGCGTAACGACCATCCTGTCTCCAGAGGGGGTAAGGGTTATGCCAGAGCGTCAGCTCTTAGCTGACCCAGTCCTGGCGGCGGCGTATGCGCGTGGGTGGGATGCTCGGGTTCGCGTCTCGGGGTAGTGGTGGGTCCGTTCGTTGCGGGATCTAGCACGCTTACGATGCGGCGTAGCTCCGCGAACGTTTTCGGACGGTGAAGACGAATGTGCGTGCGAAATTCATCTCGCGCGAGGCCTGCAGCAATGCCGACTAGTTCGGATTTCGATAGACCGGCGTTGATGCGCCGCGCTAGTTGATTTTTCGCTAGCACGAATTCGGTTAGAGACTGTGTGTGGGACTGTCGAATAGACACAACATCTGCGCGCAATTGGGTCCGACTTTCGTCGTTGTCGAAATTGTCAAAAAATTCGACTCTGAATTCTGACCAGGATAGGTCTAACACCTTGATGGATCGCCACCAGGTGCTAGCCGCTCCCTTTAACTGCGGCTCGATTGCGCGAGTCCAGCCCGACGGGTGAATACCAGCCTGAGTAAGA
This sequence comes from Eriosoma lanigerum, assembly GCA_013282895.1. Lineage (NCBI taxonomy): Eukaryota > Metazoa > Arthropoda > Insecta > Hemiptera > Aphididae > Eriosoma > Eriosoma lanigerum. The sequence goes on from CM023357.1 coordinate 24,181,552, forward strand.
ATGGCTTCCGAGTTGCTCAGAAACCGAACTGGGTCCTCTGCCCTAATTCCTGAGAATTCGGGTAGGGACGCGCGCGCGGCTCTTAGATCCTCGTACGGTATTAAAACCGAGCGCTCCTGTACGGCTAGTATGTGTGTGTCGTCCCGATACGACATTTGTGGACGCAATTGTTGATAGGGTTCCCTATCGGACGAATCGCGCGGTAAATATGTACTGTGCGGGACGTGTGGGACGTGCGCGTCTAGCTGTGCCGCGTGTGACGTGTCGACTGCGGACGTCGCATAGTGTGCGCACGGTTACTCGGACGTGTTCAATAGTTGCGCCTCGAACAAGCGTGAAATGCTAATTTCTAGCCGGGTAAGGCGCTCCTCCAGCGTCCTTGTCGCCGCGGACTGTTCGATCGACTGTCGTGACGGGGGAAGCTGTTCGGCGGCGAAATCATAAGGATTAATCAATCGTTAAGCTGCCAAGTAGTCAACGCAAAGTCGGCCGGAACCGCCTTGTTTTTCGCTAAAACTACCGGTGCAGCCTATATTATAAACAAATTTAAGCAGTAACTTTATATTAATATAAGGTAATAATTACCTAGTTGACATTTCTTTTTTTTTTAAATTTATCTTCTAAGTAACATTAATACTAACAGTATACGTATATCACAAAATAGAACCGGTTTCGTTAAGGTAGATTAATAATTTAGGAATAATATAGCAATTTAGGTGAAATAATTTTAAAAATAATAACCGTACAAGAACTAAAACATATTTACAATTTGTTTTTGTTGTAACAACTGTAATATTTTTGGATAATTTTAGTAGCCTTAATAAATGTTATTGCGGACTGTGGTCTGGCCAGTGTAAGTTATTATCGACTTGGATAAATTAATATTATAATAAAAACTATAAATTTAACGCACTGAACACTGTCATTATTTAATTTCTATAAATTCTATAAATTTTCATTATATAAATATTATCTGTGTCACGGGCGTAGCGGGTCGCTGTTATACAAAGCTGGTTATGAATTTATATTCCATGAAATTATATTTAATTACCCTACAATTATTCAAGATTTTAACTGAATAATAAAATAATAAATAATAACAAATTTAATATAGGTAATATTTAATTATTTTTTTATTTATCTAGTAATAATATTTAATAATATTAAACATTTTATTTGTATCAATAAAATACAATACATTTGTGAAATAAACAATAATAATTGACTAAATATAATATTTAAAAATTACTATTTTCCAATTAATTTTATTCTGGATATAGATTATTACATTGAAATTACAATTAAATAATTAATTATCTAATATATATTACCATAAACTTAATGTCTACGTATATTAATTTTTATTGAGGTAATAATAAATTGAGTTGATTTTCACGAATTATAACTAAATTTTCTTTTTACTTTTGAATAAACATTTTTCCTTCACCAAATGTTTTGAATATTTTTAACTATTAAAATATGAATATTAATTTATTAGTATGTACAATATTAGACACATATTCTTATTTCAATAATTGTTGTAAAAAATAAATAAAGTTTAGTATTATATCGGTCAGCTGTCATCACGAACACGTTATCCATGTCACCTTATCGGCAAAACGGTCTTTATCAGTTTAATAATAGGTTATTATACATAATGTTATTATTATAATGTATATATAATATTAATTATTAATATCTAAATATTGTTGTTCAGTCTAATCTTTTTATTATTTATACAATATTTAGGGCCACTTTCTCAACTTATAGTTTACCCAATAGTTAGATATCTTGAAGATAAGACTAACTATCAGTTAATTCTGAACTTCACTTTCTGAAGGAATTTTTAACTACAAGGTAGTTAACCGGAACATGTTGATTTTATCAAGGAGGATAGATAAAATCTCCCTGGATTTTATCGTTTTTTACTGTGATAAGGTAAATTAAGTTTATTTTTAGATCAAATATAGGTAATATTTATATTATACATAAACATAATAATTATTATATTTTTTTTTCGTAATAATTATATTTTTATTTATTGTTATTACTTTGTATTATTATTATTAAAAATTTTAAATTTTGGCTGAGAGAAAGAGAGAAACTAATTTCAATAACAGAGAGATGGATTATAATAATAATGATAATAATAAATAACAATTCATTCACGTTAGTGAACTGGAAGCCAAAGAATAGAGCAATGTTGTGTTTTGTCTAGATATTTTAATATTAATTTATCTTTATATAACACTGAACCATACCTCTTAGTCACAGCTTACAATTTATCTTCTACTTTTTCTAAAATGTAGATAAAAGTATGATTTTTCATACGAAACCTTCGGAAAAAATCAATATCATTTCATTTATTAATATGATCAATTTGGTTTTGAAAATAACGAGGTCGATTTCTACGTAAAAGAAACTCTATAATTTCTTCGTCATCATTACCAACACTAGAACTAACTCGATATAAAATTGAATTAATTTTATAATAAAAGAATTTTGTATTATATCGTGATCGCAAGTCATAATTGCTTATAATACAAAAAATTTAACACTATCACGAAAATAATAATTGATAACCATTCTAGTGACATAATAACTTCCAGTTAAGAGCTTAGCCGGTAGAATTAGTACCGAATAAGTTATTCGTCACTTTATCTATTAGATAGCGCTAACTAGAAGTTAAGAAATTCAAAATGAATTTTAACTATCAGATACTACTATCTGGGAGTTAAATTTCCTTAACTAGGAGTTGAGAAAATGGGCCTTAAACACATAAGTTATTACAAAATTTAAATGTATTATCTTAAATTTAATCAAATCTTTATTTCAATTTAATTAAATATATAAATATATTTTATAATATAAGGTTAATCAAAGTAAAATTGAAAATCAATTTAAGTAGTTGTATTTTGCGAATGATAAGCTAAAATTGGAGTGTTCATAATTATAATTTGCTTGACAATATTACCCCCCAATTAAGTGGTGGACCCAAAATTTGATAGTAATTCATAACCCCGGAATGAGCTTTCAAAGTTTTGAACTTGACCATCCAACTTTGCTAGAAATTTGAAAGACATACCAATGTTCAGAACTTTGAAAGTTCATTCCGAATTTATGGGTTACTAACACAAATGTTTGAAATATTCGCAAATTTTAGTAGATTAAGACGAAAATTTGATTACGTTTTTCGTCGTTCTAGCGTAATTTGGACGGGCCAGTGAAGCAACTAAGGGGGTGCTAAAAGGTGTTATTCTCTGAGTAATTATAATACTTCTCGAATTTTTTTTCACTAAGATGTTTTATAATCTAATCCAAGTATATTTGATAAAATTTGTTAGTGTACAATTAATACAGAAAAACAATTACTTGTGTGTAAATTTATTTATAACTTTTAAGGTAAATATAGTAAACTATATTCTTACTTCTTAAAATGTACATTTTTATACACCTACAATTTTTAATTTATAGTATATAACATGCATTTACGTTAAATATCATAATTTATATACAAAATAGGTACCAGGAAAAGAAAATTATATAATTCCCTCTTAATAAAATCTCAATAAATTATTTAATCGTCTATACTCAAATAATTTATTATATTCTGTGATTTCATAAAAATATTTATTGTCTTATTGAAACTTAAAATATTAAACAGTTTTGATCGTTTTAACATTATTGAATTTTTAAAACACAAGTTATATTACATATTACATATATATTGTATTAATATATTTATTAAGTTATTTTATATTTATTTAAAATCGAATTTACTATAAATTAAAATTGTAAACTTCCTACTATTTATTATTCGTAGCTATTACTATGAACGTAAATGGTATTAAATGTAAATACTAATCGAAATTGTACTTTCTAGGTTTTATTGGATATACATTTCATATAATGCAATTTTAATAGAAATAGAAACTTATCTTATCTTTAAGGTGGAACTTAACTATGAATTTAGTATTATAGTAAAAATGTAGGTATACACCGTATATATTTACCAATTAGTTCTTTAACAGCTTTATACACATGAAATAGATAAATTTAACTATTAATAATATTATCTATTAAATGTCTCAATATTAAGTAATATTTTAAAATCTATTTAAATTTTAAATTATAAACATTCTTCGTAATATTTAATTTAAAATCTCAGTAGAAATGATTAAAATATAAGAATAAAATAAAATAATTTTGAAAAAAATAACAATTGTCTTTTTTAGCTAAAGGTATTTTTTTTTTTGTTGTCAAATAATTTTATTCGTCTAACAATTATTATTAATTGATGTTTAATGTAATGTTTAGTGAAAACATGCTTAGTTGTGATTATGTATGTGGTGCGCACTTGGCCGGAAAGATGGTGGGGCAGGGAGGCAGAGCCCCAGGGCCCGGATCTCTAGGGGGGATCGTTGTCAGAGGCAAATTTTACTAATTTTTTAGTAAGAGTTTTAGCAGTGGAAAAATAACTGGTCAAAAAAACACCAACTTGGACACAGTTATGAATAACTTTACTATGAAAAAAGCTAGATAGGTTACACTTTATAACTGAACTTAAATATTCTTTAATTACTGTTAAATAGTTATTAAATGGTTACAATATTTTCTTCAATATCATTAAAGGATTTTATATTAGTACCAAATATCATGTTTTTTTTACTCACAATTCATTAAACTTTAATATTAGGTATAACTACAATATTAAAGTGCTATGAAGGTATATCTTATTCAAATAAATATAAATAAAGGGTCCCGGAATTGATCAGTTCCGGGGCCCACAAAATTCTCGCCGACCCTGGGTGTGCACACAACGGTTACGCTATCTTCCTGTGTGGTTAATGTTTGCTGCTGTGTGTGTCACCCATGTAATCACAGTATTATCTATAAACCATAACCACATACGATGTTTTGCATCGTTTTTCGAATTGTAATTCGTGTTATCATGTTAGCGGTCGAATTATATAATTTCCTAAGTCATAGTTTATAACATCATAATATTTATTATCGAAGAGTGATGGGTATCACCAAGTAGTTTTGACTATGGATAGTTAAATACCTATCAAATATTATTTTGAATGAAAAGATGGTATTGTTTATAAAAATCCATTGAATGCACTTTTTGGTAGTGCTTATCATTAAAATTCCAACTTATCATTAATTCTCTGGAGTTCCGAAGTAGGTATAAATAGCCGATTCAATATCCCCTCCCAAATCCTCTGATCCAGTTTATCGTTGTCCCTCGATGCTATACATACCCTGCCATTCCATACCTGGACTTTACACGCCCCGCCGCTCCATGCCCGGCCAATACGACCTTCACTACTCTGATTTAACTATACCCACTCTCCCGAGCTTATTATTTTCGTTTATGATAACATAGTAATATTAATAATATATATATATATATTAAATAATTAAAAGAGAAAGCTTATTGAAATTAATTGAAATTTAATAATTTGGTATGTCGCCTTGACAATACCTATATATATATATATATATATATATATGTATGTGTGTGTGTGACTTAAGTCAGTTTAAATGAGACTTTCTACATTACAAATATTTACTATTATAATACCTATAATTAACGTAAATAATTTATCTGTATATAAACATGTTTGTTTTACAAAAATAAGTTAGTGTTTTTCTTAACTTTTATAAAATAAATGTACATAGTGTTATTGTAAAACGTGATTATTACTATAACATTATGTCGTATATCTGTACAATTTGTGATAAAGTTTTTATCGTTAAATGTAATATAGACATAAAAAAAACTCATGACGGATCATTATTTACGACATTATACGACTGTCCAGAAGTCTATACCCGTAAAGATAATCTTATCAAACACGTAAAATAAAAACATTGTAAGTAAATATAAATATTTTTAAAAAATTTATATTATTATTTATGTTTATTAGTAGGTATTATTAATAATTATACATATTCTCATCATGTTTGGCTAATCATTGAAACGAACATAATACGTTAACATCTGTAGACAAACTCGTACAGGTAAATAATATTGTATTTGTACTATACGGTATTACATAAATAAAAATTAATTAAAGTTTAATTAAAGATGATCAAACTATCAATACTTCGAGTACGATTTCAATAGATATACCAACAACGGTGCGCACACTGTCGCCGATAGCAGTTATTAAATATTCTTATAAAAATTATTTTTGACTATTATATTATATTATAATTTATATTTTATGAAATAACGACGATAATATCGTTTATAGTATTTGATTTTATTAACTACTTATATTCAAAATGATAATTCCTAACTAGGAACACGCTGCAATTATTAATATTAATTTATCAGTAAATCAAATAAATAAGTAATATTAATTAATACACGCATCTTGTTTTATTTTTTCCTCATTAAAGAGCAATCCCCAATTGGGTACAGCCACTTTGTACACCTCACCCCACAATTTTCTTTTCAAATTGCTATCCGAATATTCTTTCAGGTCTTTTTTATACAGCAAACGCTGTTTCTCTATTTCATTAATTATCTCTTCTATATTTTCTTCGTATATTATAAAATAATTAATAAATTTGAGATCCTTAATAATTGAGTACAATATAATTATAATTACAATAATTAATATATTATTATATTATTATTGATAATTAATTAAGTAGTAAATTACCATCTAAAAGAGATGTATTAAGTGTTTTGTTTTGCTTAAAATAGAAGATTGCTTAGAAGAATATATTGTTTAAAAATAATGTTATTTCAAAATCAATTTAAATTAAATATCAGAGAAAAAAAATCTATTCAAAGTATTTGCTGTTTTACTATGAAATGTTATACAGAGTCTTGGTTTACTGCCACAGATGCTTTACAAGCACCGCTAATTGATATATCATTTCTAATGAAACTTAATACTTATAAAAATGACGATAAAATTATAGCGGACATTGCTATAAATAAATTTATAAACCATTTATGGTATCTCAATAAAGAATTTTGAAATGAAGAAAACAATTTTTATTAAAAGTTAGTATTTATATTATAATTAAAAATATAATTCAATAATTTGTAATACAAATTATTAATATAATAATTTTTTTTTAATGTTTTCAGACAGTACAAGATTACCGTCATAGGTATCCGGATTATGATCGAGATCAATTAAAAACACCGTACAATTAATAATATTTAATAATAGCTTTTTAAAAGATAAAATAGATCACGGTCGTAAACAACCCATATAACAACAAATATACAACCACATTCGGAAATTTTTCGACGATATCACAAAAAATTGCATCCTAACAGTGAAACGGGCATTCCTATGTAATTTTTACAAATAATCTTTCTTTTATAAAATGTAATTTAGTATAACTTCGATACAGAACATTTTGCCGCAAAGTTTACCGTTCATCATGTACATTTAAATAATGGCAAAAAATTTAATTTTTCCGAAAAAACTAAATTTTTTGTTTATTTTAATTTAACTTGGAAAATAGTAGATGTACAAGAAATTTTATCTATATATTTTTTATGTAAAATAATATGATCAAAAATTTAAGTTCTATACATTTTTATGCCAAGAGCTATAGTTTTTAAATTAAACTCAAAACACTATAAAACTACCCCCTTTGGATATTTTTAAACCCCCATGCGGCACGTGAAGGGGTGAGCAATTACTATAAAAATTCACACAAATTACTTTTAAATATTATTGAACAAAATGGGGTGGGTGCGGAATCAAAAATTCGAATGTTCAAAAATAAGGACCACCCTAATGTGTATGTTTATAGATACTTATTGAATATAATAATAAGATGATCGTTAGTTTTGAAATTAGAGTTGTCACTAAGGCGTATTTTACGGTTGTGATAAATAATATAAGATTGTATGTCATATTTATATGCAAATTATTAGGCTTGTTAATGTTTTTCCTTAAATATATATTAAATTTTCTAATAGTAGAAAGTACATATTTTACGTAATACTGTGTTACTATAAATTGTAGTTGTAATAATAATAGCAACAACAACAACATAATAGTTAGAGTAGTAGGTGATTTTTTTGATTTTCAATATAAAAAAACAATCACTATTGTACGGGACTCAGGGTTACCGTGTAGAACAAAATACGTACCCTTTTTATTCTTAAACACTAGTAATTTTATTTAGTGGACTGTATAAAACGTATTGTCACATTTCGGCCGAAAAAACGGAGTTGCTCACTACACTCTGTGATCGCAACTTCGCAACTGATCTATCATAATATAAATTTCGGGGTTCACCGTATCGACCGAATAAAACATAGATAACAAATAATAATAAATCACGGACAAATCATGACACTTTATAATATGTACGCGATCGATACGAAACAACGATCATAATATTCATTATAACTACTTATAATATTTATTATAGGTAGTTAAAATTATTTATTTATTAAATTATTAGTAATTATTAAAGTAATTTTTATTTATTATAACAAAAAATCTAAGAGTAAACAAATGGGTGGAGAAAAATTATCATCAACTATCATTGGAATATGGAGATATTGAATACGAAGAGATAAACAAAATATTAAATTCTTTAAACTTGACTATATCTACGTGAAAGACGATAAAAAACAAACAAATTATTAAAGAATTTATTCCACACGTTAATATAATCAATGTCGAAGACTACGGATGTCCACGAATGGATTAATTAAGTGCAGACAATTCATCGATTCCATGCTGTATTTTTCATATGAATTTAAATCCAAAATATTGTGCTTTTTACAAAGTAATCGTATTGAGAAAATGGCTTGTAAATTTAAATGATTTAATTTTTTAAATTTTTTTTAATATTAAAATATTTTTGTTTATATTTTAGTTTCTTAATAAATTATTAGGTATATACCCTATGTGCATAATTTAGTCATATAGATTCATATAGTAATCACACTAAGACAATTGAACTTAACGATTTAGACTGAATGACTACTCTGTGATAAATCATAGACGCTTAATGCCTGGTTTTGTGAAAGTAGTGTATGCAAAGTCACAATAAGGTAATCTATGTGATATAACAATGAGACTTCTTCCACTATGTCGGTAATATAATCTCTATTTGATGTCTCATAGATCTCTCATGGAGATGTATTTACCCAATTTCAATTATATAGATATAAAAAAAAAATATTACTGCTAAACATGTTTTTCTCTCCAAACGTAGATGATTATTTTTATATTTAATCATTTCCCGAACTTGGGATTTGAACCTGAGACCTACCTAATTCTAACCTTACGCCTAACCAAGTGATCCACCACGAGGTGTTGTTTAATGCTGTGAGATTTGATTTATATAAACATTATAATACTTGATAACAATTTTAATATTATGGTCAATGTCAATGGGAAAGACATATTAAGATATGGGTAGAAATCAATAATCTATTTTATTTTATTAATTATTAACTACATTTTATAGTAGTTCTAACTAAAAAATATTAACTTTTAACATTTAGTTTAATCGTTTAATTGCATAAATAGTTATATTAATTATTATTCACAATCTTCTAATAATAAACTAATATTATTTTCTTTTATATACAATTTAAATACATAACATGCATACATACAGTGTCACATAACACAAATAAATTATGTTTTAAAATAATAATACATATATTATAATATTAACACAAAATAGGTTAGGTTCGTTAAATTTTATAAAATTCACGGTTTAATATAAGTATCTTAAACCACAGTAAAATTATATATTATATGTCGTATTATAACATACGTAACAACATAGTAATATTATAATTATAATATATAATTATAAGCATTATCAATTGAAACATTTTTCGCCCTAAAGAAAAATAGCTTGGTTTCTATATATAGTATCACTATAAAAAAAAATATAATAATACCATTGATTATATTTATATAATATAGTATATACAATCAATGCTAAAATTAATGAAATAATGAATATGAATATGATTCATACTGTCACTGGTGGAAATTTGATGTATCTATTATAATCGCCTAAATAATTACCTATTTATAATTTATAGATTTAACACACAAACATATTATTTATAAATAGTCGTACGCATGATTAAATTGTTTTATACAAATATAGCAACAGACAATATAACTATACTGACTATACTTAATACACATTCCATATACTTCTATTTTTACATTCAGACATCATAATAGTTTCCAATATTCCGTGCGATAATATATATATATATATAACAAATGTCCATAATAGATGTCACATTTGAGATCATAAATCTACCATCGCAGAGAAGTTAAAATCACACAATTGCACACGGGGCGATATTACAAATCGATGTCACGTGTACATTACATTGTGATTTCTCAAGAACTAAATTATGATACATCTTTTAATTAAATTTCTATTAGATATCACATAGAGGTATTTGTGTGATATCACATTTGTGACTTAAAAATGCAATCGCATAGATGTCAATATAACATAATTGCACACAGGGAAACAATATTAATTGTTTACCACAAATTATTTAAACATTAATCATAATAATATTACAGTACTTTATATAGCTATATAAATTGTATTCTAACATGAAAATACACAAAATTTATAAATAGACTTGATGTTATATATATATATATCAATAATTATTAATATCTAAATATCCAAAAAAACAACTTCTATGTACTATAACTGTACTAAAACTTATAGAATTTACATATACGTCTTAAAAGTGAAGTTATAATGATTTCACATTTTAATATTAATTTTTCTACATCTATAAGATGTCATATATATAACAGTGTGATGTAACTTTTGAGATTATAAACAGCTATCACATAGAGTTCGTCATCATCATTATGCACATAGGGTATATATATATAACATCATATGTTATGATTATTTTATCACCTTTCCATTTAATAATACAAATCACAAGAGATTGTAATCGATTATAAAAATATTAACATTAACGCGTATAATGGAAATTGTTGTAGCGACAGTGGTAGCGGGTGACGGGTGTTTGCGGGTGTTCTCGTGCGTTAATGTATAAATGTTAATGTATGTTAGGTTCGAGAACCTTCGAGAACATCGATAATGTCAATAATGATTTAGATTATTCTAGAACAACCGAGAACGTAGTCTCATCTATATATACCGGACGAAATAAACATCAATAAGTCAGTCACTCCGCCGTATTATCTTCTCCAACACGTATATCCGTAGTATAACCGAACATTTATGTTATTATTATTTATTACTATTAATATTTTATTCGTTCTCACACGTGTATTATAATTTAATAAAACTACGATAATAAGAAAATATTGTGTTGTTTAATAAACACACAAATTTGGTGACCTCGACGTGATGACGGAGACAGACGCAACGATTGCACGAGTGGTCGTCAGATCCCGAACTTTGGTTTGCTATGGTCGAAGGAAGTTTCACCAGCGCGGGAGTCACAGTTGACAGTACAAAATTCGGGTATGTGGTTGGAGCATTACCGCCGAAATATGCTGTTGAAGTCAAGGACATTATTATGACACCGCCCTCGGACAGTAAGTATGCCAAAATTAAACAGGAATTAATAAGGCGTCTTAGTGCCTCCCAAGAGGAAAAAACACGTCAACTTTTGGAACGCGTGGAGATTGGAGACTGTAAACCGTCACAATTTTTACGCCACCTCCAAAGCTTGGCTGACTATTCCGTTCCGGAAACATTATTGAAGACACTTTGGATGGGCCGTCTGCCGAAAAGTATACAAGTGGCATTAGCAATAGTTAAAGACAGTAAGCTTGAAGATCTCGCGGTCCATGCAGACAATATCGCGGACGCATCCGGTCCTTTGCTACCTCATATAGCAGAGACATCAAGAAGCGATACTTTTGAAGCCATGTTGAATCTTAAGATTTCTCAGCTTACCTTGAGTATCAATCAGGAGATTGCGACATTGAAAAGTGAAGTGGCAGCGATAAATACTCGCCCCTCACGTAATCCGGACTCGAACCCAAATACTTACCGTCCAAGATCTCGATCGCGTAGCCGTACTCTTCATGGCGCAGATGGATTATGCTGGTATCATTGGCGGTATGGATCACATTTGCAAAAATGCAAGGAACCTTGTACCTATAAATCGGGAAATGGGACGGGGCGTCACTAATGATGGCCAGTAAGCCTGGTCCGTTTCCACGCCGTCTATTCATCACTGATCGAACTTCTCAGACTCAATTTCTCATCGATACTGGCGCTGACTTATGTGTTTATCCACGTAGTGCTGTTCCAGGCCACCGAGTAAAAACTGATTACGTCCTATCAGCAGCTAATGGAACGCCTATTAACATTTACGGCACAATCGCACTCTGCCTAAACTTCGGACTTCGTCGAGATTTTACTTGGAGATTTGTGATCGCAGAAGTATCCAAGCCCATCATTGGTGTTGACTTCTTAAGTTATTACAATCTTTTGGTAGACGTGCGTAATCAATGTCTTTTAGATGGACTGACACAACTCACCGTCCGTGGTCACACGGTTAAATGCTCCATACCATCTATTAAGGTCGTCGTGGGAGAAACAGAATACGATGGTTTACTAAAGGAATTTCCTGAGATCACCCGACCGTTGGGAGCGCCTAAAGACATTAAACACAGCACTAAACACTTTATTCAGACGACACCAGGACCTCCGGTATCTTGTAAACCACGACGCTTAGTACCTGATAAGCTCAACGCAGCAAAAAAAGGAGTTTGAAGCTATGATCCAACTGGGCATTATCCGACCGTCACAAGGACCTTGGTCATCACCATTACATCTGGTAGCAAAGAGCACCAAAGATGTCTGGCGTCCTTGTGGGGATTACCGTGCTCTAAATGCTCAGACTATTCCAGATCGGTACCCAGTTCGTCATATTCAAGACTTTGCGCACTTTCTCCACGGTAAAACGATATTTTCAACAATTGACTTAGTCCGAGCATATAATCAGATTCCTGTATCTGAAGAAGATATCCCTAAAACTGCAATTGTGACACCATTTGGACTTTACGAATTTCTTTTTATGTCTTTTGGGCTTCGAAATACAGCACAATCGTTTCAAAGATTTATTGACGAAGTACTTCGTGGACTTGATTTTTGTTTCTGCTACATTGATGACATACTGGTGGCATCGGTTTCTGAGGAAGAACACATCAAACATTTACGGATCATTTTTGAGCGACTACGCGAATACTCTCTGGTTCTCAATCCAAAAAAATGCGTTTTTGGACAATCAGAAGTTTTTGGGCTACTTAATTTCTAGAGAAGGAACACGTCCGCTACCTGATAGGGTCACTGACATTTTGAGCTTCAAGAGACCAGCATCAGCTAAGGGTTTACGACAGTTCTTAGGTATGTTAAACTTCTATCGTTGTTTTATACCTGGAGCTTCAGATTCACAATCACCACTAAGTGATCTCTTAGTACCTAGTCTGAAAGGTAAGGCACCTATTAACTGGACACCAGAGACTATTTCGGCGTTCGAAAAATGCAAAGAGGAACTCGCCACAGCCACGCTTCTCGCACATCCGTGTGACAACGCTCGACTCGCTATTGTAAGCGATACTTCGAATACCGCGGTGGGCGCAACTCTTCAACAACTCATCGATGATGAGTGGAAACCTCTCGCCTTCTTTTCCAAGAAGCTCTCAGTAGCTGAGACAAAATATGGAGCTTACGATCGAGAACTTCTCGCGATATATCTTGCTGTCAAGCATTTTCGGCATATGGTGGAAGGACGCGATTTCGTTATATACACCGATCACAAACCCATCATTTTTGCATTTCAACAGAAACTGGATAAATGTACACCAAGACAATTCAGACACTTGGACTTTATTTCACAATTCACCACGGATATTAGATACGTCCCGGGTAAGCAGAATATCGTGGCTGATACCCTATCTCGCGTTGACTCTGTGTCAGAGACATTAGACTACACTGCTTTAGCAATGTCACAACAGGAAAACGATGAATTGAAAAAGTATGAACAAGTAAACACTGGACTACAACTCAAGCAAGTTCAATTACCAGGTACGAATATCTTAGTGTTCTGTGAGACATCAACTTCAATCGCCAGACCTTTTGTCACAGAGCCTTTTCGGCATACAGTTTTCAATATCGTTCATCGTCTTGCACATCCAGGCGTTAAAGCCACGACGAATCTTGTAAAACAGCGATTTGTGTGGCCACTAATTGACGCAGATTGTAGACGTTGGGCGCGGGCATGTGTCGAATGTCAACGAGCCAAAATCACGCGTCATGTCACAGCACCCCTTGGATCATTTCCTCTACCGTCTCAAAGATTTGAGCACGTTCATTTAGACTTAATAATTATGCCTTATTCCGAAGGATTTCACTACTGCCTCACGTGTATCGATAGATTTACTCGATGGCCTGAAGTAATTCCATTGGAGGATCAAGAAGCGGCAACCGTAGCACGAGCCTTCTATACGTATTGGATCGCAAGATTTGGTACCCCTCTTCGAATTACAACAGACCAAGGAGGACAATTTGAGTCCGGCCTTTTGAAGCAACTTAATTACTTGACTGGCACGAATCATCTTAGAACTACAGCTTATCATCCCTTAGCAAATGGCATGGTGGAACGATGCGATCGACAGATTAAAGCCGCTATTAAGTGTCATCAGAATAATCGATGGACAGAAATTCTTCCGACAGTCTTATTGGGCATCCGAGCAGCTTGGCGTGACGATCTTAAATCCACATCAGCTGAACTTGTTTATGGAGAACCACTTAGACTTCCTGGTGAATTCCTCACGTCAAAAGTTAACGCCGCCAAGTTCGATGACGCAGCTGAGTTTATCAAAGATCTTTGACATCACATTCAGCAGATACGACCTGTCAATGGTACGCGACATGGCGAGAAGAAAAACTTTATTTTCAAAGATCTCGCAACCGCAGAGTACGTATTCGTTCGGCATGACGGACCCAAAAACGGAATACAGATACCCTATGATAGTCCCTATCGAGTCATAAGTAGGGATAAAAAAACTTTTGTCATTGATATGAAGAAGAAGGAAGTTAGAGTAAATATTGATAGACTTAAACCAGCCTACATCATAGTAGACGACTATTCTAAGGAGGATATTTCGAGAAAGATTCTGACACCTACACCCAGTACCATTCCGGAAGAAGATCAAAGGACACGTTCTGGAAGAAGAGTTCATTTTCCAGATCGTCTCCAAGTAGGCTCTGCTTGACTCCGTCACTGGTAGAGGAGTGATGTAGTGATAGTCGATGCGGGTGACGGGTGTTTGCGGGAGTTCTCGTGCGTTAATGTATCGAGAACCTTCGAGAACATCGATAATATCACAATAATGATTTAGATTATTCTAGAACAACCGAGAACGTAGTCTCATCTATATATACCGGACGAAATAAACATCAATAAGTCAGTCACTCCGCCGTATTATCTTCTCCAACACGTATATCCGTAGTATAACCGAACATTTATGTTATTATTATTTATTACTATTAATATTTTATTCGTTCTCACACGTGTATTATAATTTAATAAAACTATGATAATAAGAAAATATTGTGTATTTTAATAAACCTATATTGTAAACAATCTAACTCAAAATATAACGAATCTATCAAGGTCATGCCTAAATTATTAAATTTCCAAAAATTTTAAAAGGTTTTCACTTTTACTATTTTATACATATATACATATATATAATCATCAACAAATATAAGCAAAGAGTAGGGGGACACGTATTGACCGATCATGGAGTGGCGGGGCGTGTATTGTCCAGGCATTAGTGGCGGGGTATGTATAGCATCGAGTGACAACGATAGACGGGGTCAGAGGATTTGAGAGGATTTGCGGGGGATATTGAACCGGTTATTTATACCTACTTTCTGGACCTAGATATGATGAACAAAAACATCGTTGTGACTATCGCCCCTCCTCTCAAGACTCAAACTTTTACTGCGAAAAATAAACGTGTTAACGGAATTTATTATTTATTTGTGATTCCAGCATAACCTATTAACTAATACTTACGATAAAATTTATTACCAATCTTTTTTTTTTAGTATTAATGATTTCAGGAATTAAGCCAAATCCAGTAATAGTTATAGTTATTAGGAAATAATTAGATTTTGTGATAATTATCGTATGGTATTGGATATTTATATTCACTTATGAAGTAAATTATATTTACATATTGTTAAAAAATATAATATAAATACATTACTATTTCTAAGATAATTTTTAATGTCCACTAAAATAAAATAATGTTATTAATCCTCTATTTTTTTTAGCCAATCTTGTATTGATTATTTTTAAAAAAATTAAAGACTTTTAATTAAGGCTACTTCCATTAAATAGCAAAAATTAAAAAAACTAAATAGGTGAATTAGTGGAAAGTGGAAAGATCGATTGTGAACGTTCCTCTTTCGTCCCTTTGGTCCTCGGAGAAATTAGTGGTTTATTATAATTATTAAGATTTGAAAGTGATGATATTGATTTAGAAAATACAATTCTGGATATATTACATTGTATTATACTGATAATCCATTTAAAAATTTACCACGAGTGTAAATTGCATGTAAAAATGTAAAATAAATTTCAAATCTCTACGATTAAAACACAATTAGTAATAAAAAAATAAAAATGTTTAAATAACGGAAACCATCATTTTTTCGATTTTCCACTTCTCAAGAAAAACCTTTTGGGAAATTCAAAAAATGAGCTAAAAAAAGTACCAACAAGATGAAATTCGGTACGAAAAGAGTATTCTATTTGTGGTCATTAGACCATTATTTACCCTAAAAAATGATTTCATAGATCAGGAAAAAAAATAATAAAAGCCTATAAAAAAAATAGTCAGTAACTATTTCCAAAAATATTATTATATTATATATTTTTTAAAAATATTAAGTATTATATTATTAGGCTTCTATAAAATTTTCAAACCAATAAATCAAAAATTACAAGAAATATTAAACATTTTTGAAAAAAAGATAAAAGCTCAATACTTAGTCAGAAATTTAACCAAAATTGTAATACACTTGTATATTACCTATGTAAATACTCAAAAAAATTTTGAGTCCTCACGATCAAAACTAAATTAGGTTTTTTGAAATTAAAAAAATTTAAATAACAGAAATCGTAATTTTGCCGATTTTTCACAATTTTTTGGTAGTTTTTCCTCTTCCTAGAAAAAACTTTTGAGGAACTCAAAAAATGAGATAAATAAAATACCAACCAGACACGATTTGCTACCGAAAACATACCCTACTTGTGGTAATC
Organism: Eriosoma lanigerum; assembly: GCA_013282895.1. Taxonomy (NCBI): domain Eukaryota; kingdom Metazoa; phylum Arthropoda; class Insecta; order Hemiptera; family Aphididae; genus Eriosoma; species Eriosoma lanigerum. The sequence goes on from CM023357.1 coordinate 24,198,878, forward strand.
GGACCATTATTTCTACCCATAAAAGTGTCTTCATACATGAAAAAAAATCTTTGTAAAACCTATACATTCTTGGGTTCGCTCAGAATCTAAATTTACAGAAATCGTAATTTTGACGATTTTTTGCCATTTTTTGGCAGTCTTTCTTCTCCTAAAAAAGAACTTTTAAGAAATTCGAAAAATGAGATTTATAAAGTACCAAGGTGATACGATTTGCTACTGAAAGAATATAAACCATAAATAAAAAATAAAAAAACATATTTGTAGAAATAATACATTCTTCGCTCTGCTCAGAATCTAAAATCACTTATTCAAACATAGCTATTACATTAAATTGCATAAGAATTAAATTAAGCATCATTATAACTTAACCAATTTTCGTATTCTAAAGAATCTAAGATTTTTAATTATAGGTTAAATCGTCAAGTTCATTGTTTAGCTTAAGGATTATTTATTGTAAATATTATTTTAATTACAGTCTTACATGTCATGAAAAATAAATTATTGTGAATGTCATCCCTCTCTATAAATTCAAAACATCATATTATAAAATATCAAATAAAGATTAAAATTCCATGACATTAATTTTAGAGTTATACTTTGGTTAAGTTGAGTGATATGAGAATCCCTCAATAGGTTTCATTAGATTTATTTAATGATATAATTAAACTATATTTTTAATAACTCTATGAATACATCTAACTCTACATCATTTTATGTAACAGCATGACTAATTTTTTGTCAATGATTGCGTCGATTGTCAAAGAAATAATTATAAATGTTTTGTTAATGAAAGGTCTACTTAAAATATGTATATTAAACTACTGTTCAATAAAAGTAGATTTGTCTTATATTGTATAGTAAAACATTTCTAATATTTTTGAATTGATAATTTGTATTTACTTGGCGTGTACGGCTCCTTATAAAAATTTTGATATATTTCTGAGAAACATTACGGTTTATTTATTTGGTTTTGTTATATTCTTCTTTATTTATAAAATTGTAACTTTCACCAATTTTTTCCCCGTGACTGTATTTGCGTTTATGTCATTTTTTAAAATTATAATAAACTAGCAAACGGCACATCGATTTCTTCGGCATATCGCCTTTGGCGTACACGAAACTCCTTTTGTGTAGGAATATTTTTTTTAAGTGTAATTTCGATAATAGTTTTATCCGCCTTCGGCTGATTTAGGGGTGTTCGCGAACTAGTGGTCTACAGTTTACACCATTTGACGACAAATCGATAACGTTTTGTAATTTCAGAATGCCAAAATTTGTCTATCCACGCAAACACGAATATTTCCATGGATTTACGAAAAAGTGTTAAACTGCCCAATTGCTGTTGTTTCATAACTTTGTATACTAAAAAAAATCTCAGCAATAGTTGTATATTGTTTTGGTTAAAAAAATTGGATAATTTTTAGTTGATAATTTTACGACAAAATTAAAAGACGGACAATTTATTCCGTTGGTAGTGTACATCATCGCACATGGTAATTGTAAAAGGTGTTCTTAATGAAATATACATACCACGTTTGTATATTCCGATGAAATAGATATGTCGTTTGTTAGTATTCTTATAAAATTTTAATTTATTAATAATTTTCCTTGTTTATCCCGCTAAAATAATACAATGTGATAATTTTGATAAATAAAAAAATGAATAATCCACCGAATTAGAATTAAAAGGTTCTGTCATTGTATATTAAAATTATTCAGGAGAGCTATTTTGAGATATAATATTATTTTTTTAAAGAAAGAATATAAAATGGAAGTTATTGAAATATGTTACTTGATTAATATATAAATATATTTTACCTGTTACAATAAGTTCTTGAATAGTTTCATCTGTTTTTGTTTAATTAATTAAATTTAATATCAAATGAATGTATCAGTATATTTACATGGTTAAATATATAATTAATTCCTATAATCAATTACATATTGATATATAATTGTAGTTAATATTATAATAATATTGTATCGAGATTGATTATACTTTAACTCAACAATAATATAAAAAACATGATGCAGTTTTAAAAAATGGAACAACTAATTAATAATTATCCGGTAATAATAATAAGGTTTATTTTCAATTAGTTTTATAACAGTGATATTTGCTTTTAAAATCGTTTTATAATTTAACTAAACAATAATACATAATATAAATAATTTGTAGTTGGTGTTGTTTAAAAAAATGTATAATTTTGTATATTATACGAATACGGATAATTTGATCAAATCTATTTACTACATATTGGGCCATTGTAGAAACTTCAACACAAGACTGTGCATCGTCGCTAACGATCATAGCTAATAACAAGCCTATTCCTACCATATATATTTGGTCGACTTTAAATTTTAATAATTACAGTATTATATGATCAGTAATATATTAGTTAATTGACTATTTCAGAGATATTTAATGATTTTATAACAAATTATATAGGATTAATATTGAGTTTTCCCTCTCCAAAAAAGTATAAAAAATATGAAATTATCATTTTTATTAATATAAATTAATAAATGTATGAGATGTTCTCTCTTCTACTCACAAGAAATTTTATCTTTATGTTTATAAATAGATTTTATTATAGCTGTAGAGAATAAAATTCATTGGATTTTATTATATTTTGATTATTTCAAAATATTATATTCTAAAATTAAATTACAGTTAAAGTTCATAAAAACGTGTACCACGTAATTCATTCTGATTTCTAGAAAAATATAGATAAATAACATATTAAAAAGACAAAAATCAAATATTCTTTTATCGGACATGAAATAATTAGAGTATAAATACAAATTTGGGAAGGCGATTTTGAACGTTCCTTCTTCATCCCTTTGGTCCTCGCAGAAATTAATGGTATATTTTACTTAATATTTCAATTTCATACATCAAAAAAAAATATCTTTATAAAACCAAAACATTCCTCGATCAAAGAAGAAACTATATGAAAAATGGACCATAAAACGGTCAATAAAATTTATTAAACACGAATATCCATATTGTATTGAAAGTATTCTTTGGGAAACAATCGAATGTATCTTCAATGTTTTCTACTCAAAATTCAAGACATAATATACTATAATACATAATATTACTATGTCATATATAAGACGTGAAGAACAGAATGTACTACTTCTTTATAATCTATAGGTAGCATTGATTTTAACGCTATAGTTTAAAATGATATCATGTGATCTCATATGCACTCATATAGTCATATAACCGTATCCGCAATCTATATCGAATGAATGTTGGTACATATAATAATATTGCATTAGTCATCATGAGTTATCTAAAATACATTTCGTCAAAATTACGATTTCCTTAATGTTATTTTTTTCTCGTGAAAAAACTATTAATAAATTTAAAAAATGAGCCATATAAAGTATTACCAAATACATTCAATCTACTACCGAATATCAAGACTGGGCATTAACGAGTTAGAAAGTTATAAGCTAAGTTAAAAGTTAAGTTAATATTAACTTTTTAACTTAATTTTTAATATCTGAATATTCGTAAACTTAACTTGTACTTTTTTTATTATGTATTAACTTTGTGTTGAGCGCCCGCGAATATTCTAGAACGGTAGCGCCGTGCGGCATGAACTACATGGCCACCGCCGGAATGTTCTGAAAGGTTTGTACGGTGCCTATTGCCACCCCGAGAATGATCGAGAATATTCTTTAGCTTATATCTATCAGTGATCACTGGACAGTCAAGTAGGGATGGGCCAAAATGAAAAAATGGAAAATTTATCATTTGATATTGATATTTTCCCCAAAAATATCGATATTTTGATACATCAAAAATATTTTTTTTTCGTATTCTTGTCTATAGTTTGCAAATAGAGATTTTATACCATAAATCTTATACATAGTATTACCATTGATTATAGAATAGACTATTCTATTATTACTTTGTATCTGATTGTGTTTGAATCAATTTTTGAAAAATGCTGGACGTACTTGGAAAGTGCTATAATAGTATTGTACTCAATACTGTAATAACTTCTAATTGATCATTAACTGCTAAGTTTATCTTTAATAATCTAAAAGTATGTTTGAACTGTAATAATTGTGTCAGATAATAATTGGTATCTGGCGATAAAAAAAATTTAACTATATACCTATTTATAATTTAATATTATATTATATTTTATTTTCATTTAAAATTTTTGTATAATTTTGAAATATCGATATTAATATAAGATGATATATCTATAATATCAAAAATCGGATAATATCAAATGATATCGATATATTGTGCACAAATATCGATATTTTGATATTATCGATATTTTTGGCCCATCCTTACAGTCAAGTCAGTTACAGTTAGACAATCAATCAATTACACACGGTTATTCATTTCTTCACTCATCTTCACGAGTCTTGTTCATTAGTGTACTGAATTAATTTATTTCATTGTATATTTGGTGTTACAATTTAAATATAGTATTTATTATTAATAGTATAATATTGTATAGTGGTTTATACTGTTTATTTATTTCACCTTGTCGTGATCATTAACCATACAAACCATAACTTAATAAATAACGAGTTAATTTTCTTAAAATTCAAGTTGTTATTATATTTTTATATTAAATGCATATACTAAAAATATAATTTTTTTTTATTTAAATTAAATTTGTTTTGTATTTTATTTCGTGAGTTATTAATGTTATTATATAGTACATATTCAAGCAATTCATCAAAACAAGGTTATTTTTCACGTTAATTACTAATAATAATATTTTAAACTTCCATTATTGACTATTGTTATGTTATAATAATAAATAATAATTAATTATCTTGTTTTCGTTTTCTAAATGTAATTTATACTTTTATTGAAACATTTTAAAACCCACATTAAATTAATTTTATGAAAATAATTAATATATTTTGGTATAATATATGTTTTATAAGTGAATTTTACATAGAAAACCTATAATTATAAAATCACAATAGTATTTATATTAATAATCATTATTGCTTTTTGTATTATTGTCTATTAATTTAAATATATATATATATAATAGCATTGATTATAGGATTGTGTGAACGGGCATAAATCTGTCACACGTTTTTCGTAATAATTGCTTGTTTTAGACCGAAAAATATAATTAAATTCTTGTGATATTGTGAAAATGGTCGTAAAAAAAAATATAAAAATTTGATTATGATCATGAAATTTTTCTTTCACTGAAAAACAACATATTATTATATTATAATAGTGCTTCTATATACAATAACTTAATAAAATTGAGCTAATAGGAAACAAATCTACATTACGAGTAATTATTAATTTAATATTTTGTTTGTTTTCAATGCTTTCTTTATTTTTACTATTTGACTATATGCAATCCTATAGTGTAACATTTACTTATTCTTATATATAATTAATAGTGACAAGTACAAATTTATTGAATGTGTTTTTTTTTTAACACATACTACCTAAGCCTAATTAAATAAATATAATTTTGTTTAAAAATGAATAAAATATACCTTGACTTAACTTAAGTTAATAAGTTAATTTTTTTTTTTAGACTTAACTATTAACTTAACTGAGTTCATAAAATATTTCATCAACTATTAACTGCACATTTTTTTCATTTTATATCGATTAACATAATTTAACTCGGTTAAAAATTTCATTAAATTGCCCAGCCTTGCCGAAAGCAAATCTTTTGTTTGCAAAACACAAAAACCAATCATCACTGGTAAAATGTTAATATTTGAAGATGTATAAAAAAAAAAATGGATTTTGATTTTCGAAATATTTTGGAAATAGAGCAGTATTTAAGTAAATAAGAAGTATATATAAGTATATTTATATAAAATTAAAATTAAAACGATAATTTTGCCGATTTTCCACCATTTTTTTGGAGTTTTTCTTCTTCTAGGAAAAAACTATTGAGAAAATAAACTAGATACAATTTACTACCAATAGCGACAACGATATTTGTGGTAATCCGACAATTATTTCTTCCTGGAATCGTGCTTTCAGACATAGAAAAAAGTTGTATAACTAATACATTTCCTCGCTATACGCTATGAATTTATTATTGACAATAGTGTAAAATTATTTTACAAATTGCAGTATAATTAACTTACCTAAGTTAAAAACTCGTATACCTATAAGGCAAATTTTATTTAAATGGTACAAATTCTAATTATTATATATTATTTACGAGTAACGTGTTTACTATTACTGTAATTAAATAAGTTCTACAGTTTTTCTAATGTTCAAAACCTATATCTTAAAATGTTTTTTTCATATTGTATATACAACTGTTAGGTACAAATACAAGTTATTATATATAATGTGTTTCGGCATCGGATGGGTAAGTAAATCACATAATTATTGTTTGGGGTAGCTTAATGACGTGTTTTTATATGAATATTAAATAAAAGAGTTGTATTTAATATTAATTATTTTATTTCGCTATTCGAGCGGCAACGTTGTGTATACACACGTTCGTGTTCGTACTACTTACTATAATAACTAAACCGTCGGTCAGTTTCCAATATTGCTGGTATAACAAACATTGGTAGTCTTTATCTCACAATTTTGACTAGTTTTCATCTATACACATATATATATATATATATATATATATCGTGTACGCAACATTAACCTATACGGCTATACCTTTAACGAAATATTAGTTATTACTGTTTTAAAGTATGCTGATGTAACGCAATAAAAAAGTAGGTTTTTTCAAGTATTTCAATCGAAGTCTGTAGAAAAGTTTCGTTAGCCTCTCTGCCTGTTTTTTTTTATATATATACCTTTGAAACTGATAACTTGAACATTTTTATTATAATCGTCATAAATTATGCAAATTGCATTCCAATAATTATTAGCCTAATACCCAGAGTTGGGCAAAAACAAATCAAAATAATGAATAAAAAATAAAAGCATGAATAACTAATTAATTTGTGAATAAAGAATAATATTTTATTTTAAATAGTTTTAGTTGTGAATGAAAAATTAGAATTATTCTGAATAAATTAGATAAATAAATTGTGAATAATATCCAATTTTCGTGTAACAAAATTTTGATAAATATATAATATACATATCAAAGCAAATAATTATAACAACAATAACAATAATATTTTCACAGTAGGATATGAGATATCAAATGTCGATACTTTACTAAATTAAATATCAATACACCTTCAGCTACATCAAGTTATGTCAAACTTTGTTTTTAATTAAAAAAAAAATGTTACTAAATCAGTAAAACGCCCGTAAATAACAAGTCGATATCGAGCGTTAAACTATTTAGATTAGCCTCATAGATTATTATATATTATAAAATATTATTTATGATTTTTAGTTTTGACATTTTTGATAGCAGATAATATAACAATAAGAAAGAAATACCGGTTTCAATTTTCAATTAAGTTGTAATTTTAAATTATCTACGAATCATTTGAGATAAACACGACTATGAAGAATAATGAATAAGGAATAATTGAATAATGAATAAACAAATAATGAATAAAAAATGTAGAATAACTCGTTGAATAATAAATAACGAATAATTGTAAAAATTAAAACGATGAATAAAAATAATCTAGAATAATCAAATGAAAAATAAACGAATAAAGAATAATTTTTTATTCGAATAATGCCCAACTCTGCTAATACCTACGACCAGTGCCACATAAATCAGCGTGTCTGCCAGTGCAGTATAAGGGTCTAGGACAAAGGTGCCCAATTTATTTTGGAAGCGGGCTATAATTGCAATTACATTTAGCTGGCGGGCCATGTTATGAACAAGACTTGCTTACACTTATAATTCATCTAAAATTCTATTTTCAAGAGATAAAAAATAGCTTAAAATTCACAAGTAAAAACACAGAATAAACGCTGATTAAAAGATAAAAGACTGATTTTGGTCGCTATTTGTACAATACTTCGAATAACAATTTATTATCTAAACTCGCCGATATACGACGACTACGTCGACGGACGGTCAGGATAATCTATAAACATAAAAATAATACCGATTAACATCGCGACAAATGCACGTCCATTTCCCCAGCCCCCCCAAGTCAATATTTTTTTAATTTTTTTTATCGAATCGTTTGTAATACGTTTGTAAAGGTTTGTAAAAGCAAAATTTTCGTTTGTAAAGGCTTAGTATTAATATTATAGCCTTTTCAAAGTGGGGGGGCTGGAGAAATGTCCAAAAACTTTAAATTTAAATTCAAAAGGATATAATAATTTACTAGTTATTTCTATAAATTGTATGATTATAGATTGCAATTTATTATCTTTAAAAAGGCTGTCTGGCTTACTACTTTTAGTATTATTGTATATACATAATTTGAAAAACAGATTTTTTATTTTATATTTTTATAAGAATTTAATAGTAGGTGTACATATAATATTCTAGTTATTATAAAAATTTTCGTACATTATAAACTTGAAAGTTTTGCTATTACTGGTCGTTTTTATTTACTGAATATTTAATGTATGGTAATTCATTTTTAACATTATTTTTACATTGGTGTATAATAATTATATAATATTACAGGGGCAAAATATAATATTATTGTAAAAATAAATTATGTGTATACCAAACACAATTTATCATAGGTGCAATATATGACATTTTCTGCCTAATTTTATGCGCACTCCTTCTTTCATCTATAATTAATTGTAAATTTGGAAAATTGCCAATATTTACTAATAAGTAATAAACTAATTAAATAATAATTATTAGCATTTAAATACCTTATTGGTTAATTTTATAATTATTAGTATTGTAAAAGACAGTACATTATTCTAATATTAATATGATGAGGTTAGATCATAAAGTATAAATATTCCCTTTTCTCAATTAGATTATTTTATATTAAAATAAAATGTACCAATTATGTATAATGTACCCAATTATATTCGAGTACATTGTATTTCAATCATATAATTTACCATTTTTATTTATTTTGTATACCCATATTTTCTAATACCTTCTATACCTTATAAGCATTTTAGCTACTTGTTACTATATTTATTTCAGTAACAAAATATTTTTTTAATTTTTGAAATTATAATACAATATGAAAATGAAAATATAATTAATGTTATTATAACTCAAAAAGTAAAAATTTTCTTATAATCATATAATAATAATTAAATAAAATGTATAAGCTTATACATAATATGTAAAATCTGATTATAAATGTTATTATAATAAAAAATAATAAAAAATAACATGATTATCCTCTGGTCAATATTTAAGTAAATTTAAGTAAATTTTATTAAAATAATTTAAAAAATTAAAAATTAAATAGTATAAAATATATATTCACACTGAATTGATGTGTCTGACTTTATTGGGATTGATTTTACTGCTAAGTCGTCATACAATTCCCAATTATTATTTAATCGTCTGCAATACGCTTTATAATGTTCTATACTTGACACATTACCTGTAAATGAACATACTCCTCTAAGTTCATAAGTAATATTGTCTACTTGTATTATAGGAGGAATAAATGATAACTTTATAAGTGGAGTAATGATACTTTGTCCCTCCAAATCTAAAAAAAAAAAATAGTAACAAAATATTACAATATTGTTACATTATATATTATTATAGTGGTATTTAATTATTTTTATAATATTTTTTATAATCACCTTCAATATTTTGAATAGTTTCAACAAATATATGTTGTTTTGATAATGTTGATATTACCTTTTTAATAGATTTACATTTAATGTAATTGCAAGTATTATTTGTTTGATTTGTACGATTCCTTATGAAGTCTTCTAACTCATTAAAATTGTTATTGTACATAAATGTAATATGGGTATAGTGATAACTAATATTACTCATAATACATTTAGGATTTTCACATATAATTAGATCTTCAACTGTCGGAAGCTCTGGTATAATACACTTTAATAAATTATTGAATGTCGTTTCACATTTAAAAAGAATTTGATTATATTTTAGTGGTGTTTGCGGAGGTTTCTGTGAGTTAATTATAATCTGAGCTCGTTGTCTATATGTGCTTACCATATCACCTTTAAATAATATTGTTTTTACAAATGTAATAAAATTTGAATTTAAGTTTATTTTATACTAAGCCTTTACAAACGAAAATTTTGCTTTTACAAACCATTACAAACGTATTACAAACGATTGGATGTGAAGAAATTAAAATT
>CM023357.1:24209082-24354314 GCA_013282895.1 Eriosoma lanigerum
GAAAAGGCTATAATATTAATACTAAGCCTTTACAAACGAAAATTTTGTTTTTACAAACCTTTACAAACGTATTACAAACGATTCGATATACAAAATTAAAAAAATATTGACTTGGGGGGGCTGGGGAAATGGACGTGACAAATGCGGGTTCGGGTAAAACGCATCCGGTCGTCACCGGAAAACCCGATAACATTGCTGTGTGGAATGGTCCTAATGCTAATTTGATACACACACGTACATAAAATAAAATATACAACAAAATTTAAACTTTAAAGAAATATTAATAATAATTTAAAATGCTATAGACTATAGAGTATAGATGTTGGCGGGCAAATCCAAAAGCGTTGACGGGCCAGGGTTTGGGCACCCTTGGTCTAGGACATCTCGACGCCAAACTATCTCATCATCGCCTCCTTACAACCAGATACTCCATCGACTTAAACAATTCATTATTTTATTTGAAAAGCCAACTATACAGAAGCCAATTTAAAATAAATTTTCTCTAAACTACAGTTAAATTAATATAAGTCTTTTGGTTCGGAATTCGGAAGTTATATGAGTGGAAATTTGACCTTTTTTATTTTCAATATTTTGGAGCGATATTGAGCATCAAACATTATATCGAGCTGAGTAACCAAATAAATTTATTATTAAGTTATTTTTAATTAAAAATATTTATTTTTTTTTTACTTATTTTTGTTTAGTTATTATTTAGATAGTTCTCATTATAGACAATTACCACTCGACAGTAGTAGGTACATTGGACGGTAATCGGAAACAATAACCCCGATGGTAAAATATTTTAATTAATATAACACAACGACACGGTCCGCGATAGGTAGGATGACGTTTGAAATAAACATCTATCCCGCGGATCGGCGTTGTAATTCAGTCATCAATCATCAGCTAGAAGTTGGCGACACCGCGTGTCACCAACAGACGGCGCCTACTGGCGACGTCCGTGACATAAACATACCTTCCGCGATATTCTTAGGGCCGATATTACAATCGTTGGTTTTGTCTCGGTTACGATTTAACGCTCCGTTAAAGACAACAGTCTGTATTACAAACGACCGTCAGCGTCTTTAACGAGTCGATTACGGTCCGTTACCTTACCGACGGATATCGGGCGGTTAAAATATTTTTACAGTCCGTTAAAGTTTTTGATTGGATATTGGGTTTTTGTTTATTTTTTTTTTTCAACTATTATCAATAATATACAAATAAGTAATAATCAATTTATTACTTGTGATGAGATAAGAAAATATTGGTATTGGTCTTTATAAAACAGAACAAATATTCTATAAAAATTAAAAATTATTTTTGTTTGATAAATAAAACACAGTCATGGATATTTTAGAATATATTATAACAATTTAAATGATGAACTCGACAGCAACGATGATATTGATGAAAGTGATTCAGATGACAGTTTAGGTTATTTGAACTTGCTGATTTACTGGCTTTTCCTCGTAGAGTCAAAGTTGTTCGTAAACGACCTGGTCATTTTCAGTCTTGGAATGATATCGAATTTTTACAAAGATTTCGTTCGAACAAAAATACTGTAAAGTTCATTATTGATATCATAGAAATCAAGATCGCATCACCTACTGATTGTATATTTAAAAATATTAAATAATAATTGATAAAAAATAATTTGTAAAACCTCTAAATATGAGTCATATAACTTAATAACTAAACAACAGAATACAGAATCCAGTTTGGACTTTTTGGAGGGAAAATACGAATACATCCACTTCGCACGTTACGTATAATCATACCCGCATGCATACACAACCGCTATTGTTGATTACGGCCGCCTGCATAATTAAATCTTTCTGGAGCATGGAAGGGGAACTAGATAGGGCGCGTGCAATGTTTAGATGCGCGATTTTCATTAGTAAACGATATCATTTGGTCTGCAAATATTATGTTAAAATTAAAAACTCATAGTTATTCATCCAACACATGACACATAATCAGAATGCAATCATATTTATTACTATTTACCCTAACTTAACCTAACCTAACTATACTTGATGCTTATCAAATATTCATATTATAAATTATATTTGACAGTATTAATATAAATATAATATAACTATTGTAATAACTATTATATTACAATGTTTTTTTACATTTTATAGTTTGATGGAAAAATTCGTCTAACTGCATAGATAATTCTAAAAAAAAAAAAAATACATTTTTACTTTAATGACACATTTGAAGCAATAAATTGAATACCATAATTTAGTTATAGTTGAATATTATATTACTATAAGTTGCCCAACGATTAAAATTTAAAATTGTTACAATTGCCGTATTATTGAAAAACGAATTTGTAAAAATACATTTCATTAGTACAACATAGTTTAGAATTCAGCTTTAAATTTACTTAAGAATAGTCATACTCATTTTTAGAACTCTTATTAACAATGTAATTTTTATTTTAGTAAATAAGTATTATATTTATATACACTCGGTGCCACGTAGGAAAGGTACCGTTTCGCGCATATAGACTGACAAAAAAACCGCAATCGACAAAGAGTCGACACTCAACCGATCAATATCTGTATATCAGGACTGACAATGTATTTTCGAAGTTAGTGTTCCAACCTCCAACTTAACACTACGCTCACATATAAGTTATTTTTTTTATACACATTATTACGCTATGCTCTATATTATTGTTATTATTTAAATAACTGATCATTCATAATTATTTTAACAACATGACTCCAATGAAACTGCCAGTATCCAATAACTTCAACTAAATAGGAAATAAATATTGATCTCTTAAGGTTTAATGAAGGAGAATACCGATATTTATTTTATATGACTACTTTAACATCTAATATAATAGAACATGTACTTTATAAACTAGATATATTTAATAATATTAGGTATTAAGGTTAAAAAAATTAATTAAGTTATTTTGGTATGGTTATATAATTAACAAATAGGTAAATGTATGTGATACTTTATTTACCACTTTCCCTGAAAAATTAAACAAAATATTATTGTAATTATTTAGTTTTTGTTTATATAATTTAAACAAAATGAGAGTGGCAGAAATATAAGAAAGAAATGGAGAGACAATTATAATGTATCAATGATAGTAGCTAACAGCTAAAATATGTGTTTCGAATAGAACTTACAACTAATTTTTATATTATATATTTAAAAAAAACATTATATAACAGAAATAATTATTATCTTCTATATATTGTGTGTTTTAAATGTTGTTAAACTGGATTTCAACGTGACTGCATAAGAGAGTTTTGCATTTTTGTTTTATGCAATAATTAAAATACGGTAAATAATATTAAAACTCAAAAGTCGATTGTTGTTTTTGGTATAATGATATTATAACTGAATTTTAAATAAGTATATTATGCGAGTTAATAATATTATTTTATTAGCTTCAGAAGTTCACTTTACACAATCAATCTTATATTTAAATCTTATGACACTAATTTTAATACTTAATTTTGATTTTACTCCGACGATATCTAATTTTGAATTTGATTTATATTTAAATCTAAGTATATGTGTAATAACTAATCCCTCATGTATAAATGAATGTGTCATAATTTAAGATATTGTAAAGTTATTAATACTTTGGATTTAATTAATAAGATATTTTTAAAAAAATCTCACGTTTTATATTCACTATCCTTGATATGATCTAAAATTTTAAATTTCTGGTTTAATTTAAATATTAGATATCATACTATAGTACAATAATTAAAGCCAAATTTTATTATCTTCTTTTAATGACACATGATTACTCAAAATAACTACAATAACTACATCTAGTTAATCATTCACAATATGGCCTTTGTGCTGTTTAAAGTATAAAATAGTTCATAAAATAATAAAATTCTATCAATACGAATAGGATGTATAAATATTTAAAACATCGTTAATAATCGTCAAAGGTAAGTTTTTCCAAAATAATATTTTTCTATGCCTTAAATTTCAATGATACTTTATTATATTTTAATTGAATTTGTATTATGATATGACAGGTTACTTTATCTACATGATTAAGTATTATTTTTATTTAAAAAAAGTATAAAATGTATACATATAAACGTAAGTGTTAATATGTTTCTATTTTAAATAAAATTTGCATGTTTAGATGTTTTCGTACTAATATAATTTAATTTTCAAACATGTATAAAATTTATTAATTTATTACACATTTTACATATAATATAATTATAGTTATATAATATAGTTTAGAACATTTTTAAGTGATAAACTAAATTGCACTTTCTAGGTTCTTTTCTAGGTTCTCTAGAATACAAATTTTTAACTTGATGAAAATTAACTAAAAATACACATATTTTATCTCTGACCTATATTTTATTCTCTAACCTATAATGGTTTAAAAAAAATTATGTAATTTGGTATAATGTATATAACACTTAATTTACCATTTTTCCTGAAAAATTAAACAAAACAATCAATGTAAATAATCAGTTCCTATCTGTTTATAATATAAATAAAAAGGGAATAACAGAGATAGAAGAGAGAATGAAAGAGACAGATATAATATATCAATGGTAGTAACTAACAAGTATGATATCTATTTCGGATAGAAATTACAATAATTTTTATATTATATATTTATGTTTTTGCTATTATAATTATAAGTAAGTATTAAATTAGTATATTATGCGAGTTACTAATAATATTTTATAAACATCAGAAGATTACTTTACATAATCAATTTTGCGAGTATACATTTAAATCATATGACACTAATTTTAATAGACAATTTAAACTTTACACCGACGATTTCTAATATTGAATTTGATTTCTATTTGAATCTAATTATATCAATAATGTACACTCATACTTGTAGTCATCCGTGTGTAAATGGAAGAGTTATAATTTAAATATTCTTAAGTAATTTTTATATTTGGATTTAATTGAAGAGAAATTTTAAATAAATCTCACGTGTTTGGTTCAAGTTCGTTGATATAATCTAAAATTTAAAATTTCTGATTTAAGTTAAATAGAAGATATACTATAGTAGAATAGTTAAGACAAAATTTTATTTTCTACTTGTAATGACGCATGATTACTGAAAATAACTACAATAACTACATCCAGTTAATCATTTACAATATGGCCTTTATGCTGTTTTAAAGTATGAAGTAGTTTATATAATAATAAAATGCTGTTTATACGAATTGGATGTATAAATATCCAAATAATCGTTAATAATCATCAATAATAAGTTTTTCAAAAATGATATTTTCCTATGCTTCAAATTTCAATGATACTTTATTATATTTTAATTTAATTTGTATTATTATAGTATAGGTTATAATATCTACATGATTGAGTATTTTTTTTTTTTTTAAAATATTAAATGTATACATTTAAACATATGTGTTAATACGTTTTTATTTTATATAAAATTGGCACGTTAAGATGTTTTCGTACTAATATAATTTAATTTTCAAACATGTTTAAACTTTATATAATTATTAGACATTTTACATAAAATATAATTATAGATATATAATATAGTTAAAAACATGTTTAAGTGATAAACTAAATTGCACTTTATAGGTTCTCTAGAACACATATTTTATTGAAATTAAATAGTATCAATCTCTTGATTTAGTATAATAGTAAAATTTTAGGTATACATAATTTAATATATTTACCAATTATTTTTTTAATTTCTGTATACACGCAAAAGTATTAAAATGTAGTATTAATAATATTAAGACCCACATTCGTATATGAGTGCGAGGCATGGACTACTACTAGAAATACGGTAAGAAAACAGAACTTTTGAGAACAAAATATGGAGGGTAATATGTGGATCAGTATATGGTAATGTAAAAGGTACATGGAGGAGAAAATATAATAAAGAGCTGCAGGAAGAAATGGTAATGGCATCAGTAGTAAGTTTCATCAGAGGACAAAGGATCAAATGACTAGGCAACATAAGGTAGCGTAGTGAGGATGATATAAACGGAGTAGACTTGGAGTGGAAGCCTACGCGAAAAAGACCTATAGGCAAACCAAGAAAAAGATGGTTAGATGTAGTGAAACTGTGGCGGAGGACCTGAATAGAATGGGAGTGCAAGATTGGATAGAACTAGCCCAGGATATAGACAAATAGAGGGTTTTAGTGATGGCTGTGAAAACTTTTTAAGAGTATTAAGAGCCAGATAAAAAAGAAGAAGAAATTTATTTATAATATCATTTAACTAAATTTCAAGGATATATTATATCTCAATTATGTCTACAAATTTAAAATACCTAAGTAATATAGTCATAATTGATTATTACTTAAGAAAATAAATAATAAAAATAAAAAATAGATAAAAACTAACCGGCAATACACCTTTGTTCCTTCAGTCCTCAGAAAGGATAATGGTGCAAAATTATTGGGTAATATGATTAAGTTTTGAATACTACTATATTTAATTATAAAGTAAGTATATAGGTGCACCAATACACATCACTGCCGACGAATTTAGGTAATTCAATCTTTGGTAACGATAACAAACGTGTAGAAGAAGAGTACATTTGATATTCAAGTACATATTTTCATATAATCCTGATTTAAACATAACTAATTTTAATATATTAAGATAAAATAATTATTTCTTATCTAATATTAAAATTAGACACAATAATGTGTTTGAGTTTAATAAACACTACAATAGTACATTAATAAAATTAACGAAACTTAAGTAAGAAAACTGGCATACAACGCGCCTCGTCACCGATAACGTGCAATTATAAATAAATAGAAATTAAATAAGTTATAATTATATTTCTACCATAAAATATAGGGATTTCAGGTACTTAAATATTGATTAAAAATCTGGTTTAACTGAACCGAACCGGATCATGCAGAGCTTCATTAAGACAAATTTTATCCGGATCTCACTTTTTGAAATTATATTTAATTTCAGGAATTAAGCCAAGCTAGTGAGGTGAAAATTATATTTTGTAATATTTAGCGTATGGAATCAGCAATATCGTATATATTATCTTATTAGGTAAATTATATTTACATATTAATAAAGAATATAATGTAGATACGTTACTGTTTTTAAAATAGTCATTATTATAAGCTAAAATCAATTTGGTTTTTTGTCAACATAATATCTTAAATACAATTACATTAAATTGAAGAAATAAGTAAAAAACGTCTATATTTTGTAGTCAATTTCATATTGATTATTCTAAGAATAATCTAAATAATATAGTCTTCTTGAAGATTTTAATTAAAAATTAAAGAGACAAATTCAATATATATTAGAAAGATTAGTATTTATTTATTTTATTGATTACTGCTTCAAATAAAGTGTTTACCTATGAGAAAATTAAAAAAAATTTAAAGTGCCTACGATCAAAATTAAATTAGATATCATAAAAAAGCCAAATCAATCGCATCAAAATTATAATTTCCGTAATTTTTGACGTTTTTACATCATTTTTTGGTAGTTTTCTCCCAAAGAAAAACTTTTGAGAAATTCGAAAATGAACTAAATAAAGTACCAACTAGACGCAATTCGCTACAGTGGCATCATTTGCCGTAGCCTATAATTAGCCAAATTTTTATTCGGCAGATTACAATAATAACAACCCCTAAATACAACTCCTTAATTGATTACCGCTTACAATAAAATAAAATACCCACCAAAAAAATGACCCCTCCCACTCCTGTTCTTAAAAATAGTCGGAAAAATTATGGGTCTTCCCCAGTGGCGTATCCAGGGCTGTAGCCCCCCTGAAATTTCAGGAAATGTATAAATTAAATTATATATAGTATATAGGTATACTATATATATAAATTATATAAATATAATTTAATAATATATAATATACAGCGTTGCGTTGCGTTGCGTGTATACTGGTGCTGTACACTTTAGTGGTCGTCCTCTTACCCACTCCCAGACAAAAGTGTCCATTTTTCTTTTTCTTTTGGTGTACTTTTGCTTTTTCAATTTACTGTAATGCTGCATTTCGCATATATTATATATTAGATAAGGCTGATTAGATTAGCTTCTTAAATTATTATCAATACTTTCTGTTTCAACAGCCACTGCTGAGAGAAGTTTTTCAACATTAAGGAAGTTAAAAAATTATCTTCGAAATACAACATCTAAGTCACGGCTTGTAGGACTAGCTCTGTTGTCTATTCATAGAAATGTAAATATTACTGATAAGATGGTACTTGATTTAAGTTTTAGAACAGCGGAAAAGCTAGACGACTAAAATTAACAATCTGATATTCTGATTAATAATTTATTGTATAATTTAAATATTCATTTTATATACAGTTTTTTTTGTAGTGTAATATGTGACTGATCAGCCTCCCCCAAAAGAAATTCCTGGATACGCTTCTGGTTTGCCCTAGTCTAGTAAAAACTGAAATGACGCCACTGATTCGCTACCGAATGCATATTCTTTTTATGGTAATCCGGCCATTATTTCTACTTAAATTCCGGCTTTTAGTCTAATAAAAACACATAATATTCAATCTATTACAGATTATAACTTTAGAAGCTTACGATTTGTGACTTTTAATTTTCGAAATAGTTTGGAAATAGATTAAGTAGTTTTTAATTTGGTATCTATAAAATTTCCAAACTGTTGAACTTAAAATTTCATTTAATATTAAACATTTTTTGGAAAAATTTAAATGCTCTATACTCAGTAAGAAAATCAACTAATGATTTTTAAATGTTTTTCTTTAATATTCAACACATATATTAATACTCGAAAAAGTGATCGAGTCCCTATGATCAAAACCTAATTAGTTATTATGAAATAAAATTTTTTTAAATAATTAAATATAAAAAAAGTAATTAGAATATAGTCGAATCGCCAATATTATACTATTACAAAATAATAACTATTTAATTAATAATTGTTACTTCGTTTCATAATAATTTTAAATAAATATAATTACTTCCGTCAAAATGATCTATCATAAAACAATAAAACATTTTCAATAGTATATACGTGTCATTTCGACTGTAAATATGTTTAAATTAAAAACTCATAATTATTCATCCCACACATGACACGTAATCAAAATGTTATCTGATTTATTACTATTGATAGTAGGATAGAATGATATATTCAAAATCCTACTCCTCCTCACCAGAGAGGAGTTTTTTCTCCATGCTCTCCCGTCTACGTAGTGAACCCGTTGCACACCACCCTTCATCCCACACAATGGGGGCGGTCCTTCTCGTCCCCGCACCCTTTCAACTACGCGGACAATCATTTTCATCCTTTCATCACGTTCCGTACCTGACGACAATACGATCGCGTAATGCAACTGGTTCACCGCCATCATTTAGCCAGCGTCATCTGGTTTACCCGCAAAACATTTAACGTTATTGTAGCATTGTACACATGCGCACACGGCACAAGTAGCCTTGTAATTTAATGCGGTTATCGCACTACAACCAGACTACAAAAACGACCGTAGATATCCATGTTTCCAGCAGGTGTCTTACTACAGTTGGACTCTAACACCATTGCTTATGAACATAACATAATATATATTATAACAGAAATTAAATACACACATTATTTTATATTAAATAAATATTTCGTTTTTTATTATAAACACCTGTTTACGTATATTATAATATACACACAGACATGTTTTAAATTTGTCGATTTTGTTGTGTAACCCAATATATTTTTATCACTTTTCACCTAACTAATGACAGTCGTGAATTTATACACAAAAATGATTTTCATCTGTCAATTAACCTTCGCACCAAAAAAATGTTTTAAGCGCATCGTAATCTGTTTGTATGTAGAAATATACCTATAGCAAAAGAACGAAAGGTTTAATACGAACATGTTTGATTCCTGCCGACATACTTTGACACGGTCTGTGTTTAAATATTTCGAATCGTATATTCCGTCAAGCTGAAAATAATCAACTGTCCGTCCCGGCTTGCGGTAATAACACGGACGAAAATACCATATACGATAATTAAGGTCGATTCACACATATTAGTCACGTGACAGTGACGTCTCCGATCAGAGACAGTCAAGTTACCAACGATTTTGACTGATCATTCATTTATCACACATTTCAGTCACCGAGATAGATTTCTCGGGGCAGTTGTGTTGACACGTGAAGTTAGGTTACATGTGTATTTTATACATATTACATATAATATTTTTTGATTATTTATTTATTTTAATAATATTAATTAAATAATATTGCGCATTAACTACGTCAATATGGCAAATATTACTGACGAAAAACTATGTATAGTTGCAATAATTTTGGACGAGGAAACTGAGCTATCAAATCCGAAAAAACGGAAATGGGTGCATGGGGCATAACAAAAAAGAGAAAGTGAAGGAGAGTTCTTGACACTATATAAAGAATTGATTAAATATGAAACTAAAGTTTATCAATATTTTAGAATAAATATGAGAAATTTTATAATATGTGGTATCCATATATTTTGGATTTGACATGTCATACAGCACTTCATACTGTCGAACATTTTCAATCAAATGTTCGTCGTCCATATTTTACCTGTACTTTTGCCTGTAACTGACGTCCGTCAAAACAAAAAATATCGTTGGAGAGAATTTAAAATTTCGCTAATCTGTGATTGAGGTATACTGACGGATCGGATTCGGATAGAAAACTGATGAGTGTAGATAATGCGATCTAAATTTAGCGAAGCAATATTTTCCCTGACTGAGACTGACCCGATTTGTCGGAACTTAACCGTCTCGTGACTGATATGTGTGAATCGATCTTTAAGCGAAGCGCCTTATCGTGGTCGTGTCCATCGGCGTGCGGTCGTACGGGCAGCGAAATATACATATTTATAGTACTACGGTAATTGCGATTATGTAATCAGTTTTTACTAATCATTTCCCGTGACTGTATATCGAAACGATATAAATATGTACATTATTAATTATTAAGATAAAATGTAAAGATCGGGACTACGAACAACCGACTGGTGAAGCGCTGGTTCGTTCGTAGCATCCATCAAGTCTAAACAAAAATATTTGTTAAATTGTTTTTTTACTAAACTTAATTTATTGTAAATTTATTGTCAGACCCATGCACCGTGTTAACTTTTATAAGATATATTCGGGATAACAGCTAGGTGTTTCATTCCTGTTGAATTCTGTAGATTTCTTCGTAAAGAGAACACCCGCACTAACCGATATTAGTAGAAGCACCCTTCCTAAATGTCAAGGGCATGGCTGATAAAATCTTAAATTCATGATACTTTTGCCCGATCGGTGTTCAGTATTTGTACAGTCGTCTAACTTGAGGTGATACGTTTTACTACAGTTCAGTTATTTCTTATCTATTTAGAAGTACTACATACTTTCGCTTGAATTTTTAAAACGCATATATAATTTGTTGGAAAATATTTTATTAGTCATACTCGAAGCTCCTGATAAATCAAATAAGTATAGGAGTATTTTTGGAGGATGATGCAAATGCATTTCTAAAATGGTGTGTTGCGTAGAAAATATGGCTGTGATCGAATCTAAACTTATTAAAGGATGTCGAATATTACTCAGCCGACAAGATTTGCTTACTTTACAAAATTTATAAATTTGTATATTTGAGGCAATTCACCAAAAAATGAAAAATCACTACACGCTGTTATGAATCAAGTATAACAACCAGCTACATACTTTTTTACAAGCGTGAAAATTCTGACAGATATGATTTCACAAGTCAAAAAAAAATTTTTAATTATTTATACATTTATATGCATGTTTACATTTTTCTAACATCATCATTATACGGGTTAAAAGAAATAATTTGATCATGTAATATCAAACAATATGCGGCAGTCTTTTCAGCAATTGATGTTTCGGTTTCAAATTCTATGCGTAAATCGACAGACGATGCTTTGACATTATCATTTTGACGATATGATAAAACTTGATAAGTCCATAACTATGATTGGTGTAGACTGTTGAAAATTGTATTTTGACAGTAAAAATTTGATATGGTCTCTACCGTAGTAAGACTAAAATCTGTTTTAGCCTTGTACAGAATAGAGATTAAATTGTTTGTAAAATCTGCACGGAAATCTTCATACGGAAAGACTTCAGAGTTCAAGTACACCTTAAAGTTTTTTATTTGATAACTATCGAATTGAGAAGACTGTTTGAATAAGTAGTTTTTTCGATCTGTTTGAAATCTGAGAAATTAAGGGTTTTCTAATATACTGCTCGATTTTACTATCCACGAATGTGAAGTGTTTTGATGTAGAACGGAATATTCGCAAAGATCCCAATTTATTTACGCACACGAAAGAATTTTTCTAGAAGTCTAACACTCTAATCAACTTTAATATTTTTTTATTGCTCACTCGAATAACGGACATTTTCCAGATAACGTTATGTAATTCAATCGATACCTTTACATTTTTAACAGAATTTTCCTGAACTCCAGCGCTAGTGCACACTATTGCATCAAAATCGATTGACGAACGATTCAAAATTAGTTGTTGGTAGCAGTTTAATAAAAAAAAATTTAATCCTCGCAAAACCCGAATAAGTGCTTCAATGGGATACGTGCAGAAAATTTCTCATTCTTTATAAAATTTGTATTTCCATCAGCACTCAAATCCCACGCCAATTTTTGCAATTCATTCAAGTCATGGGGAGTAAATGAACAATATCCTTTTACAGTTGATAATGTTCCATGGGATTTTAATTTTTGTATTTCAGTGCCATTTAACTCAAATTTCATTTCGAAAAACAGAAAAGCTAATTTTATTGTTGGTAAAATTGAAACAGCCTACACCGACTGTTCCCACATCTGTTGGTGGATTAATTTTACATTCGATATAGATAAAACTTTCACATGGTAAATTATTCGCGTCCAAATTTTAAATACATATTCTAATCTCGTTGTTCTTTGATAATGCGTTGGTTGAATACGGTAAAAAAAAGTGTTACTGCATATGAGTTATTTTACTGTCATCAACATACCATTCCGTCACGTTCAAATATGTTTCGTCCATATTTCGTCCAGTACTTCTACTGAGCGTAAAAATGAGAGATTATTTTTTATAAGCTTATCACGGGGTGTACGGGTTGACTAATTCGATTTTCTTATATTACTGCTTGTTTTATTTTATTTTAACTACTGTTTTAGTTATACGTATTATTTAATTTAAGAGCCATGATCTTACTTAATCTGAAAACGAATTGTGATTGGTTCTCCTCGTAAATTTATCAACTTTTTGTTTTGGTCGCTCAACACTATAGTTAGTTTACTCACTGATATAGAGTGTAGAGGATAAAAAACCAAATGCCTTGGAACTTCGATAATTTTATATCCAACGTTTGGGTATAACTCGTGAATAGTCTGGTTAGATTAACCATCAAAGAATTAGCCAGAAATTGAAATTGGAAAATTGGAAAATTGCACTCTACTTTTATACAGTTTATCTTCATTATGTTTACTAAATTTATAGATTCATGAACAATATTAGCCTCATATAATTTATTTTCAAATCCTAATAGACTTGATATATTACTATCAATTGTAAAATCTATTTTATCAATAGATATCATCATACATTTCCATGTACTATTGTCTGTTTTTATTTGAAACATAGAAACATCACGTGGCAATAATTTTTTTAAAGCAAATTCTAAACTATTTAATTCATAGAAACCTTTGGGGATAGTTATATCGAAATTTATTTCTTGTCGTATTATATATTTCTGATGATTTGTATAATTATATTCTATATTATATCCGTTTAAGTATTCTTGTAGTTCTAATAGAGGGGAGAGGGTAAATTTTTGAAACTATTATAATACTTAATATGTTATCCAATTTTTTTATACGCTACCCAATGAGTGCTGCTACCGCTTTCGATATCCAGGTTAACTATCGCTGCTTCATTATAATATGATCAAAGAGGTATCCTGCCTCTAGAAAATACTTTAATGAAATGAGGAATCTTTAACATGCATGTATATTTTATAATCTCATAATCGTACAATGCTCTATCGATTAGCTTGGAAATTAGTTTTATTTTTTTTGATTTTTGACTTTATTCGCTGCTAAATGCAGTCCTTTTACAATTTTAAAATAATCGCCTTTATATGGCGAGAGGTATAAACCTTTACCAAAATACGTTGGTGTTGTTCTATTAAATTCACTAGCGGTTTTCACTACATTGGCAATGCCACCCGTAAGTGCTCCTAATACAGACAACCAGGCAAAATTTAGTATTAATGGTAACACTCTTCCTTTTTTCGGAATAGGGATAATTCTATTTTTTATTATTTTTTACAATCGATTTTTTAGCAGCCGTAACACATATTTTGGCCAATTTCAGTATATTTTTTTTACCAATCTTATTTTTAATTATTTTCTAGCATTAACACCAGATTTGAATCCACACCCAGCACGCATTTTTTTGTTTTGCTTTCATAGCTGTAGTGTCTAGATGTGTTCATAGCTGCTTTTTCCTCGAAACCAGAGTTATTTTCTTTAAACACCTCCCAAGCCTGATTTTCTAAAATCGCATCCACTTTAAGTCTATCAGTTAACAAATCATAAGCTATATCGTGTTCTCGGGCTAATTCATCAAGATTATTAAATCCATGTTGACCTCAATCCACTCTTCTTATCAATTCAGTACCGGGACCACAAAATCTGAAAAGAAAAATAATATTATTAGTTGTTGATAAATAATTTAGCGTTCATACACATACCTATATCCTGGCAAATGTAATTCCGTTGATAAATTGTTTATAACTGAGTTGAGAATATCCGAACCTTTATTAGTCTTACTCCCGCGGTTGGTAGACATCGTGTGAAATTTTTTTATCACATTACACTCCTATTTATATTAAAAATGCGATTCATCGAGCAAGATCAATAATTACATATGTACTATATCGATTCACCAAATACGATTAAATCTAGACACGGAGTTCTATTTCCAAATATAGTACGTCCATTAATAATGGGCAGTTCGGGTTGATGTAAAACTAATTTATATACTTTTTATGAAAATGAAGAGGTTAGGTTAGGTTAGTAATTTCTCCGAAAAAAGTATTACTAAACTCTGTATTTGTAATGGATGACATAATTGGAGAGAATCAAGGTGTTATAAGAGAATATTTTTCACGAGGACAACATAATAAAGTAGACATATTTTATTTCGCTCAATGTTATTCAAAACTACCTAAACAGTTAATACGTGATAACGCCAATTTAATCGTATTATTTAAACAAGATATGACTTATTTAAAACACGTTTATAATGAACATTGTTCCGGTGATATGAGTTATATAGAATTTAAACAATTTAGCCTCGAACGCTGGAACCGTGAACGGTGAATCCCATACACATTGACCGAGACATGATTTTTCTTCTCAAAAATACCGATTAAATTGGAATAAGAAAAGATAATGTTGTGTGATTATATTTCCCCTCCAGAACTAAATAACTCGGATCTACACGACATCTGTTTTCGCCTGTAACGTGTTTAGCTAAAGTAGCCCATTTAAAATATATATCGTCACTATTTTTTGAATTTACTATAGCAATTTTATTCATAATGTCGGTAGGTAGAGGTATATATGATGAACCACACAGTGGATTGTATTAATATAATACAGCTAAAAGCCCATATATACACTGTAAGGTAAATCCACTGTCTTTTCCTTGATAATTACCTTCTTCGGTGAAAAGTATCGAAAAAGCATCAGTAATTTCCATATTCACACAACTATCAGAAAAAATCTCCCTGGCTAGAGTTTTAAATGCCCTATTCTGAGGAGATAATTCAATATTCGGAATATAGTAAATAACCTCCAATTTCAGATAGAATTTTAAAGAACCATAGGCTAAATGAGTATTTATCAATTCGATTAATTCCTGTTTAATGGAATCGAGAAAATCTGTATAATTCATGCAGTCATATAAATTTTTAATGTGAAATCTAGTAACGAGTCTGCCATAGATGATCCAATCTCTACAATACCTGGACTTAGATCTGAATTTAAATGTGCCCTCTTCAGCGCTCCTACGGTATTAACAGCTTTCGTTTACGAGGGGTTCTGAATACAGAATATATAAAAAGTAAAACGTGAGTGTTTGAAATATTATTTAGATAAAATATTCTTACCTTTATTTTTTTCGCAGTATTATTCCCTTGCATTGCAAGCTTCCTCACTCAAGCGGTCATAATATGATTGATATAATTGATACGATAATTCACAGATAGAACACTTGAAATGCGTTACATTGTGCGTTCTTTGGTGTCTCCTCGGGTTATCGCATATATTAAATGATGCTTCACAAGAATTGCACATAAACATTATTATTAAAAATATAGTTGAAAAAAGTAACTACAGAAAATACAACTCTTGCGGAGGATAGTTATAACTAGACTAATGACTGTTGTGGGAATTTAGGGCGACTGCTCGATAAAAATCTTTTAACTGGTGTAGTAGGGCTTTTTTGTAAAAGTAGTGGTGGTTGACACATACCATTATTTCTTACCATTAGTTCATTTTCTAAAATGTTCAAAAATTTTTTTCATGATTTGGAACATATATTTTTTCTTTTAAACTGTTACAGATAAAATATAGCCTTGAACTATTAGCAGGGTTAATAGGGTAACACTTATATAATAATGTAACTGGTTTATCCTTTCCCACGAAACGGAAATTTTGAAAATATATTGTATTACAAAATAAAATCGACAAGTTATTTGCATACCATATTAAACATTATCTATATTTAACATTGTATTTAAAAACTATGTAAGATTTTTTTAGTCATATCCTTGACACTTAAGAGGGGTACTTTTACTAATATCAGTTAGTGGGAGTGTTCTCTGTACAAAGAAACTCGACAGGATTCGACAGGAACCGCATTAAATTACAAGGCTATTTGTGCCGCGTGCATAACATAATGTTAAATATTTTGTGAGTAAACCAAATGACTAAATGATGGTAGTGAACCAGTTGCATCACGTGATCGTATTGCCGTCAGTTGTGGAACTGGTGAGGGAATGAAAATGACTGTTAATGTAGTTGTAAGGGTGCGGTGACGAGAAAAGCCGCCGCATAGTTGCAATGGTGTGAAGTAAAGGGCGGTCATGAGACGGCTGTCGAAGTAGCTGCTATTGTGCGGGGTGAGATGGGTTGTCCGCGTAGCTGCTAGGGTACAAGTTAAAGGGCGGAGGTGTGACGGGTTGACCACGTAGACGGGAAAGCAGGGAGAAAAACTCCTCTCAGGGGTAAAAATAAGTCCTCTCTGGGAAGGAGGAGGATGTTCTTGAACATACCTTTCTATCCTACTATAAATTGAATTCGAAAATTAAACAATTTTAGATAATTATGAAATGTTCATATTTTTGGCATATTAGATTCTGAGCGGAGCGAGGAATTAATTGTTTCTACAAAGATGTTTTTATTTTTTTTTTTTTTATGTATGAAAACAAAAATAATAATAAACAGAAATAATGGTCCGATTACCACAAATAGGGTACCCTATATATACCGAATTTCATCTAGTTGGTACTTTATTTAGCTCATTTTTTGAATTTCCCAAAAGTTTTTCCTTGAGAAGTGGAAAATTGGTAAAATGACGCTTTCCGTTAATTTAAAGTTTTTATTTTTTGAATTTTAATTGAGTTTTGATCGTAGGAACTTGAACATTTTTTTGAGTACTAACTTATAAATTATTTACTTTTAGTAAAATTTTGGAAAGTATTGGTTGATTATTTGGCTAAATACAGAGCTTTGAATTTTTTTCAAAAATGTTTTATATTACTTGCAGTTTTTGATTTAAAGGTAAGAAATGTTAATAGAATCTTACTCATATACTATTTAATCTTTTTGCAAAATATTTTGAAAATCGTGACTGACAATTTTTGCCATAAAATAATAATTCCTTGAATATTGATTGATAGGAATTTGAAATTTATTTTGCATATTACATGTGTGATTTACATAATATATTTTAATATATTAATATTCGCTCAGAATCGTATTTTCTAATGCAATATAATTGTATTCAAATCTTAATAATTATAATGAACCACTAATTTATTCTTGGAACGAAGGGACGAAGCAGGAACATCCTAAATTGACGTTCCCACTTTTTTATAAATTGTATAAAATAAGTGGGAAAAGCCAATTGTAGACGCCCCTTCGCTTCGCTCAGAATCTAAAATATTTTGTAAAAACATTAAGTCGTATATGTCTAGACTTCGATAAGATTTTCAAATCAATAAACTAAAAATTTTAGGAAATATTAAACATTTTTTAAAAAAAACCAAAACTCTATACTTAGTCAGAAAATCAGATATTCGTTTCTAAATTTTTTCTTGCAATGAAGTTTACCTCAGTAAATACTCAAAAACATTTTGAAGACACTATGATAAAAACTCAATTAGTTATCACGAAATTAAAAAATTTTAAATTTCAGAAACGTTATTTTGCCGATTTTCCGCCATTTTTTAGTAGTTTTTCTTCTTCCAAGGAAAATATTTTAAGAATTTCGAAAAAAAAGGCTAAATAAAGTACCAACTAGATGCAATTTTTCAGCGAAAACATAACCTATTTGTAATCGGACCATTACTTTTAGTCTAAAAAGTGTCTTCATACATAAAAAAAGAAAAATCATAATATTCATTTCTACTAAAATTGTTCAAATTTTAGAAGCTTACAAAATAAAGTTGTGACTGACGATTTTCAAAATATTTTGTAAAAAGATTAAGTAGTATATGAATAGGCTTCTATACAAATATCATAGCTTTTAATCAAAAACTGCAAGTAATATAAAGCATTTTTGGAAAAAATTCAAAGCTCTGTATTTAACCAAATAATCAACCAATCCGTTCCAAAATTTTACTAACCGTAAATATTACTTAAGTTAGTACTCTAAAAAATGTTCAAGTTTCTACGATCAAAACTCAATTAATATTCAAAAAATAAAAATTTAAATTAACGGAACCCGTCATTTTCCGCTTCTCAAGGAAAAACCTTTAGGAAATTCAAAAAATGAGTTAAAATAAAGTACTAACTAGATGAAATATGGTATAGAAAGGGCACTTTTTTTGTAGTAATCAGATTATTATTTCTACCTGAAAAATGGTTTTCATACATCCGAAAAAAAAAGCCTATAAAAATTGACAATTTCTCGCTTTTCAAGGAAAAACTGTTGGGGAATTCGAAAAATGAGCTTTATAAAAGACCAAGAAGACACGATTTGCTACCAAAAGCATATCCCACTGTGATAATCGGACAATTATTTATATCCAAAAAAATATTTTCATACATTCAAGAAAAAAAAAACATCTTTGTAGAAACAATACATTCCTCGCTTCGCTCAGCATCTAAAAAAAATATTTTAAAATTAAATTTAAATTTAATTAAAAAATTTTTTTTTACCATCAATAATTTGGTCAAAAAAACTATTTATCTTTGTAGACATATCTTAAAAAAAAAATTTTATTTTTACTATAATCATACATTTGAAGTCATAAATTAAATACTATAGTTTAATTATCATTAATATTATCGTAAATTTATCTATTATAAAATGTCTTAAAAAGAATCTAATTTATGCACGACTTGAGTAAAATAATCCTTTAAAAGTATTTTTATTAATTCTAGTTATAAGCATTTATAATAAAACCGGGATACACCAAACAATCAAATTTGCCAAACAAACCAAAAACAAAAACAAATTTGCCTAGTTTGGTGTAGATTAAGTTCGCACATGAATAAGCAAAGTTTGTACATGTTGCGCATTTGTTGTTGGAGAAGGGCGCGGTTGATCATCTTACAACATACATCCCAACGCGCAAATCTGAATATTATTTTACTACAAATTGCCCTACGATTATTACTCAAAATTATTACAATTGTCGTATTATTAAAAAACAAATTTGCAAAAATTATTAAAAATTAATATGTTAATTCAATTATTTTATTTATTTGCTTATAGCAATTTTTTCTCTTCTTAATTTGTGTTAGGGCTCAAAATATAATTATGTTATTCGGATCAATTAAATAAATTAAATATTACTATGAATAAATGTATAAATGTAGTTAGTATTTATTTACCATTTAAATAGTCATTAGGTATCCTGAAAAATTAAACATAACAATTATTGTAATCATTCAGTTTTTATATATATAATATTAATGATAAATCATAAATCATATTAAATATTATATAAAATGAAAATATCAAAATAAAATTTTTGACATTGTACAGTTTTTAAAAATACTACTTATAAAATATCTAAAAATTATTTTTTCCTTATTACGTCTATATGAAATCACAAATTGTATATTAAAATTATTAAGTTATATTAATTTAATTCTTTTTATATAATAATTAAAATACTGTAAAAATAATAATAATAATAATTCTCAAATAATGACCGATATTTTTTACTAATATAATTGAAAACTGAATTACATGACTGAGTATTAAATATATATTATGGGAATAACAAATTTATTATGTTTAATTTATATAATCATTTTATTATAGTTTGTTAGTTTGTATTAATTTTAATACTAGTATGGTGTTATTTGAAATTACGCTCACTTTTTAGACTCAAATTCATCTGTAATTTTAAATTTTTGGTATAATTTAATTTAATTGGCATGCGTTATACATTTGTAATTATTATGTGCAGCTTTATATCAGTTACCTTTTTGATAAATCATTAGAATTTGTTGAATAGTCATAACACTTTATTTTAATCGTCATTAGACGGCGTTTTCATATTTCGTGTTATAATTAAACCGAGGTATTTACATATTATTTAGATCATATATGTTATTGTAGTATATAATAAATTAAAGAAGGACTTAGAAATATAATAATTTCACAATAATATAGATCTTGGGAAAAACAACAACAGCACTATATAAATTAGTTTCTTGACATTAGTATTAATTAACAAGTATTAATAGTATTTTTTTATAAACATATTCTTAAAGTCTGGTCAGCGGACCGTACATATTAATGATATAGTTAAGTAAATAAATTTTAGGACGTACGTCTCACCAGACCTCCCACTTTCGAATTTCGAATAAACTAACACCATTAATTTGTACGTAATTTGTAAAATTTGTAAAAAAATTCGAAATTCTAATATGTGGGTCTGGCAAAACGTTCTACCGCAGTATAATTTTGTTATAGCAGGAAAAGGTATACCGTACAAATTCTGGAAATAATCGTATAAATTTATACAATTAGAGCACAAAACGATTCCGTAAAAAAACTCCAAAATTCCAATATGGGGTGGCAGGGGGACTTCTAGAGTTTCCTCATAATTATAATTAAGTTTTTCGAAGTTGATTTCTATCATACAAATTCATACAAATAGAGCAAAAATGGATGGTATAAAAAAAATGTTGAAATTCCCATATGGGGGGCTAGCGAGATGTTTCACCAGCCCCCCCCCCCCCAGGATAATTTTATTATAGCAGGAAAAGGGATATCGTACAAATTCTGAATGTGATCGTACAAATTCATACAAATTACGTAAAAAATAATAGTGTTAAATTTTTTTCGAAATTCGAAAGTGATGGAGCTGGTGAGACGTACGTCCTAAAATTTATAAATCAACATTCGACATTATAATTTCATAACCATATCTTAACCATATCTATTCAAAAGTATCTTTAATTATTTTAATCAAAACTACAGAATATGATTGATTCAGCTATCCCAAAAAGTTATAAGCTTATAATGACTACCGTCATACATACAATATTATATGTCCATTATATTATTTTCAAATGATTGAGTAGATTTTTTAGATTTTGAGCGAATTGAGAAATGTATTAGTTTTACAAAAAAGTTTTTTTTTTATATATATATATTGAAAGCACGAATTTGTGTAGAAATAATGGTCCAATTACCACAAATAGGTTATGTTTTTGGTAACAAATTGCGTCTAGTTAGTATTTTAATGAGCTAATTTTTTTCAAATTTTTCAAAAAATTTTCCACAGAAGAAAAAAACTACCAAAAAAGGGTGGAAAATCAAGAAAATTACAGTTTTTGTTATTATAATTTTTTTTTATTTCGTGATAAGTAATTGAGTTTTGATCGTAAGATCTTAAAAATGTTTTTGTATATGAATATTGATAATATACAAGTTTGGTAAATTTTCGGAATGAATTTGTCGGTTTTTTGACGAAGTATAGAGCTTTGAACTTTTTTCCAAAAAATATTAGTGTTATTAATTATATTTAATTAATATTTCCTGCAATATTTGGTTTATCGGTTTGAAAACTTTATCAAAGTCTATTCATATATTACTTAAACCTTTCATAGAAAAATTTTAAAAATCATGAGTGACAATTTTTTTTTTATAAGCTTATAAAATTAAAATTCCCGATAATCGACAAAATTATGGTTTCGTTATTTCAAATGCTTTTCTTATATAATTGTTCAATGTATTTCTAAATGATTGTTGTTAATGTATTGAAAATTGTAAATATTATTTCGTTTAGTGTTCGCAGTAATATTTTGTTAATCAACTACATTAATAGGTCTTCGCGATATGTTAATAATAATAGATAAAATGCAGTTGATCAACACGGCTCGCCAGTTGGGTACAGAACGGCGGTATACCCGGTTCTCGGACGTCATTCTGCCGCTCGTTCGTCCGTCCGTGCATAATCGATTTGTTTTTTGTGTTATTTTTTTGTGGGTATTAATATTGTACAAATATATAGAATATATGCTGAAATTATATTATTAGTATTTTGAAGTTTTTATATCGGTGGGATTCCCATCACTCAAAGTATAGTAATGAAAAGTCACCAAACAATAATAATTAATTAAACTTTGATCATAAGGATTAAACATTTTTTTGGGTATCAACATCGGTGTACTACATTCGAAAACAAATGGTTGATTCTCTTAAATATTTACTGCAATTTTTGGTTTATTTATTCGAAAATTGTATAGAAGCCTACTCATATACTACATAAATTATTTATTTCTAAAATATTTTTTAAATCGTAGTTAGCAATTTTTTTTATAAGATCCTAAAATTTAAATATTTTTGTTGAATTGAATAATAATATTATAAAAATAAGTATTGAAATACTCATTTTAAATATTCACTTGTGCTGGATGGTGTATCGAGGGAGTGAACAATAATTACATTCGCACTAATCATCATTTACTCACACAACCGCATTTCTTAAGACAATTAAAACAAAAAATTGCCTATAAACGACTCATATGCAACAGCGGTTATCCAATGGAAATATATTTTGATCTCTCAAGATTAAATGTAGGAGAATACCAATATCTGTTTAATATCACTACTTTAATATGCGATATATCAGTACCTATGCTATACAAATTATTTATAAATATTTTATATAATGGTTTAAAAAAAAAATATTTTATTTGGTATATAATGTATAAAACACTTTATTTACCATCATTCCTGAAAAATTAAATAAAACAATCATTGTAAATAATCAGTTTCTATCTATATAATATAAATTAAAATGAGAATGACAGAGATAGAAGAAAGAAAGATAGACACAGATATAATATATCAATGATAGTAGCTAACAGGTAAGATATCTGTTTCGAATAGAAATAACAATTACTTTTTATATTATATATTTATGTTTTTGTTATTATAATTATAACCAAGTATGAAATAAGTATATTATGCGAGTAACTAATATTATTTTATAAAATTCAGAAGATGGCTTTACATACTAATAATGGAAAAGTTATAATTTAAATATTCTAAAGTTATTTATATATTTGGATTTAATTAAAGATAAATTTTAAATAAATCTCACGTGTTTGGTTCAAGATCGTTTAAATAATCTAAAATTTTAAATTTCTAAATTAATTTAAATAGTAGATATACTATAGTAGAATAGTCAAAGCAAAATTTTATTTTCTACTTGACACATGATTACTGAAAATAACTATAATAACTACATCCAGTTAATCAATCACAATATGGCCTTTGTGCTGATTCAAAGTATGAAATAGATTTTATTATAATAAAATGCTGTCTATACGAATTGGATGTATAAATATCTAAAATATCGTTAATAATCATTAATAATAAGTTTTTCCAAAATGATATTTTCCTGTGCTCTAAATTTCAATGATACTTTATTATATTTTAATTGAATTTATATTATGATATTAGAGGTTATAAACATCTACATGATTGAGTATTATTTTTTTTTAAAAAATATAAAATGTATACATATAAACGTATGTGTTAATATGTTTCTATTTTAAATAAAATTAGCATGCTTAGAAGTTTTCGTACTAATATAATTTAATTTTCAAACATGTATAAACTTTATTAATTTATTACATATTTTACATATAATATAATTATAGATATATAATATAGTTTAGAACATGTTTAAGTGATAAACTAAATTGCACTTTTTAGGTTCTCTAGAACGCATATTTTTAACCTAATGAAAATTAATTAGAAATACACATATTTTATTGAAATTAAATAGTATCAATCTCTTGATTTAGTATAATAGTAAAATTTTAGGTATACATAATTTAAAATAATTACCAATTATTTTGACACTTTCTGTATACACATAAAACGTATTAAATTGTAATGTTAATAATTATAAGGCCCACACTCACATATGGGTGCGAGGCATGGACTACTACTAGCCATTCGATAAGAAAACTGAAAACTTTTGAGAACAAAATATGGAGGGTATTATGTGGACCAGTATATGATAATGAAAAAGGTACATGGTGGAGAAAATATAATAAAGAGCTGCAAAAGAAATCTATTTTCATTATTAATGTTTTTACCATTAAACCATCACTCACCCCTTATCTACGCACTGCATTGTATTATTACAAATTTTCATGTCTACCATTCGCTATTCTCGTGTAATTGTTGTTTATATATATGACATTATTCTTAAATAATTAAAGAGAAATTTCCAATATCCATCAAATAGAAAAACAATCACATGCTGTGCACCCATGTGTTATTATCAGTATAAGTATAATATATGCAATATATATCAATAAGTAATAAATACAAATCATTTAAATTAATTGTTTAATCTTCATACACGATTTAATATTCATCAATATTTGTTTTCTTATTATTTTAAAAATTTTTCATTTTGAACTATTTTTTCTTATTATTGTAAGGGGAGTGTGAGACGAGCTTGACGTCACTGATAATTTAATTTAAAATGAAACAGAAAAATACGTAAAACTAAAACGACCGCTCTTTAAGATTGTTAAAACTCGACTCATCGTGTGCCGTACTCTGTTTACTCGTTTCTTGCCTTTATTTTGTAAATTACTGATGAGACATGAAATGACGTGTTGGGTATAATATTGTTATCGTTACAGTAGATTAATAAAATAAATTACAAAACGAATAAGAAAACTGGCGTACAACGCGCCTCCTCACCGACAACGTGCAATTATAAATAAATAGAAATTAAATAAGTTATAATTATATTTCTACTATAAAATATAGGGATTTCAGGTACTTAAATATTTATTAAAAATCCGGTTTAACCGAACCAAACCGGATCATGCAGAGCTTCATTAAGACAAATTATATCCGGATCTCACTTTTTGAAATTATTTCTAATTTCAGGAATTAAGCCAAGCTAGTGAGGTGAAAATTATATTTTGTAATATTTAGTGTATGGAATCAGATATATTGTATATATTATATTATATTATGAGGTAAATTATATTTACATATTAATAAAGAATATAATATAGATACGTTACCGTTTTTAAGAAAGTTATTATAAAAAACTAAAATAAATTTGGTTTTTTGTCAACATAATATTTTAAATAAAATTACATTAAATTGAAAAAAATTAATGAAAAACGTCTATATTTCGTAGCCAATTTCATATTGATTATTCTAAAAATATTCTAAATAATATTATAGTCTTGTTGAAAATTTTAATTAAAAATTAAGGAGACAGATTCAATATTTATTAGAAATATTAGTATTTATTTATTATAAATATTAATTGATTACTGCCTCAAATAAAGATACATAAAATAAATAATTTACGTTTATTAATCCAAACGTATAATAGAAAATATCCAATTATGTTAAAAATTTTCAACTAACTACAAAACTGTTTTATTTTATTTTATTTGTTTGTAAAATTAGATTAAAAATATAAATCATTCATTTATAATAACCTACTTGTTTAATAAAACATATTATAATAAAAATATTTATTGTTCTTATTAAAACGTTTAATATATATATATATATATTATACGAATCATTATATAAAATATATACTAAATTTATATATGTACTTTATAAATTATATAATATATATATATTGTACTAAAATTAAAAATTGACGCTCTTGAATGCAGTTATATAAATATTAACTGGGCCCTTAGAACTCCCTAGTAAAGTTAATATAACTGAATCTGTATTACGCATTTCATTGTTATATTTGAAACACTCTAATAAATGTTCAAGTCCCTTGATTAAAAACTGCATTAGTTATCATAAAATATTTTACAAAACTTAATCAAATATACTGATAGGTTGTTCCACGAGTTTACCACGTGTTTATCCATGAGAAAATTCAAAAAAATTTAAAGTACCTACGTTCATAATTAAATTAGTTTTCATAAAAAAGCCAAATTAATTACATCGAAATTACAATTTCCATAAATTTTGACGTTTTTATATCATTTTTTGGTAGTTTTCTCCCAAAGAAAAACTTTTGAGAAATTCGAAAAATGAAAAGAAATAAAGTACCAACTATAACTATTTTTTAATATAATAAATTTTATAGACGCTATTCGCTACCGAATGCATATACTATTTGTAGTAATCGGACCATTATTTCTACCCGAATTGCGGCTTTTAGTTTAATAAAAACTCATAACATTCAATCTATTTCAAATTATAACTTTAGAAGTTTACGTTTTGTAACATTCAATTTCCGAAATATATTGGAAATAGATTAAATAGTATTTGAGTAGGCATCTATAAAATTTTCAAATCTTTAACCTAAAACTTCATGTAAAATTAAACATTTTTGGAAAAAATATCAAAACTCTATACTCAGTAAAAAAATCAACTAATAATTTTCAAATGTTTTTCTCTAATGTTGAGCACATATGTTAATACCCAAAAAAAATTTCAAGTCTCTATGATCAAAACCTCATTATTTAAAATTAAATAAAAAATTTTTAAATAAGCAAATAGAAAAAAAAACATCATTGTAAATTCTAAATAAATATAATTACTTTTGTTCAAATAGTCTATTATAAAACAATAAAAAAATTTCATTAATATATACGTTGTCATTTCGACTGTAAATATATTTAAAGTAAAAACTTATAATTATTCATCTCACACATAACACATAATCAAAATGTTATCTGATTTATTACTATTAATTGAATTCGAAAATATAACAATTTTTGATGATTATAATTTTGTCATACTATAAATTTTACTTGATGACAGTATTAATATAAATACAAAAAATAACTATTATAATTTAAATTATAATTATATTCCAATTTTTTTTTACCTCTTTTACTTTGACGTAAATAATTAATTAATTCCTTGTTCAATACTAAAAAAAAAATATATTTTTACTATAATTATACATTTGAAAAAATTAATTTAATACTATAGTTTAATTATCATTAATATTATCGTAAATTTGTTTATTATAAAATGTCTTAAAAAGAATCTAATGTATGCACGACTTGTGTAAAACATTCTTTTAAAAATATTTTTATTTTTTCTAGTTATAAACATTTATATCATAACAAATCCGGGTTACATCAAATGTACAAAACGATTTGAAACGTTGCTATCATGTTTGCCTAGTTTAGTGTAGACTAAGTCCGCGCACGAAAAAGCATGTTTGTGTATGTTGCGCGTTTGTTGTAGGTACTATAAGAAGTGGGCAGTTGATTATCTTACAACGTACATCCCTACGCGCAGTTTGGTACAAAACCTGAATATTATTTTACTATAAATTGCCCTACGATTATAATTCAAAATTGTTACAATTGTCGTATTATTAAAAAACACGTTTGCAAAAATACGTTTTACGAGTACGACAAAGTTTAGATTAGAATTGACGACAATCAATCCAAAAATTTTGTGTAAAAATGATAAATAACATATGAATATAATGTAATAATTATTATTTTAATCTAACTACCTTTACACGTATTAATATCTTAATTCTTAATTCAAATTATTTTATATTTATTTGCTTATACCAATTTTTTATATTCTTCTTAATTTGTGTTAAAAAAAATAATTATGTTATTCGGTTTGATTAAATAAATTAAATATAGTATAGATATATATAAATATAGTAGTAGTAAATGTAGTTTACATTTTATTTACCATTTAAACTGGAATTATATGACCTGATTAATTAAACAAAACAATTATTGTAATCATTCAGTTTATATATATGGTTTATATGGTTTAGGATCACGTCAGGGTGAAATAAATAATCAGTATAAACATAGATTAAATATACATATAAACAGTGGCGCGCCGAAATAGCTTTGAATGATGCCTAGGCAACAAGTTTATAAGGGGTGGGTCTGCACGTTAGGTGGTCAAATATAAAATTTTAATACTATTTATCGTCTGAAAATAATATAATATATGATAAATAGTACACTACAGTAATATTACAGGTATATAGGCCAAGTGCCAAGAAATACACAGCTGCAGTATCTGCAACGTAACGTAATACATTTTTAAAATAAGTTATTATTCAATAATTTATGTAAGAAAATGGCTTTTGAATTGTGAATTTGAAAAATCGTTGAAATAATTTAATTCGTAAATTGTTTGAAATATAATAATATAAATTCATAACCAAACTCTTGGTACACCACTGTATGGGACGTGGGTAGTAGGTATACTGATTATTATTTGGCTTCATATAATTTCGAAGCTGAGCACGCCACTACATATATGTGTATATATAATCTATGGTATAAACCACTAGACTAAACTATATATTGTAATATTAATAATAATATTATATTTAAATTGTAACACTAAATATACAATAAAATAAATGAATTTAGTACACGATGAACAAGACTCGTGACGACGAGTGAAGAAATGAATAACCGTGTGTTAATAACTGCTTTCACACGGAGCGGTTCGGCCGCTGGCGGCAGCGGTTTTAAGACCGCAGCGGCTGCCGCAATCAATCAGACACACACGTTTAAATGCGTTTATTCACACTGGGAAACCCGAGCCGCTTCTAGCCGCTGGCGACCGCTCGGAATTGAATTTGTTTAATTTTTGAGCGGCCGACCGCTGCCGCTGTCTATAATTTAACAGTGTATTTTAAATTGGTTTATTCACACACAGCGGTTCTCCCGCGAGCGGTCAGTTGTTAAAACACCCTCGTAGCGTAACATTTTAACAAATTAATTAATATCGTTATGACTTTTGATACAATAGTAAATTATATACAATTATAGAAAAGTAAGTATAGTTTAATTTATTTACTTATAAGTTCATCAAAAGATGAAATGTTCATACGGTAATAATTGAAAAAAATTTATCTGGGTGTGCACGTAAAATAGTAAAATTGACATTAAATTGACCTGGAAGCCTATTCGTATTTAATGGGTGTACCCTCGTTTATTATTTTTACTGTTTTTTTGGCTAAGTACTTCTTGTTTATGCTTTTTATATAACGCGTAAATGACACATGTAGCTTAATTGTCATTTAACGTATCCATTATTAGGAGAATAATTAAATAAATTAATAAGAAATAAAATACTACACTATCCTTTTTGTATAAATTGGCGGGCATTATACGCGGGAAAGGAACATTAAATCGGTGCGAAAAATATGTTTTGATATTTATCATTCTTCGATCGCTTATGTGTGAAAGCAAACAGCGGTAGAGGCAGCGGTTTTAAAACCGCGACCGCCAGCGGCCGAACCGATACGTGTGAAAGCAACTTTTTTAAACTGTCATTCACTTATTTACTTATTACGTCTGTATCAAATCTCAAATTATATTTAACAATTATTAAGTTATATTAATTTGATTCTTTTTATATAATAATAATAATTTAAAAATATCGACCGATATTTTTTACTAATATAATTGAAAACTGTATTACATAACTGAGTATTAAATATATATTATGGGAATCATTTTATATAATCGATTTATTATAGTTTGTTATTTGTATTAATTTTAATATTAGTATAGTGTTTTTTTTTTAAATTACGCTCACTCTTTAGACACAAATTTATCTAAAATTTTTAATTTTTTGTATAATTTAATTTAATTGGCATGTGTTATACACTTATAATTATTATATGTAGCATTATACCAGTTACCTTTTTTATTAGTAATTAGAATTTGTTGAATAGTCATTAGACTCAATTCTGCATCGTCATTAGACGGCGTTTTCATATTGCGTGTTATAGTAAACCCGAGGGGTTACATATTATTTAGATCCAGTCTTGTAAAAATTACTTTTGAAAAAGTATTTTAATAGTAATATTTAAATTGGAATAAATTTGTATTCTAAATACTTTTAAAATACTTTCAAAATTTTAAAGTATTTGAATAAAAGTACTCTTTCGTTAATATTAAATATGTTAACTAGTGTTTAAAAAAATAAAAAATATCTACTAAGTTTACCCAATTGAATATAACTAATAGTTACTTTACATGAAAAATACTTGTTATTTTCATAACCTTCAGACCTGATGTACATTACAATGTACATTGCTAAAAAATGGCAAGGAAATGTTTAAAAATTATGAATTTTTCATAGTAGCTTAATTTTATAATGTATAAAAATAAAATGCAAAGAAAAATTTTTTATCGGTGCCTATTTTAATACAAGAATTTTTTTCGTATAAAATACTTATAAAATGTATTAAAAATACTAAAAAAAATACTTTTAAAAAAATGTATTTAAAATACCAAAAAATACTTCAAAATGTATTTAAATACTAATATTTAAATACTTTTATTCGAATACTTTACAAGACTGTTTAGATCATATATGTAATTAAAGTATATAATAAATTATAGAGGGACATAGAAATATAACACTTTCACATTAATATAGATCTTGGGAAGAAAAACAACAGCACTATATAAATTAGGTTCTCGACAAAATTAATACAAGTGTTAATAGTATATTGTAATTAACAGATTTTTAATCTGGTCAGCAGACCACACATATTAAGGATATAGTTTAATAAGTAAGATTTGAGGGAGAACAACAACATTATAAATCAATTTTAAACATTTTGATTAATGCTTAACTTCTTAACCATATCTTACAAGGTATCTTTATTTATTTAAATCAAAACTACAAGCAGCTTGTCTGATGCAACTAACCCAAAATGTCAAATAATCAAATAATGTGTCATTATTAGATTATAATATATAACCGTCATACATACAATATTATATGTCCATGATTTTATTTTCATATATTTGAGTCGATTTTTTAGATTTTAGCACATGGAGGAATGTATTGAATTTACAAAAATTTTTTAATTTTTTAATTTTTTTTTTTTTTATGTTGAAAGCAATATTTTGTGTAGAAATAATAGTCCGATTACCATAAATACGGAATATTTTTCGTATCAAACAGCATTTAGTTGGTACTTTATTTAGTCCATATTTCAAATTTCTCAAAAATTTTTCCTCAGGAGAAGAAAAACTACAAAAAAATGGTGGAAAATTGGCAAAATTACGGTTTCTGTTATTATAATTTTTTTTATTTTATGATAACTAATTGAGTTTTGATCGTAGGATCTTGAAAATGTTTTTGAATATGAATATTGATAATATACAAGTTTGGTAAAGTTTCGGAACGAATGGTTGATTTTCTGACTAAGTATTGAGGTTTGAATTTATTTCCAAAAATGTTAAATATTTAACTAACTGCCAGTATCCAATAACTTTAACTAAATAGGAAATAAATATTGATCTCTTAAGGTTTAATGAAGGAGAATACCGATATTTATTTTATATGACTACTTAAACATCTAATATAATAGAACATGTACTTTATAAACTAGATATATTTAATAATATTAGATATTAAGGTTAAAAAAATTAATTATGTTATTTTGGTATGGTTATATAATTAACAAATAGGTAAATGTATATGATACTTTATTTACCACTTTCCCTGAAAAATTAAACAAAATATTATTGTAATTATTTAGTTTTTGTTTATATAATTTAAACAAAATGAGAGTGGCAGAAATATAAGAGAGAAATGAAGAGACAGTTATAATGTACTGAATTTTAAATAAGTATATCATGCGAGTTAATAATATTATTTTATTAGCTACAGAAGTTCACTTTACACAATCAATCTTATATTTAAATCTTATGACACTAATTTTAATACTTAATTTTGATTTTACGCCGACGATTTTTAATTTTGAATTTGATTTATATTTAAATCTCAGTATATGAATAATAACTAATCCCTTATGTGTAAATTAATGTGTCATAATTTAAGATATTGTAAAGTTATTAATACTTTGGATTTAATTATTAAGATATTTTAAATAAATCTCACGTTTTATGTTCACAGTCCTTGATATGATCTAAAATTTTAAATTTCTGGTTTAATTTAAATATTAGATATACTATAGTAGAATAATTAAAGCATAATTTTATTATCTACTTTTAATGACACATGATTACTCAAAATAACTACAATAACTACATCTAGTTAATCATTCACAATATGGCCTTTGTGCTGTTTAAAGTATAAAATAGTTCATATAATAATAAAATGCTATTTATACGAATGGGATGTATAAATATTTAAAATATTGTTAATAATTGTCAAGGGTAAGTTTTTCCAAAATGATATTTTTCTATGCCTTAAATTTCAATGACACTTTATTATATTTTAATTGAATTTGTATTATGATAGTACAGGTTATTTTATCTACATGATTAAGTATTGTTTTTATTTTAAAAAAATATAAAATGTATACATATAAACGTATGTGTTAATATGTTTCTATTTTATATAAAATTGGCACGTTAAGATGTTTTCGTACTAATATAATATAATTCTCAATCATGTATAAACTTTATTAATTTATTATACTTTATAAATATAATATAATTATAGTTGTATAATATAATTTAGAATATGTTTTAGTGATAAACTGAATTACACTTTTTAGGTTCTTTAGAAAACATATTTTTAACCTAATGTAAATTAACTAAAATAATTTCTATAACAGAAACAAACATATTTTATCTTAACTAGATGTGATCAATCTATGGATTTAGTATTATAGTAAAAATTTAGGTATACATCATATTAAATAATTACCAATTATAACTTTACTTTCTGTATACACACGAAAATATTAAATTGTAGTATTAATAATATTATTTGACTAAATGTTAGCATTATATTCTATCTCAATTATATTCTCTACAAATTTAAAATACTTATGCAATACATTCACAAATTCTTTTTATCTAAGAAATTAAATAATCAAAAAAACTGGGAAGGTCAATTTTAGATTTTCCTCTTTTGTCCCTTCGGTCCTCGAAGAAATTAGTGAATTATTATAATTAAGATTATAATACAATGATTTTATAAAATACGATTCTGAACGAAACTCAATATAATATAATATATTATACTGATAAGTCATTCCATTAATTTACCACGTATATGAAGTAAAATACCTATGAGAAAACTTAAAAAAAAATGTAAGTACCTATGTTCAAAATTGTATTAGTTATCATGATGAACCTAAAATCAATTTCATCCAATCACGTTTTTCCGCTATTTTTCGTTAGTTTTTTTCTCCCAAGAAAAACTTTTGAAAAATTCGAAAAATGAGCTAAATAAAGTACCAACTAGACATGATTTGCTACCTACTTTTGGTAGTCCGACCATTATTTCTACCCAAAAATTTGTATTCGGACATAAAATATATATATAATAATATTTAATTCAGCCAAAAATATTCACTTTTTTGTACCTTATAAAATAAAATAAATGTAACTAACGATTTTCAAAGTATTTTGAAAATTGATAAAGAGTTATATGAGTTGGCGTTTATAAAATTTTCAAACCGTTAAGCCTAAAATTGCTGGTAATCTTAAAAATATTTAGAAAATTTTTAAATCTCTATATTTAATCAGAAAATCAAACAATCGTTCAATTTAATTTAATTTAATTTTTAAAAAAATTTTCAAGTTTCTAAAATCAAAACCTAATTACTTATCATGAAATAAAATAATTTTAATTAATAGAAACCGTAATTTGCCAATTTTCGGTATTTTAGCTTTAAAGCTTATAAAAAAATTGTCATTCACGATTTTCAAAATGTTTTCTAAAAATATTAAGTAGTATATGATTAAACTTCGATTTAATTTTTAAACAGATAAA
The DNA here is from genome assembly GCA_013282895.1 of Eriosoma lanigerum. Taxonomy (NCBI): domain Eukaryota; kingdom Metazoa; phylum Arthropoda; class Insecta; order Hemiptera; family Aphididae; genus Eriosoma; species Eriosoma lanigerum. The sequence goes on from CM023357.1 coordinate 24,243,582, forward strand.
TTATAAATTGCAGGAAATATTAAACATTTTTGAAAAAAAGATTAAAGAGTTCTATTTAATCTATAAGAGTTACCTGGTCAAAAAATCAACTAATCCGTTCTAAAATTATACCACACTACTATACTGCCTACGTTAATACCCAAAAAAATTTTTGTAATATATTTCGTATGGATTCAGGTATATATTATATTTACTTATGAGGTAAATTATATTTACATATTAATAATTATTATAATATAGATACGTTACGCTTTTTAAAAAAGTCATCATTATAGCCTAAGAGAAATTTGATTTTTGTCAATATAATATCTTAAAGTAAATTACATTACATTGTAAATAAACGTATATCTTAGCCAATCTCATATTGTTATTCTAAGAATAATCTTAATAATAGTATTGTCTTCTTAAAGACTTTCATTAAAAATCAAGGAGACAGATTCAATATTTATTATAAAGATTAGTATTTATTAATTATTAATATTATTTTGATTACTGCCTTAATTAAATATACTGAAATATATAATTTGCATCTGATTTTATCTAATTTTAATCTAAACGTAATATAAAATATCTTATTATGTAAAAAATTTTCACCTAACTACACAACTGTTTTATTTTATTTTATTTATTTGTAAAAATTAAATTTAAATAATAAATCCTTAATTTATATTAACCTACGCGTTTAATAAAACATATCATAATAAAAATAGTTTTTATTTTTATTATAACGTTTTAAACAAAAATAATAATATTTTGTGTCAAAATTAACTGTTGAAACTCTTGAATATAGTGATATGAGTAGTAACTGCGCTCCTGGAACTTACTAGTAAATTGTAACTGAATCTGTGTTAAGTATTTCATTGTTATATTTGAAACATTAAAATATTCAAGTCCCTTCGTCGAAATCTGCATTAGTTATCATAAAATATTTTACATCAAATTTATGGTAATAAGAAAATAAAGTAACAAATAGATGCAAATTTCTACCGAAGGCGTACATAATTTGTAATGGTCGGGGAATTATTTTTCCCTGAAAAAAAGTCTTCAGGCTTTTAAGAATACAATAATCAAATATCAATGTAAAATATTAATGTTTTAAGGCGTTTAAAATAAATTATGACATTTGACTTTCAAAATGTATTACGTGATTATTCAAAAGTATTGTATAAAATACATATTATATTTTATGCACCATTTCGTCAATGCATGATGTACCTATCTAAATCGGTGGTATATATATTTACTATATCATAGTTGACAAAGTTGAAAAATTTAACCAAAATTTATGTTTATATTATAGTTCTCATAAGTTGGATGACAAATAGTACATAAAAAACGTCATTCACAATGTTAAGTTTTATGTATCCAATATACTTATATTGTACCTGAATAATATAGTAACATTTCTTTGCACCTTTTCACTTTTAAAGTTTTTAATCCAGCTTTCTTTAACACATGAAATGGAATGACATTGGCTTCAACTCCCATTACAATTTGAATTTGATTAGTTTTCTTTAAACTATCAAATCTTCATCCCATTGAGATTGAATGACCATTCGGAATATCTCGAACTGATTCTTTTCTTCTATGTTAAGATGTAAAATTGTCCCCAGACATAGATTTTCCATTCTTTTTGATTTTGTTAACATTTTTTGTCATCTTCATTTCTGCTACTGTGTTATATGATTACTTACCATTAACATTATACTTGCTAACAAAAAGGTTATTTGACTACATTTTCTATATTTTTGCCAGATATTTATTTATGTCATGTGAACTGCCACATATGTAACCATTATCAATTATTTTGTTTATTTTATTATTTATGTTTCTTCTCAGTTCTTAATGTTCAAAAGATTCATCAGATCTAATGTTGCTTGGTATTATTTAGTTTTAATTATCATACACCCCCATTAAAACACGATATTTTATAAGTCTATCTGCAATAGACTAAACCAAAGTTGAAGTTTGACTTAATTTTCTTAGTACTAACAAGTACTCACTAAAAGTTGCATCCACTTTTTGCTGACGAATATTTAATAAAAATGCTTTCACACATTCATTATCTTTTGGTTTACAGTAATCATTTAATAATTGAATTACATTTTTTTTTTTTAATTTAGTTAACTAGGTACTTCATCTGTCAGCTAGAATGTCTCAATTACATATTTTCATCTTCGCCTATAAATTGTAAATATATAGCTTCGTACTTGTTGATACCAATTTATAAATGTTCAAATTTGTTTTCCATTTCCTCCACTTAATATTTGTCTTGTTGACGTTTAATTGGAGGTGTTAAATTATCCATTATTCGAAATTACTTTAAATTACTAATCTAACCCACTACACCACATGATATCTCGAGGTATTTAATTAATATTAAGACACACATAAATAATGTATTTAATTTATTTAGTAAATATTAACGTGCAACATAAAAGTACAAAAGTATATATGAATATAACTATAGAAGTTATAAACCACATATACAGTGTCACCACATGTATATAAAAACGACAAAAAATAAATCAAAATTATGATGACCATAAAAATATAAAAATTTTAAAGTAAAAGTAAAAAGTAAAACACAAATCAGTAGTTCCTTATCACAAACCATAGCTAGTAGTAATCTGAGACACATTAAACATTTAATAGTATATATATATTATTCATATTATAATAATATTACATACATAATACACGGATTTAGTACCGATTTACGGTGGGGGGAGGGGGTCCATAGGGTCTGGACCCCCCCAGAAACCGATATGATAAATAAATACATTTAGAACAGTTGTGTTACATTTTAATAACCTAAGTTCTATTTAATCTATAGTTGCACCACGGTGAAATATTTTTCTTATATACATTCAAATTGATAAATTATACTTACTATTATCATCCTTTAATTCTATGAAATGTAATTTATTTTAAGTTGGTTTATTATAATGCTGTTTAAGTATAAATTATTATTTATTTAACTAATATAATACGTTGTAATAATTCTAATGAATAAAAAGTATATAATAATGCACACATTTATAAACATTTTTTTTTATCAAAAGATAGTTAAATATATCAATTTTTACCGGATTTAAGACGATTAGATATGGTAAGGTTAGTTAATAATAATAGTTGCACCTAGACACGTCTTTTGTCAGAAATGAATTTCGAAACTACATTAATGGGTTGTAACGACGCAAAAGGATGCGCGATGAGTATACAAATAATGTTGCACAGCAAATCGGCAGTAATCGAATGCTTATGCTATTGAATAATCCTATTGCATAGAATATAATATGATGCAGATATACCAAAAAAATATATCGGAGAGAGAAAATCCTAAGCGATCATCTTCATTTCTACAGCATAGACAATTGGTTTACTATACTATAATGTTGTTAGGAGTTGCCAGTGGTTGATTTTATAATAATAAATAGTACCTAAATGCACACCAAATAGCGTTGTAACTTTGACTACCTACGTTGTTATGAAGAAAAAAAATTAAATATATATAATTTAACATAAATTATTATTTACTTTTTGTAATAAGCTCTTGAATATTACTTTCTGTTATGTAATTTTATTTCATTACAAATGAAACATGTATTAGTATTTGCATGTTTTAATATATAATATAAAATAGTATTAAAATTTCTACTTGCACAAATTTTATGTTTATTCAACAATAATAGAGGAAACGCAATACATTTGAAAAACAATCAATATTATGTCTATACTGTCACTATACAATATGACAAGTAAAACAAATAATGTATTTCATACAGTTTTACATCAAATATTATATTTCTACCAAATATATTTGGTCTTTCAAATAAATAATCCATATTTAAATTCAGATTTTTTTTTAAAAAAAATGAGATGTTTAATACGTACTTTTAATCGAAACCTCTTCCATATAAATTGCATCTGTTAATTCTATTGCCATAACAATTATTATTGTTTTGGTATATTTAAATGTTTTTAATCATTGTCATATTTTATATTATAATTAAATTTACTTACCTTTTAAATACAAATAAACGTACAATGTGTACATTGTTTTGTTTACTAAATAAATATGAATAAATAATCTATTAAATAAAACCTGTTACATTAAACGTTAAACTAATTACAGTTAGTCTGTTAGATAATGTCTTAACTATATCTGTCCATTGAAAGACAATGTTTACTATTTGATAGCTCAATTAGACTACATTACGTGCAGCTGAGCCATTAATTTATTACGTTCTATAAAGCTCATCAAATCATATATCACTTATAAGACCCACTAGCAAACGGCATAGAGATTGATTTTGGAGAGTACGCCTTCGACGTACACGAAACTCTTTTTGTGGGGGAATATTTTTTAAGGGAAATATCGATAAATGTTTTATCCGCCTTCGGCGGATTTAGTGATTTACAGGTGACACATTTTGGCGGAAAATCGATTACGTTTTGTAATTCTGGAATTCTTAAGATTTTCCCTTTTGGGAATCTTTCACGTGATTAAACGGCGGCAATTGTATTCCCTTGTTTTTTGCGTCATCTAACCTCTTGTGGCAGTTAGCGAAACGGAATCTGTTTTTTGGAGGAAAATTTCGGGGGAAATTGATATCCTGTTAGGAGTGCGGTTATTTCGTACTCGGAAACATTATTCGACGGCAAATTTATTTCGTCGTAAGTGTACGACTTCATCGCACACGACAGATATCCAAAACAAAATTATTCCAAAGGCCGTCGATACGGGTGTCGAAGAGATATAGCGTCATCGTAAGGATGATTTCGAAATGCTGTAATTGCCCGTCTCTTTCTAACGGATCTTTTTCTTCCCGTTTCGATAAAGTTTAAACGATTGTTGTAGTGTTTTTAAATGTATTGAAATGACGATTTAAATAGGTAAAACACATCCATAAAAATATTTATCATTATAAAAAAATATTTTATTCTCAAAAGCTAAGGATATACGAAAAAGACTTAGACTGCACAATGCCACAATATCAGCTGTTGCATAATAATCATTAATAGTCTTATTCTATGATAATAATTTTGACACCATGGATTGATATTAAAGAACTAACTATTATCTATGCATAGATGTATTTAGCTAATATTAGTGTTAAGGTGTGACCAATATAAATTGATATAACAGGGTTAAACTGTTGATTGATAAGACCGTCAGTTTATCAGTAATATTTACATTTGAAATAATATGCCAAATTCAACATAAATAAGTTGTATGTAACTATTTTGATAAATATACTACTTTTACGTAAGTATAGTTTTAATGAATATTATACGTCATATTTTTATTTTTAATTTTAAGTGTTTTAATAAGTTTTAATAATTTTCTCAGAACATTTTATGTATTCAAAATTTCACAATATTCCATGTACAACAGACAAAACTAAACAATATGGTAATTATATGTATTAAATGTCATAAGAGTGCTGTTCATATTATGTTAATGAGTGCATCAATGTCAACTATGGGTAAAGCCATAGAGTATTTACGTGTAAGTGTTATTATAATAAAAATATATAAGTATATTAATCTTTTCTATATACATTTGATGATTTTGACTAAGACAACACCAGTGACTGATGGTGAAGGCAACAACTTACTATTGCTATATTTTTACAGGTATATAAGCGAGTTATTTTTCGCTAGTCAGTTATTTTATGTTTATACGTGTAATGACACGATGCCTTATATAATTTGAAGTTTTTCTTCGTATGGAATCATTCATCATGATTTTATTAAATGTTTAATGTATGGCAAAAAAAGAGGATGTTGAGAAAAAAGTAGATTGGTAAGCAATGTTTATATGTATAACAACATAATGCAAAATATAGACTTTAAATCTTGATGATTTGTAATTTAATTGCAACTAAGTGAATTAAAATGTTATTATTTTACAGATATAATATGCTCAATACAAAACTATACAAAGTGTAGGAGGATGTAGACCTTATACAAAGTTACAGTGTTCAGTGGAAAGTAAAGTTCTCTGTATCGTGTGTAGTGTAATGTAGTGTAACTATGTATAATATTAACTATATAAATACTCATAAATTAATATGTTGAAGAATAATACATTTATATTAATGAAAAATTGTAAAACAAACGTCCATTAAATTACAAAAGGTTAGAAAAAAGTCAATAAAATCTCAATAAATTGAACACACACAATATATATTATATTCGTCGGCCATTTTCTAAGTCCTTAACAAAACTTTAAAAATTAAATTAAATTGACGGATTTTTCTTCACACACATCGACGACATATCCACATTGCCTCCTAACTCAATCGCGGGATTTATTTTGCAAAATTAATAAAGAAATATATTTAAGTTAATAAAACGACAATTATTCTTGGTTTGTGCAACATTGCAACTGTATGTTTAAACTTTAAACCGTGGTTAAATTGTACTTTGGAAATTAAGACGCAGAGCTATATATAAATATTAACTATATAAATACTCATAAAAGTAACATGATGAAGTATAATATATATATTATTAAAGAAATATTGTAAAACAAAAGTCCAGAATCTCGATAAATTATAGACACTATCATTACATACGTATTATCAAAAAAAAACATATATTTCGTCGGTCATTTTCTAAGTTCCAAACAAAATCTTTTTAAAAACTAAATCACAATTTTAAAAATAGACGGAATTTCCTACACGTACACACTTCGACAATATCACATCCTACACCACAATGGCAGGTTTAAATTTGCAAATTTTATTTCACTGGGATCGTGATTCGATCTCATGCCCCTAACGCTACCTACCTATTTCTACCTATCCTGCCTACCAATCGTTAAAGTGACGCCTAGGTTAGAAAAAAATCAATAAAATCTCAATAAATTGTACACACACAATATATAATATTTCGTCGGCCATTTTGTACATTATCGTCTGCCATTTTATAAGTCCGAAGGAAAAATGTAATTGTCGTTGAACTTGTAAATAAAATTTAAAAAATTTTCACTCGGATTGTAGATGTATATTAAAATTGTACGTATTAATTATTATTATTATTGTGTACCGGCGACATCTCATATTGCCGCCGCTTCAAACCACAACAAACCACGGGTATTTTTTATTTTTAATTTGCAAATTTCATCATTTCACCGGGACCGTGAATCGAGATCATGTCTCCCCCTACGCCTACCTATATCTCTACCTGCCTACCTACCTAACGTTAAAGAGACGCCTAAAGCCACTGGGCAACTGTGGTCCGTTGAGGATAAGGGCCATTTTACATATATTTAAATCCATTCGACTACAGCGAAACGTATACCATACGATTTAAGAAATTCCATAAATAATACACGTATGGATTAAAAATGGCGATTGTACGGACTTTTCAACGTTTAAAACGGCCAATTATACAACAAAGGTGCCTTTTGTCGCGTCACGCGCAATTGTTTTCAGTCGCCGCACACACGTACGTAATACGCGACGACGACGCGAAAACGCAAAATAAATTATCGACGTGTATAAAATTACACCGGGATACCGTTAAAAGTCGTTCGAGAGACCTAAAAAACACGAAAAATTGTTTTAAAACATTTAAAAACGTTAAAACGATAGTTTGAACGTTATCGTACCGGGAGGAAAAAGATCCGTTAGAGAAAGACGGCCGACGGCACCGCTCCGAAAACTACCATACGATAACTATCTCTTTCCGACCGCGAACTCTGGCCTCGACAAAACCGTCCGGAAAACGGGTGAATTTAAATAATTTAAAAACGCTAAAACTGTCCCTGAAAGAAACGACGTGAAATTGACCAACATTATATAGAGAGATTATAAAATATTGATTTGTTGCGTGAAACCCTCACTCAGCACTCAGTAGTGTAAAATAAGTAAAACAAATGGTTTTTTTTTTCAGAAAAAAAAAAAAAAATTAACAAATGTGTTACATTTATTTATTATATTTGTAATATAATTGACTTACTTTGGGGGTCTGGAACATAATCTATAAAACAAATTTAATTTAAAAAATGGAAATTCCTATTTATAATATAAGTATATATTCAATAACAATTAATTGTAAATGAGAACGAGATGATTATTCATTCGTAGGATGAATGAACCTCATAATTATTAACATTACCCATTTAGAGTTATTGAATATAATTATAATGATTTAGTTTGTAATTTGGCAAAAAGAATATAACAAGAATAATTTGTATACTATCCAATTCAAAATAAATGAAGATAATATTTAGGCTTCAGAAAAAAGTCCATTGACTATGACTGGTTGACATTGATAGTCAGTTACTTTAATAATAAAAAAAAATCTTCAAACATATTGAATCAACCAGAAACATTAAGTTTAATAAAAATTGATTTAGTAATTAAATTATAATAATAAAAATATTTTTGAGCTGAATTAATACTCGAATAAAATTTGACACATTACATAATTACGTATAAATACATTTATATTTGTATTAATGTAACTATAATGTAGGCATTTTTTTATAACTAAAGATGCAATATAACTGAATTAATTATTTATTTTAATAATGAGAAATCGCACGTCTTGCTTCTTTATTTATTTGTTGTAAACTTTTAATATTATTTGTCTATACACTATACCTATAATGTAAGTATAGTATTCTAGGAGATTTTAACTCAGTGTTGTAAACTCCGTGAAAATCTACCGGATATTGTACAACACTGGTTACATCTTACATTGTACTCTATGAATATACCTTTAATAGTTTCTCTGAACCAATTTTGTAAAGTATTTAAATTTTCTAAAAATAAAAATATATATTATTACTATAATCTTAAGTTTAAATAATACATTAAATACTTAAGTTTGTTTATAATATATATTAGAGAGGATAATACATTTTTTAGGAAATAGAAATAAATTCCAGATTTGATCGAATTTTTAAACATATCTATTTCTTTTGGTCAAATTGTTTTATTTATTGTATTAATAAAAAAAATGCGAAATATGCAAAATCAAATTCTATTTACTCATTAAGCCAGAATAATACAAATCCTGAACATTTAAACTACATATTTATTGGAATATAGTAAAAAAACAAAACTTTCTGTTTCATATAAGTCCTAGCTCTAATTATAATTATACAACGTACGAGTTTAATATATATTAAACGTATTATAGTAAGAATGCGGTACATATTTATTTGCTATTTTATGCGTGTGTAAGTGTAAGAAAATATATGATTACAAATTGATAACATCTACCTAATTTTTATATTTGATATATTTCTTAACAATTGTATGATTGTTTTGAGTCTTAGAATTGAAATATTAATTTTACATAAGATAGGTATAATAATTTTATGTAAATATGATATTATATCTGAACATTAGTTGATTTGAAAAATTGAGTACTTTGAATGTTCAAAGTTTAGATGTTACACATCTAAGATAAGAAACAACCAGCAATATTTTTTCTTTTATAACAAATGATGAAATAATTTATTTTTAATAAACTTATATCATACAGCAATCGAAGATTTCAATTTATATAAAAATATAAATTACTCAGAAATAAGTATACCTACGTAAAAATATTAATGTTTATTTAAAACGTGAATATTAAATTAAAAATTTAATTATCTCGTATTCAAAATTTGTATAATGATATATTGAATATCAATTGAATACATATTACCTTTATGTGGTGATGGAGATATTACATAATTATGATTAAAAATCACTATAAAAATGACATAGAAAAACAAATTAACATACATTTTTATTATTTAAATTTAAAAAGATTAGGTTGTGTTCAAAATAAAATAATACTAAAAAGTGGTATGAGAAAAATATTGTTTAGCATTTTTATAATATAATAATATATGTGTAAGTAAACATGAGTTGATTTATGAGTTGAGCTGTTTTCACATATCTAATATTAACTCACATGTACTAGAATGTATATCAATGGATGTTTAAATTTAAAAGAATGGGAAATAATACTTAATTTCGAAAAAATAAAAAAATATTTGCATTCTATTATTTACATAGGAAATATATAAAACTGCGGAATTTAGAGTAGCAATAATAATTAATTTTTTTTTTTAATTTATATTTTAACCAGCCAAAATAATTTGTAGGAAGATACATAAGACACATAAATATGTATACAAATATAAACATACACAAATAAAACAAAGTACATGTAAAAGTAAAACAAGGAAATATATATAAATAAGTCTAATAAATATAAGGAAGAGGAAGTAGGGTTTAATAAAAAAACAAAAATACATCAGCCTAATCACAAAATCATGGTAATTTATTTATATAAATTATGTATTACATTTTTAAATATAATCGTATAAATTAAGTATCGATTACCATAATATACAAGAATAATTTGTAACATTGTTCAGTTTTAACATTTCTTATATGTTATGTTTTTCTAAATTATATTAAAACCCATTATGTTCAATACAAAATGAAATATATATTTTTATATAGGTACTTCCAAGGTGCTTATAACAATGAATGGAATACGCAATAACATGTTTACAACGTTTAGAATCAAAAACTGTAATCTGCACATTATAAATGAGCAAATAAACGATTCTATATTAAAAAATAATGTGTTTACTATAAGATTCAATATTTTCCAATTTAAGTTCATTCATTTTTACGATTTTTGACTACTTAAACCAAATCCAAAAACAAAAAATTTAAAAACTGGTTTTCAAAACCGTGATAAAAACCCGAAATTATAAAAGTATTAATCAAAACCGAAACCGCTTTTCAATATCATTTGTTAATTAGTTTTTTAAAAAAAAGATTTGATTTCATTTGTTGTTTTCCAATATAAATAATAATTATTTTATAGATACAAATTGATTATTAAAACAATCGTAATGATGTAACATTTAAAAGGATTTTATTTGAGGAATCAAGTTATAATAATTAATAGTTCTCCGAATAAAATCTCTATCGAGAACCATAATATAGTAATATAATACCATGTTATTTACAATAAAATGTTTTATTTTATGTTACTGGAAATATTTAATCCTATTATAAAAATAATATAAAAAAAATGTGTTGCAATATTATTCTAATATTTTTTCGTTATTGAATTTTCCAATTGTATTATTCAATTCTAATTATATAAAAAATTATTATTATTATTATTTTAATAATAATATTATAATGAACTATTGTTTATTAATTTTATTTTTATAATGTTTAAACATCAATAACTATACTGAAAACTTTACTTCTTTGCATTTAAATGGAAAAAACGTAATTGAAATAATTTAGGTATATAGAAATAAACATCGATTGACTTATTGTTGTTACCTACATTATTATATTGTGCATTTTCTATTATCATTAGTATATAGTATCGTAATAAGCCTCTAATGCGTTTATGTGAATACTCAAAAAAAATTTCAAATTCCTACAATCAAAACCTAATTAGATATCACGGAATAAAAAATTTAAAATAACAGAATCCGTAATTTTGCTGATTTTCGGTTGTTTAACTTTAAAACTTTATAAAAAAAATTGTCAGTCATGATTTTAAAAATAATTTATAAAAATATTAAGTTGTATATGATTAGACTCAAATAAAATTTTAAATCCAAAAACCAAAAATTACAGGAAATATTAAACATTTTTGGAAAAAAGTTATAAGCTCAATCCTTAGTCAGAAAATCAACCAATCGTTTCAAAAACGTTATTTTACCAATTTACGGGAATTTTAAACATTTTAAATAATGGTCCAATTCCCACGAATAATAAGTGTATGCTTCTGGTAGTAAGTTGCATCTCGTTAGTACTTTATTCAGCCTATTTTTAAAATTTTTAAAATTTTTCCTTGGGAGAAGAAAAATTACTAAAGAATTGTCGAAAATCTGCAAAATTACGGATTCTGTTATTTAAATTTTTTTTTTTCTTTGGTAGGCTTTCCCTCCCAAAATGAAAATTCATGTTTTATTTTAAACACATTTCAAAACATAAAATATTGTTTTATTATATTTCATATTTATTAAAATTAAAATTGCAAAACGTTGGGTAAATTTCTTTTAATTAGGTCCTTTATGTATAATCTTGATAACAGTATGTTAGTTCATCTACCAGATGACGCGTCTATTAAAAATACATGCCATTTCAGACTAATCACATATGATAGATAATTTATTTATTTAATTTATATAAAATATGTAATACATTTTTAAACATAAAGGTATAAATTAAGTATCGATTAACCATAATTATAATATACAAAAATAATTTAAATGATATATTGTTCGGTTTTTACATTTCCTATGTGTTATGTTTCCCTAAATTATATTGAAGTCCATTATGTTCAATACAAAATTTAATATTTTTTTTATAGATAACAACTACCAATGTACTTATAACAATGAATCGAATATGCAATAACATGTTTACAATATTTAGAATCAAAAACAGCAATATGTACATTATAAATGAACAAATAAACGATTCTATATTAAAAAAATAATGTGTTTACAATAAACTTCAATATTTTCCAATTTTATTTCATTCTGGGGCAAGAACCATATTCAAATACTATTTCATATATTATTTGTAGTAATTATACCTATATACAATATAATATAATAAAAGTTTATTATTTTTGGACCGCACTAATGAAATTTAAATTAGTACATTTTGGTCATTCTTAATGAGTAATTTCTGTTATAAATTTAAAGATACGAGTATAATCATAATTTAATATAACCTAATTAAACCGGTGTGTTAAGACACCTAAAAACCTAGACCAATTGTAAAATAACATCGGTTACATTCATTTAAATCAGATATAAATAATATAGTATAATTCAGTATAATAATAATCATAAAAATAATATAATACTAGTGTTGGGAATGTTCCTTGTTAAAAAGATCTCGTTTCGTTCCCCGTTCATTTATTATAAAAAAAGCTCTATTCTCCTACATTATTCAAAGAAAGAACACGCTACAATATTAGTTTAGTAGTATATTATATAATATATATATTTTTTTTTTTTATGTTTTAGATGTATTAGGTTTTATTTAAATACAATTTAAAACATAAAATATTGTTTTATTATATTTCATAAGTATTAAAATTTAAATTGTAAAATGTTAGATAAATTTATTTTAATTAGGTTCATTATGGGTTTTATGTTAACGAAGTAAAGAATGTATTGGTTTTACAATGACTTTTTTTTAATGTTTGAATGCACAAGTATGCTTTCAGGAGTATGTTGCGTCTACTTAGTACTTTATTCAGCTCATTTATCAAATATCTAAAAATTTTTCCTTATGAGAAGAAAAACTACCAAAAAATTGTGGAAAATCTACAAAGTTACGGATTCTGTAATTTAAAATTTATTTATTTTATGATATCTAATTAGGTTTTGATCAAAGAGACTTGAAAATTTGAGTATTTACATAGGTGTTCTACATAAGAGAAAAAAAAAATTGAAACGATCGGTTGATTTTCTGACTATGTTCTATACAAAATTATGATATTTTTTATTTTATGTCTGAAGGTACTTTTTTGGGTATAAATAGTGGTCCGATTATGACGAATAGGTTATTTAATCTCTCGGTAGAAAATTGCGTCTATTTGATACTTTATTAAGCCCATTTTTTGAATTTCTCAAAAGTTTTTCTTTGGGAGAAGAAAAATTACCAAAAAATGATGGAAAAACATCAAAATTAATGGAAATCGTAATTTTGATGAAATTCATTTAAGATTTTTCATAATAATTAATAACATTTTGAACGTATAAAATTCAAATTTTTTTTAGTTTTCTCATAGGTTGTTTACACACGTGGTAAACTTATGAAACGACCTATATTATATTGTATTATATTGAGTTTTGCTTAGAATCATATTCTCTAATGCAAAAGACCAGTTTTTGATTTTTTTTGTTCTTGGATTTGGTTTAAGTAGACAAAAATCGTAAAAATGAATGAACTTAAATTGTAAAATATTGAATCTTGTAGTAAACACTTTATTTTTTAATACAGAATCGTTTATTTGCTCATTTATAATGTGCAGATTGCAGTTATTAAATCTAAACGTTGTAAATATGTTGTTGCGTATTCCGTTCATTGTTATAAGCACCTTGGTAGTTAGTACCTCTATAAAAAATATATTTTATCATGTATTAAACATTATAACTTATTATTGTAAATTATTGTTGATCATTATCGGTGGTACAGGAATGCGTTTGTTCTAGACGCTATATTGTAATAAATCACATATCTAAAAAAAAAAATTCTAATTTCTCTATTGTTATATTACTTTTTTGCGTGTTTAACATATTTGTTTGCATATTTTAGATTTTTATGTGCATATTTGCACGCATATTTCTTCTATTTTATCTCCTACAAATTCCGAGCCCTAATAATAAGTTATTTCTAATAAGTTATAGTTAATAATAAATTATTTCAATTTATTTTTTCCAATCTAAATGCCAAGTATTGATTAATAATACTATACGTTGATGTTAAATGTAATATATATATTTTTTTGTAATTCATTGTTTATTGTTTGATACTAAAACTAAACATAGTACATTATTATAATTTATAATACATTCAGAGAAATAGAAGTAAAGTTTTCAGCATAATTATTGATGTTTAAACATTATAAAAATAAAATTAATAAACAATAGTTCATCATAATATTATTAATACATATTAGAATAGAATAATAAAATTGAAAAATTCAATAATGAAAAAATATTAGAATAATATTGCAACACATTTTTTTTATATTATTTTTATAATAGGATTAAATATTTCCAGTAACATAAAATAAAATATATTATTGTAAATAACATGGTATTATACTATACTATGGTTCTATTCTGTGGTGCCCGGTGCCCCAATATAGATTTTATTCGGAGAATTATTAATTATTATAACTTGCTCCCTAAATAAAATTCTCTTAAATATAACATCATTATGATTGTTTTAATAATCCATTTGTATCTATAAAATAATTATTATTTATGTTGGAAAACAACAAATAAAATTAAATCTTTTTTTAAAAAAACTAATTAACGTATTATATTGAAAAGCGGTTTCGGTTTTGATTAACACTTTTATAATTTCGGGTTTTTATCACGGTTTTGAAAACAAATTTTTGATTTTTTTATTCTTGGATTTGGTTTAAGTAGATATAAATCGTAAAAATTAATGAACTTAAATTATAAAGTATTGTATCTTATAGTTAACACATTATTTTTTAATACAGAATCGTTCATTTATAATGTGCAGAATGCAGTTTTTGATTCTAAACGTTGTAAACATGTTATTGCGTATTCCATTCATTGTTATAAGCACCTTGGAAGTACCTATATAAAAAATATATTTCATTTTGTATTGAACATAATGGATTTCAATATAATTTAGGGTAACATAACACATAGGAAATGTAAAAACCGAACAATATCATTTAAATTATTTTTGTATATTATCATTATGGTTAATTGATACTTAATTTATACTTCTATATTTAAAAATGTATTACATATTTTATATAAACTAAATAAATAAATTACTTATCATTTGTGATTAGGCTGATAATGCATGTATTTTTAATAGAGGAGTCATCTGGTAGTAGAGATAACATACTGTTATCAAGGGTATACATAAAGGACCTAATTAAAAGAAATTTATCCAACACTTTACAATTTTAATTTTAATACTTATGAAATATAATATAACAATATTTTATGTTTTTAAATGTGTTTAAAATAAATAATAATACATCGTAAACATAAAAAAAACTATATTATATAATAAAATATTCATATATTCAAGGCTGGGCAAGTTAATGATTTTTTTTAACTGAGTTAAATTAAGTTAATCGATATAAAGTGAAGAAAGTTTACAGTTAATAGTTAAGTCTAAAAAAATTATATTTATTTAATTAGGCTTAGGTAGTATGCGTTTAAAAAAAAACATTTTCAATAAATTTGTACTTGTTACCATTTATTACATATAAAAATAAGTAAAGGTTATACTATAGGATTAAATGTAGTCAATTAGTTAAAAATAAAGAGAGCATTGAAAACAAACAGTATATTAAATTAATAATTAATATAGATTTGTTTCCTATTAGCTCAATTATGTTATTGGATGAAAAATAACTTTTATAATATTATAATAATATGTTATTTTTCAGTGAAAGAAAAATTTCATGATCATAATTAGATTTTTAAAGTTTGTTTACGACCATTTTCAAAATATCACAAGAATTGAGTTATATTTTTCATTCTAAAACTTGAGCAATTATTACGAAAAACGTGTGGCAGATTTACGCTCGTTCACACGTACCTATTATATATATTTAAATCAATAGATAATAATATAATACAAATAGCAATAATGATTATTAATATAAATATTATTGTGATTTTATAATTTTAGGTTTTCTATGTATAATTCACCTATTAAAAATATAATATACCAAAATATATTAATTATTTTCATAACATTAATTTTATACGAATTTTAAAATGTTTTAATAAAAGTATAAATTACATTTAGAAAACGATAACAAGATAATCAATTATTATTTTATTATTATTACATAACAATAGTCAATAACTCAGTAACAGAAATTTAAATTATTATTATTAGTATTTAACATGAAAAATAAACTTGTTTTGTTAAATTGCTTGAAGATGTACTATACAATGGCACAAGAAATAAAATACAAAACCAATTTTTAAAAAAAAAAATATTTTTAGTATATGAATTAAACTTAAAATGTATATAAAAATATATTAACTTAACTTAAAATTTAACAGAATTAACTCGTTATTTATTAAGTTTATACGTCATAAAAAAATTTAAAGTACAAGTTAAGTATACGAATATTCAGATATTAAAAGTTAAGTTAAAAAGTTAATATTAACTTAATTTATAACTTTTTAACTCGTTAATGCCCAGCCTTGCTTATATTTGTTGTCTCTATTTCATTGGTTGAAACAGCAATATATTGTTATATTTCGAATTTTTTCCCCACAAAGCTTAAGAAAAATTGTTACTTCAAAAAAAAGTATATTTATTCAAATATTGTTCTAACCCATTCAATTTGGTCATTGTTGTTTACTTTACATTAACAATCATAAAAATATTATTATAAAACGAACATTTTTATCTAATTATTTACACGATTAATGAATGAACTAAAATTAGAATGTGTTCTTTCCTTGAATAACGTAGGACAATCTGTAACGAGCTATTCTTATAGTAAGTGAACGGGGAACGAAACAAGATCTTTTTAACAAGAAACGTTTCCAACACTGATACAGTATTATTTTTATGATTATCGTTATATTGAATTCTACTATATTATTTCTGATTTAAATGAATGTAACCAATATTGTTTTACAATTAGTCTAAGATATTATGAGTCTAAACACACCGGTTATCATAATAATTGATAGATTCCGTGATTATTAAGATGAAAAAAAATTTATATTTTCGGTCATACAGTATATGGTATAATTAAGTTAAATTAAATTAAATTATGTTTATATCATCAAATTTATAACAGGAACAACTCATGGAGAATGACCAAAATGTATTAAATTAAATTTCATTAGTGCCGTCAAAAAATAATTAACTTTTATTTTATTCTTTCGTATATATGTAATATTACCTATTACGAATTATATACGAAGTAACATTTGAATGTAAATCGTGCAGCAGAATGAATTTAAATTGGAAAATATTGTAGTTTATAGTAAACACATTATTTTTTAATACAGAATCGTTTATTTGCTTATTTATATAGTACAGATTGCTGTTGTTGATTCTAAATATTGTAAACATGTTATTGCGTGTTCGATTCATTGTCATAAACACCTTAGTAGTTGGTACCTATATAAAAAAATATATTTTATTATGTGTTAAATATGAGTTTCAATAAAATTTAGAAAAACATAACACAGAAAAAATGTAAAAACTGAACAATGTCATTAAAATAATTCTTGTATATTATGGATAATCGATACTTAATTCATACGTTTATATTTAAAAATGTATTATACTTTAAGTTTTTATTTATGCCACTCCTCTCAAACCGAAATTTAGGAGGGGACTTAGCCTCCCAATAAGGAGATACATGTGATGTGGAAGTGTATATTTCCCACGGATCTAAAGAAAAGAAAATTTAAGCCAATTATAAAATTCAAATTGCGTTTATTGTTCCCTTCCTTGAAGACATCTTAAATTTGCAAATGTACAATGTAGGCATATTTCAATACAAATTAGTTTTCCAAATTGGTAGTTATTAGGATAATGAGCAACTGCTTGCCTTCCAGCTAATATTTAAGTGCTATTTTTAATGAAATATTCTAATTCATTTTATGTTTGGCCAAATTTAAAATATAATTGTTTGACTTGATTTTGGTTACGCGTTATGTATAAATAATAAATAATAAATTACAAAATTAAAATTAATAAACAATACACAATATTTCACCAGAAAAAGAACCACCGCATTAAAGACTTGAACATATTATGATACTATGTACTAATGATAATAAAAAATGCACAATATAATATTAATGTAACAATAATTAGTCAATCGATGTTTATTACCTAAATTATTTCAATTACTTTTTTGCATTCAGATGCCAAGTATTGATTAATAATAAATTTAAATAAATAATACTATACTTTGATAATCAATGTAATGCATTTATAACTCATTGTTTATTGTTTGGTACTAAAACTACATAGTACATTATTATAATATATAGTACTTTCAGAGAAAGAGAAGTCAAGTCATCCAACATAGTTATTGATGTTCTCAATTTAAACATTATAAAAATAAAATTAATAAAGTGGGAGTGTCGATTATGGACTTTGGTCCTTCCGTTCCTCGGAGAAATTAGTGGTTTATTATACTTAAGATTTGAATGTAATGATATTACATTAGAAATACGATTCTGAGTGAAACTTAATATATTTAAATATACTTTACTAATAATTCATTCCAAAATTTTACCTCACTTGTATACTACATATGTTAATACTCAAAAAAAGTTTTAAGTCCCTATAATCAAAACCTAATTAGTTATCATAAAATAAAAAAAATTAAAATAACGATACCGTTATTTTGCCGATTTTCGGTAATTTCAACTTTAAAAGCTTATAAAACTTATAAAAAAAAATTGTCAGTCACGATTTTCGAAATGATTTGTGAAAAGATTAAGTAGTATATGATTAGAATTCGATGAAATTTTTAAACCTATAAACCGAAAATTGAATGAAATATTGAACATTTCCGGAAAAAAATTCAAAGCTCTATACTTGATCTAAAAATTAACTATTCCGTTCCAAAACTGTATACCATACTTGTATATTGCCTATGTGAGTTTTCAAAATAATATTATTTATTTATGTAATTAGAATAGCATAATAAAAATGGAAAATTTAATAATATAATAATATTAGAATAACATTAATTGAAACACATTTTTTTATTACTTTTATAATACGATTAAATATTTCCAATAACATAAAATAAAATAATTTATTGTAAACAACATGGTACTATACCATTATGTCCTATTCTGTGGTGGTTAATTTGATTTCGTTTAATATTTGTATATTTTATTATTATTACATATAATAAATACAAGTAATATATATTTTATATCTACATAAGCTTAAGCACTGATAATTATTTCAATATTTTAATATAATATACTAAAACTATTATACAAAAAAGTCGGAGTCACGTCTCGTCGCTTCAGTAGGAAAACTCGAATTTATTAATTTATTAAAACAAACTTTAATCGTGCGAAATTTTTTTTTAATATCGAATCGGATTATTATTCAGAAATATATTCAATCAACAATCAGGCAATCATAATTTTATTTTCATAATTATATTAGTCTGGTTATTTGTGTAATTAATTATTGAGAATCGACTAGCTATGATAAAATATGTTAACAACCAACATTATATTGATAATAACAATAGGTTTTAAAACAATTTTAATTCTATCAAACTATTGAACAAGAAAAATTACTCTGCATAATTCTAATCGCTGTAATTTTAGTGTGTACCTACCTCTAACATAACAAATACGTTGATACACTAAATCATCAAATCCTTCATATGAGCAGTGGCATAACCCGGAGGCGTTATGATGTAACTTGTAATCCTCTTCGAAATTTGTTCCTAATTATTCAAATCATATAATTAATATAGAATAGTTTACTTTTTATAGGTATTTAATACAGTGATTTAAAATTACTACAAAAAACATAGCCATTAAAAAATAGTATTGTTAATTAATATTGTTATGGAATAAAACAATTTTATTTTATTAAGTATACTTATAAAGTATATATACAAATAAGTATATAAAAAATCTTTTACAATTTACTTGCATATAGTTAATAGATATTAATAGAGATATTATAATGAAATTTCATTAATTCAAACCAGAAATTATTAAATAAGTGATTAATTTTAAAAAAATTATTTTTTGTATGGTCAATAATTAGTATTTTCTATTGCTAAATTATTTCTTAATATGTTTAGCCGTTTAGGTGTGTACGGAGTCCTTTACAGTTTACATTAATTCACTTGGAATAATGTAAATAATGATAACCATTATAAAACATTAAAATTAATCATTTTAAATAATACTTGTAGTTAGCTGAGATGACTTATTGCTTTTATTGCTATTGATCGTGAAGAAAATTATATTTTATTTCTGGAATAAATATCTGTGCGATTGGCTCACTACATTTTATGAAATTATATTTAATTATCCCACGATTATTCAACATTGTTTTAACTGAATAATAAAATAATAAATAATTCAACAAATTTAATATAGGTAATATTTAATTATTTATTTATAGTAGTAGTATTTAATAATATTGAACATTTTATTTTTATTGACAAAATACAATACATTTGTGAAATAAACAATATTAATAGATTAAATAAATAAATTAAAAATTACTATTTTCCAATTAATTTTATTCTGAATAACGATTATCTTGTTGAAATTACAATTAAATTATTAATTATCTAATATATATTACTATAAACTTAATATCTACATATTTTAATTTTCATTGAGGTAATAATAAATCGAGTTGATTTTCATGAATTGTAATCAAATTTTCTTTTCAAATGTTTACTATTAAAATATTAATATTAATTTATTAGTAGGTATATATAATATAAGACACACATAATTATTTCAATAATTATTACAAAAAAATAAATAAAGTTTGGTATTATATATTTATAATACCAAATATATATTTATTAATTATTAATATATAAATATTGATGTTTAGTTTTTTCGTCTTAAATTATTTATACAATATTATATAAGTATTGATCACGTAATACTAATCGTAATAGCATTCTACCAAATAAAAAATTAAATAATAATGGAATATTACAAAAGTTAATAATAAACATTTATTGTTTTATTTATTAAAAACATAAGCAATTACAAAATTTAAATGTATTAACTTGAATTTAATGAAATCTATATTTGAATTTTATTAAATTTATAAATATTCTTTAAAATATAAGAATAATCAAAGTGAAATTTAAAATTATTTTAAGCAGTTGTATTTTTCGAATGATTAACTAAAATTCTAAAATTCATAATTATAATTTGGTACTCAATATTCCCTCTCCTCTTGCTATTGAGTGGTGGACCAACCTCATATAGTCTATCTAATTTATGCTAAAAAGACAAAAAACGTATCAGAGTTCAGAATTTTAAAATTTCATTCCGAGGTTATTGCAATTGGTTATGGGTTACTAGCAAATTTTAGTAAATTGAAACAAAAATTATAATACAATTTTAAATTCATAGTACTTAAATATTAAATATAATAATTTATACAAAATAGATATCAGGAAAAGGAAATTATATAGTACTTTATAAAATCTCAATACAATATTTAATATTTTATATTCAAATAATATATATTCTATGTGATTTCACAAAAATAATATGTATTGAAACTTAAAATATTAAACAGTTTTGATCGTTTTATCATGATTAATATTTGATAGTTTAATACATTTTTAAAACCCAAATCATATTACATATAATTTATGATAATATATTTATTTAGTTATTTAATATTTCTTTAAAATCGAATTTTTTATAATTATAATTTTAAATTTATTATTATTTATTATTAATACCTAACCTAATGAACATAAATGGTATTTAATATTGAAATTTTTAAATTCTACACGAAATTGCACTTTCTAAGTTTTATTGAATATACATTGAAATTAATGTAATTTTAATAGGATTAGAAATATATCTTATTTTAATTAGATGGAATCTAACTATGAATTTAGTGTTAGAGTAAAAATTTAGGTATACATCGTATATAAATTTACCAATTAGGTTTTCATTTTCTTTATACACATGCAGTTAATAAATTGAACTATTAATAATATTATGTACTAAATGTCTTAATATTAAGTAATATTTTAAAATATATTTTAATTTATAATTTTCAACATTCTTCGTAATATTTAATTTAATATTTCGAAAGAAATACTTAAAATATAAGAATAAAATAAAATAATTTTGAAAAAAACAACAATTGTCTTTTTTAGTTAAAAGTATTTTTTTTTTTTTTAGTAGTAGTAAAATAATATTTTAGTATAGTAAAATAATTTTATTCGCTTAACCATTATTATTAATTAATAATTATGTTTAATATAATGTTTATTTAACTTTTATGTTTTGTGTAAACATGTTTCATTGTAATTATGTATGTGGTGCGCAAAACGGTTACGCTATCTTCCTGTGCGGTTGGTGTTTGCTAGTTATCATAGTATTATCTATAAATCTTAATTGCACCTTAATAGTTTTGACTACGATTAGTTAAATACCTATCGAATATTACTTTGAATGAAAATATGGTATTGTTTATAGAAATCTATCGAATGAATTTTTTGATAGTGTTTATCATTAGAATTCCGACTAGTTTTCACTATCGCGTATTTTTTAATTCTCTGAAGTTCTGGACCCTGGATATGATGAACAAAAACATCGTTGTGGCTATCGCCCCTCCTCTCAAGGCTTGAATATACACTGTGAAGTATAAACTTGTTTAACTGACTGATTTATTATTTATTTGTGATTCCTGCATAACCTGGTTAACTAATACTTAAGCATATAATTTAATACTACTCTTTTTTTAATATTAGTAATTTCAGGAATTAAGCCAAACCAAGTTGGGTAATAATTTGATTTTGTGATAATTATAGTATGGTATTGGGTATTTATATTCACTTATGAGGTAAATTATATTTACATATTGTTAAAGTATATAATAATATAGATACGTTACCATTTTCAATAAAGTTTGCACGTGCGTAAACTTGGCCCCCCCACCTCCCCCAATTTTCTTCAAAATAGTGTCAAAATTTTGCAATTTTTATGCAATTATATGCATGTCTCGGGAAAAAATTTGCAATTCATCGTGGAGCCTGTTATGATAAAAAAACATGCGGGGGGGCCAAGTTCACGCACGTAAAGTTTGCAGTATTCTCTAACATTGATTCTGTAATCATCAAAATAATATATCAGATTTAATAAAATAATATTATTAATCGTCTATTTTTCTTAGCCAATCTTATATTGATTATTTTAAGTATCTAATTAAAAACTTTTAATTAAGACAACTTCGAATAAAAAGATCAATAACATATAATATGATAAAAGTTTAAAAATCACTTATTTAAACATATATTTTATATATTAAATTGTATAAGATATAAATTAATTGTCTATATAGCTTAACCAATTTTTAATTGATTATTTTAAAAACTTGACGACATTTAATTATAGGTTTAATCGACTAGTTCAATATTTGGCTTAAGTATTATTTATTATTATTATTTTAATTATAGTCTTATGTAGCATCAGATCTACATTCTCTTGATTGACAAACTTTTCTTTATAATCTAAACACCATAATATATATAATATATTATAAAACATAAAATAACGAATAAAAAGTCGAAGATATTAATTTTGAAGATATACTTTGGTTATGTTGAGTGAGATGAGACTCCATCAATAGATTCATTTAGTGGTATAATTAAAATATATTTATAATAACTCTGTGAATATTACATAATTTTATATAACAGAATTAATAATTTTTTATCATTGGTTGCACCGATTGTGATATTAAATATTAAAAATATTTTATTATTGAAAGGCATATTTAAAATATGTCAATTAAACTATTTACAATAAACAGTATATTTGTCAAAAAGTGTTTAGTATAATATTTTTGAATTGATGATTTGCACTTACATGCATCAAAATAATTATATGCTTTTATATAATACACTTTATGCATTTCTGAAAAAACATAGTTGGTTTTGTTAATATTCATATAAAATTTTAATTTATTAATAATTTTTTTTTGTTTATCCCACTTAAATAATACATTGTTATAATTTTGATGAATAAAAAATGTATAATTCGCCGGATTACAATGAAAGGGCTCTTTAAAATTTATTCAATAGAGCTATTTTAAGATACAAAGCGCAATAATATTTTTTTTTTGTATAAATGATATTCTTTTTAATTTGTACATTATTTAACATTGTTTAACTTTTACAGATTTTTTCTTTTAATTTTCTTTTATTAATAACAATTCAACAAGGAATTTATAATTATTTATTCATATCAGTAAAGTATTTTTTTAAATTTATCAGTTAAAACCGTAATCTATTTAATAAAATAATATTATTTAAAATCATTGTCTACTATCACGGCTCAAACTCAATGATAATTGTTCTTTGGATTATATAAAAATAATTTTGAGGCTCAACAATTTTTGGGTCAAACCATTGCCAGTGAAGAAAACTGATAAATTTGACGTTTTATAAAACTTTAAACTTAAAAAAAAAATCCTTTTTACCGATTTCTATTAAATTTGAGTGTTAAATACAAAACATTATACACAATCTTTTGGTGTAATAAAACTTTTACCGGGTCAACTCAAAAAAAGTTATTAAGTTATAACCTAACCATTCATATACAATTGTAGTTAATATTAAAATAATATCATAAAATAATATTTGCGTCGAAATCAATTATACTTTAACTCAACAATAATATGAACAACTTAATGCAATATTAAGAAAATTGAGCTCAATAATATACAAACTAAACGCAATTTGCTATTGAAAGTATACCCTATTCGTGGTAATTAGACCATTATTTCTATCCGATAAAGTGTCTTCATACATAAAAAATAATTTTTTAAAACCAATACATTCCTCACTTTGCTTAGAATCTAAAATGTATGAGATATTCTACTCACAATAAATTGTATCTTCATGGTCGTAAATAGATGTTATTAAATTTGTAGAGAACACAATTAATTGTATTATGGTATATTTTGATTATTTCTTAATATTATAATATACAATTAAATTACTATTAAATTTCATAAAAACGAATATCACGTAATTTCTTTTGATTTTTAGAAAAATATATAATATATTAAAAGAACAAAAAACTATTATTTTTTTATAGAACATGAAATAATTGAAGTATAAAAAACTGAAATTAACAAATAAACAACCTGCGAATAGTTTGAATATGTACAGAAAAAAACACGTGGACAATGAAGAAACTACATGAAAAGTGGACCAAAAACTGTCAATAAAACTTATTAAACACGAATGTCCATATTGTATTGAAAGTATGCTTTGAAAAGCAATCGAAAGTATCACAAATAATATTTTCTACTCAAAATTCATGACATAATATACCATGTCTTATATAACACGTGAAAAATAGAATGTTCAATTCCTTGTCTAATATAATATTCCCCTTATTCTAATCTATGGGTAACATTGATTTTAAAAGTTTAAAATTATATAATGCAATCTCATCAGCACTCATATACCCGGATCCGCAAATCACTATCGGATTAAAGTAGGTACATATTTGTCTACAGAAAGTCAACGATGTAAACATGTATGAGGGGAGGGATTTGCGGTTAGAGGTAATGAATTTCTCGGAACGCCACGGGATCCCTCTCGCGTTCTTTTCCTTTTTCTCCTCCGACGGTCACGAGAATAACATAAAGTTCTAGTCTGTTTTAATTATCCTGTCTCGCTCGACAAACATCTTCGCCGCATATTTTTTTCACTTCGCTCGAAGTGAAACGGCACTGTCACGTACGACTCACATTATTAAAAGCGAATGTGATCCCGTACAGCCCTACCGCGATCGTTACGGCCGTGATTTGTGACCGCTCGTCCGATCGCGACTGTCAATTGCGGGGTCCGCTGTTGTGTATTGTATCCGGATTTCGCAGTCGGTTCTCGGCGACGTTAGAGCTAGCGCACACTAGTAACGTTTTGTTGCGCAACTGTTTTGTCTTCTTCACAAATTCCATAAAGTCAAATATAGTCCCGCACACGGAGCGACGCAACTTCTTAGTTGTTCAACCCGCCGACAAAAAGGCGACAAAACTGTCCCTGTGTAGTGTCCTCTCCTATAGTTCGGTATCGACGTGCGCACGCGGGCGACATTATTATAACTGCCGTTTCATTTTTTCAGTGACGTCCGAGTAAGTCACTTCGATATCGCTTTCACAATACGTTCTATTATCTATTGATATTTTGTTAGTTACATTCAATCGGAAATAACCGAAGAATTTCTCTACTTCTTAACTTCTTAACTCATCAAACATCAAAGTAAATTTCCCTTAATTCATTCTCTCAGATATGAACGGGTGAACCCAGTATTTCCTTTACCGTTGATTTTTCCTGGGTCGAATGATAAGAGCACAAACTACTGAAGTATCCATAAAATCCATAATAGGTTAGATGTACGTAATTGATGATGGAGATTGAAAATGGACGATTGAGATGTACGTGAAAAAACGATGTGCACGCGTATTTGCACAATGCAACATGTGAAAATGAATTTGTTTACAGGAAATATTTTATCGTCATGTGCGCACTCTCAATAACCGAAGCAACTAGACGGCGACAAAGACAAAATAGTTGCGTGACAAAAAATTGCTCGTGTGCGGCCGCCCTTAGAGCTAGCGCACAAGTCGGCCGCCGTAGCCTGTTCTTATTTCGAATAGAGTATATGTGAATACCAATTTTCAAGTCTTTAAGATTAATACTCAATAAGTTGGCACAAAATAAAAAAATTTTAAATAATGGAAACCGTAATTTTGCTGATTTTCCGATATTTTTTTTTCAAAAACTATTGAAAAATTCAAACTAAATACATTTCACTACCGAAAGCGTACCCTATTTATGGTAATCAAACAATTATTTCTACTTGAAATCGTGCTTTCAGACATAATAAAAATAAAAATTAATCATTGAAAAACATAAATTATAAACATAAAACAACACGAACGTTCATGAAACAATAAAATGCTTTCTCCATTTATTTTCTAACGGCGCCCATATCAAACGAGCTATGTGCAATCGTCGCGTGCTTGCGCCGTTACAAAAGTATTGAAAGCGCATTCTATGATGCATTGCTTGCGTTCTCGTTTCGGTGTGGCAGCCCCTTAAGTACTTTTATTGTTCAATAAAACGTTTTGAATAAAAAGGTACATTTTGTAAATCAGCATTTTATTATTTTTGACCTACGCGCCCCTAGTCAAGGTAATGGCGACCCCCTGGTTGAGAAACGCTGACGTAGACCAAGTACAATTACCTTCTTATTTATAAAATGTAGAAACAAAAAAAATTATGCTGCAACAAAATTGTATTCATTTATATACAAAATAGGGAACTATCTATAGTTTTTTGATAATCTATTGTGTAGAAAAAAAATTATCAATATGCATTAACAAGTGAAATCCGACAAATATAATTATTTTTAGATATTGAGTGGAGCCAAGAATGTATTGGTTTTACAAAGACGTTTTTTTTTTATGTTTGAAAGCACGATTTCGGGTAGAAATTATAGTCCGATTACCACGAATAGGGTATGTTTTCAGTAGAAAATTGCGTCTAGTTGGTGCTTTATTCAACTCATTTTTCGACTTTTTCAAAAGTTTTCATCAGGAGAAGAAATACTACAAAGAAATTGCAGAAAATCGGCAAAATTACAGTTTCTGTTATTTTAAATTTATTTATTTTATGATAACTAATTAGGTTTAGATTTATAATTTTTAAATATAGAATTATAAATAGTTTATATTTTAACCATAATCTACAAGAATAATTTGAATGATATTGTTCGATTTTTACATTTCAACAATTCGTATGTGTTAATTTTCTAAAATTTAATTAAATTTTACCCATTGCGTTTAATACATAAGTACCAATTACTAAGTTGCTTATGACAATAAATCGAATACGCAATAACATGTTTACAATATTTAGGAACAACAACTGCAAGCTGCACATTATAAATGAGCAATTAAACGATTCGAAATAATGTGTTTACTCTAAGATTCAAAATTTTCCAATTTAATTTGATTTTGCAACGCTATTAACGTTCAAAAATTATTTTACTTATTATTCGTTATAATAGGTACTTATGATAATTTGTTTAAACATTTTTGACCGAACCAATTAAATTTAAATAAATATATTTTAGTCATTCTTTATGAGTAGTTTCTGTTGAAATTTTAAAGATATTAACATAATTTAATATAAGATAATTACACCGCAAACTGTATGACCGAAAATAAAAATTCTTGTTCATCATGATGATCAACGAAATTACCATTTGCTATGAAAACCGTTGTGTGAAGACACCTAATCACCTAGAACTATTGTTAAATATTATTGGTTCATTTATTTAAATCAGATAAATATATAATATATAGTAGAATTTAATGTAACGATAATTAATGAAAATATAATATCAGTATTAATAACGTTCCTTTATTAAAAAGATCTCGTTTCGTTTCCCATACTCTTACTATAAGAGGAACTCGTTCCAGATTCAATCATTATTCATACATTATTCATTATTCAAGGAAACAACTCGTTCCTTCTTTAATCGTGTAAACAATTAGATAAAAATGTTCGTTTTATAATTATATCTTTGTCATTCTTAAAGTTTTGAATTTTTTTCATATTACCGAATATCAAAATTACGGTATCCGTTACTTGAATTTTTTTTTAACGATTACTTATTACATTATTAGGTTGTGATCGTAGGGACTTAAAAAGTGTTATTTTGGTTTGTTATCTATATCTATGTTTCTTTTATATTCTATGGCGCTGCCTGTATTTCCTTTCAAATCTGTGATAAAGTATTATCATTGATTATAGATAGTACTATCTATAATCAATGGTATTATATTGTTATCAAATATTTATGATAATATTTTGCCGGCAAATTTTTATCATTAAATTACGTAGGTATGTCGTTAATTCTAAATTCTGTATTTATCATGGGTAATTGGGTAACACAAACTCAAGAATTCACGAGAGACGATAAATAAATATTATTCTATTCGTGATTCTATCTTTATGTCAATATTCAACGTTAAAATTTAATCATTTATGTTTAAACGATTCAACTTAATTTATATACCTACTAGTTACAAATGTACAATAAACAAAAGCAATATAATATTTATATATATATATATATAATTATATTATATACACAATGCACATTATTTATTTAGGATTTAAGATCAAATTTCATATATCAATCTGAAATAATACATATCACATACCATTGACCGGTAGTACAGTATATTATTATTAATGTCATATTATTATAATAAAGTGATCTGTATTCTGTAATTATAAACACAGTTATAATTGTCTTCTTTTAATTTTAATTCCGTTCATTGTCACATGGACATAATTATATTTACGTAATTACCTTTTATTCTGTTTTTACTTTTAGTATTTAAAGGCTTTAACATTACATTCAACAGCAACTAATGGCTCCCATAAAAACAAAGGTAAGTACTAAGTACTGTATATTTAAAAATTTCTATCAATAAAATGATTAACATTTAAATATTATAATAATTTAATTTATGTACTGTAACTAAAGTTAGAAATGTTTACGTCTATTTTATTGACTAGTATAGTCACTAGTGTAGTGGTAACATTAATTAGTAAACTATTTTATTCTGAGACATAATGTTTTTTTTTCACTTGCCTAGAAGCTTCTTTATTAACAGGTTATTAACTTCTTATTAACACTTAACATTAAAAATATATTATAATAAAGTTTAATTTTGTCCATATCTACTAATTACTACTAATCTATTCAAACCACAAAATGTCTCACAAGAGTATATGATCGGATGTTTATTCAGTCTAGGATATACGTTTTACGATCTAAAGCACCCACTACTACATGTGTTGATTATTTTTTATTTATATTTATGAAGAATTATGAATCATAAACAAAATAGATAATATAACATAATTTTTACATCCCTGTATACTTTTATATTACCTGTGCCATTATTGAGTATGTTTGTCCCCCTCCCCCAAAATCAGGAACAACATCAAAGTTTTCAAGACTCTAGACGGAATATTATTTTATTGATCATTCTATGTATATTACCTATACAATAATATGATGCAGTGACATTTCCAAAGTAATAACCCATTCCTCAAAATTTTTAAAATATTAATTGCTAAGTATGCATTGCATTCCCTAACCATGTTTTATGTTTAAATGTTTAATTTTCATAATCAAAAGGAAAAATATTCGATTAAATATAAAAATAAGAGAAGTGTTTAAATATATGATAAATTTAATATTACAAACATTACTATTTATTATTACCTATATTGCTTGAAAAATATTAAAAATTGGGGCCCATAATTATGTTTTGCATTAGGGCCTTTAAAAGGTTAGTTGCGGCACTGGTACCTACCTTTAAAACTTATTTTATTCTTCTTTTTGACTATTGGGTATTATTGTACTCAATTATACATACAAATTTCTTACATATATTTCTTCTTATCTAATAGTTATTGTATTACAGGAAGCAATAATACTCGCAATTGATGTTGGGAAAAATTCTTTACAACTAGATTCAAATGGAAAAAGTTATTTTGAAAATGCTTTATTTTGTGCTTCAATGATTATAAAAAGAAAGGTATCAAATATTATTAGTTGTGTTTTTTTTTAGATAATATGTATGTTTTATTTTATTTTTTAGCTGTTTACTGAATGCAAAGATGATTTAGCATTAATACTTTTTGGTTCATCTAAAACAAATAATAATTTATCAAAACAAGGTCATTGTTATGAAAATATAGAAATTGTTACCAGTTTAGGTGCAGTAACTTGGGATTTACTTAGATATGTTGTTAATATATCATCTACAGATATATCACCTTCAGATTGGCTCAGTACTCTTGTTATTGCTACAGATATATTAAAAACTGGAAATGAGTAAGTGTATAAATTATACTATATATTAGGAATTCAAACTGATTGTCGTGGCTACCAGGGGCCTTATCTGACGTGATTTTTTCAAAAAAGATGTAACAAAAGATAAAGAAAACAATATTTATATAATATTAATAATTGTAATTATAAAACAATAATGAAAAGAAAAATCATTAAAATAACACATATTCGTAAACTCATTCATTTTACTGAATGTTATTTCATTATTTTATTAATATTTAGTTTACTTTAAACATAAAACATTTTTGTATATTAAGATAAATAAATAAATTTACATTCATTAAACACTAGCATTCAAAATATTTTTAAAAAATAAAGGAACTGTGGGATGAAAAAGTTTGAATAGCATTACTATACTTAAAATAATGCAAAATATATAGTACAAATTTATAATTTGATTAATGATTTATATTATATAATAATTAATTATTTTAATTTAGTTTTAATAATTATTTATTTTTTAGAGATAAAATCTACAGCGATCTTCAGATTGTTATATTTTCAAATTTTAATACTAGTATTTCAACTAATAATATAGATATTATATCAAGATGTGTCCAATCTCTGAACATTAATTTAACTATGATGTAAGTTACTAATATTTTATTATTTATTATATTCATATATGTACATATATATATTATAAGATTGTGCTCATATGCATAATGTAGTAATACAGTCCATAAACTAGAAGTCTAACAAAATCTATTAAACTGACATTAAAAAAAAAATTAATGTCTGGCAAAATTACTAACAAATGAATTCTAAATATATCTAATGTGGATCAATATCAATGATTATAGTTTTAAACTGTAAATATTTAAAGTTTATATTATTTTAGAGGTGATGGTACAGTAAACCCAGTGTTAGAAAAGTTCATCATGGAAACAGAAGTAAGATTAAATTATTATTGAATTATTTATGTATTTTAATAGGAATGAGATCACTTTCCACCATTATTTCAATATAGTTTACCATTATAAAACTGATAAATCATAAAATACAAAATTTATATTAAACAATAAACAGATAACACTGATATTACAAAATATTGAATATTGGTCTGGTCTTAATTTTAATATTATAGATGTGTCTTATTTTTAATACAATTAAAAATAAGAATTACCAATTAGTAATTATGTATTTTATAATAATTATTATAAACAATTTATACTCTTCTTTCATTAGACTTATAATATAATCAGTAAATAATTATTTATGTTTAATTTTAAGGCAAATTATGTTGATTTTAAATCTGTTTTATACCAATTAAGTCATTATAAATCGAAAGAAGTAAAGCCAAGAGCTTGGAATGTTCCTTTAAGCTTTGGAAATATTTTCAACATTAAAGTCTCAGGTTACAAAAAGGTACTTTGTGTTTTATTAAATTTGTATTCTTAAAAAAATTATATAAAATATTTATATTGTAAAAATTGTAAAAATAAGAAATGGATATATAAGAGGTAGTATAAATAAGATTTAGCCTTTTAGTAAAGATGTATAAAATACAAAATGCAAAAAAATATATTGAGATGACTTAGTCATTAGAGAATAAGATTAGTAAAGGAAATGTTTATAGAAGGAAAGATCATAAGCAAAAAAAAAAAAGGAAAAATAGTTAATGTAATAGTTATATAGTTACATATAAATTAATATAATATTTATGGCTATAAGTAACATTTTGACATTTTGATTTAAATATAATAGATAGATGAAGCTCCTAAAGGATTTAAGTGGCTGCAATGTAGAAAATTTGATACAAAAAATTCAATAACAGCATTAAAAAAACATATTTCGTACTATTATTTTGAAAATGATATTAAAATAGAAGTTGATCGTGATAATATAATAGATGGATTTCGATTTGGTGATACAATCATACCTGTTTCTAGTAAGTGTTTCACACAAACTATTTGAATTAATTGAATTACCATTTTATTTTTCATATAGATATAGATACAGATGCGTATGGTTATAAATCTGGTCCAAAATGCTTACAAGTGTTAGGGTTCACTAAAACAAAAAATATTCATAGATCATTTTTAATGGACGGAGGATCATATATTTTTAAACCTGATAAAGTAAATTAAAATTATATTTCTCTTTATATATTTATTTATTAAGTATTAATACTCAGTGTCAGCCCTTGTTAAATATTCAAGAGAAACTGAAAATGTAAACTTAATAGCTGCTATAAACTACACTAAATAACACAGAATAAAGTAATACCTATTTATTAAATATTTTATATAATTCTTATACTATTTAATAATTTAAAATTTTATTAACTATTTAACAATATATTTTTCTAAATATTCATAAATGTGTATATGTTAATGAATTCAAACTATTTGGTTATGAATAGTTCAACATTTTTAAAATATAAAATATTATCTGGCATTTAAGGACATAACAATAGGTGGCACTGTGTATTAATGAACCCAGTTCAACTCTGTTTTTCGTATTTATATTATGGAGATTTTTCACACAAACTTATGTATTATATATTATGATTACCTTACCTAAACTATTACTAGTAATGACTAATGTTAATGTAAGTTAATGTATGTTAATGTAAGTTGCTATACAACTTAATGAAATAATCATAATTTATAGGTTGTGCGACTTATAATAACAATAATACAAAACTCATTATATTTTTCAATTTGTATTCTATGAATTCTAATTTTTAATAAATTAGCTAGCATTTTTTTTTTTCTTTAGTAATAGTTTTAAATTCTCCATGGCGGTCCACTGTTAATTAGAAAAATAAATCCCAATAATCCCATTATTTCACAATGCATTCATTATTCCTTTGCTATATATTTTAATAGATAGTTACGGTAACTTATTTACAATATATTAATCTATAATTAAATTAATTAAATCTATGTATTGTACATAGATAATTAGCTTAAATGCATTAAAAATGTCTATTTTGTTTTTTTATATAAATATTTGATATTATAAATTAATTATTTATGCAGATAGATTTTGTTGCATTTTCCGCTATATTTAACGCTATGGTTGAAAGAGAAGAAATTATGATTGTCAGAAAAGTGTATATTGCTAACTCTTTACCAAACATTGGTGCAATGTTTCCTCAATGTGAAGAAGATGAAAAAGTATGTATAATATTATGTTATTTACTACTATTTAACAAACACACATTTGTTTACAATAATTAATTTTTTGTTCAATTATTATTCTACATATATTTTATAACTAAAGAAAAATATTCATTTTTAGTATTTTGTGTATGTCAACCTTCCATATGCTGAAGATGAACACTTGTTTAAATTACCATCATTAAAATCATTTAAACCAAATGATGAACAAAAAAATGCTGTTCGTAACCTTATCAATGCAATGGATTTGGGAAATAATGAGTAATTTAAACATGATTTATCTTGTTATATTATTAACTATCATGAATACTAGGTTTATTTTTTAAATTTAAAATATATTATAAATGATAACAAAATTTATATTATTTCATTTATAGCTAATTATTATTTTAATTATACATTATTCATGTTAAGAAACACATTCAGCAGTGATTAAGCAATGACTATCCAATTAACTACCAATTAACTAGTACGCTACTGACACTAGCAGTCTTAGTATAGTAATGCAAATGTGCATAAGTCTATGTTTCTTAACTTGAACAGAGTATACATGTCAATTATTTAATGGGTGTACCTAGCAAAGAAATCTATTATGCAGTGGCGGATCCAGGGTGGACCTCTATGTTAAATACCCCTCCCTTCAAAAAAATTGAATTATGGACATTGTCATAAAAAAATATATTGTTTGCCCCTCTTGTTATCTTGAGCTGGATCCGTCACTGCTAAAATTTATAACACATTATTTATTTTAATATAATACACCTAGGTATTATATAAAATGATAAATACACAAACCAATGCATAAACTTACTTTTTTACCTAATTCAAATTTATGAAATTATTACTCAAATATAAATGATAGTTAAGAGATATTATATACTTTGCAAATTTAAAATTATAATATTTCACATATTTTTAAGTTAATTTATGATTTTTTATTAATTACTTGCCTAATATGAAATATCAATAGTAAACACTCCCACTAATATCTATATATTATTTTTTATAATTAAAATTCATATTTTTAGGGAAGAATTGTTTATGCCAGAAAATACTTATAATCCTGAAAAACAATATATATGTCATTGTATTGCCCAAAAAGCTATAAATAATGATAAATTACTTACAAAAACAATTCCAGAAAATATTCAGAGCTTGTTATATCCACCTAAAATAATCAGCGAAAAGGCTAAAGGACCGATTAATGAATTATTAAAAATGTTTGAACTTGCATCAATTATTGATGAAAAGTATAAATAAAATTAAAAATATTTATCATGAAAAAATAATTTTCTTTAATATTTAATTAGAAAAGAAATTATTGATCGAGTAACATTAAAACTGGAAGTTGAAGAAATTAAAGAAGTTGAAGAAGTAGAAATTAAAAAACCCTGTGTTATTTCAGCATACAATTCTGTAGAAGATTTTAATAATCTCTTGGAAAATGGAATTGATTCAAAAATAGGTATTTATACGTAATTTATACTTTCAGTTCCAAATTCATCATTATTATAGTTGTAGATTTGTTCCTGATATATATATATATATATATAATTGCATTGAACATGATAATTTATAATGATATTATAAATGTAACATAACATAGCTAGTTTTATTCATTTAACTAGATAAATATAAAAATAGAATAATATAAAATAAAATTGCAATGAGTTAATATTTTAAACTATTAACTAAACTAAACCGTCAACTATTTAAAATAAATTAATAATAATATTAATTGAAGTTTGTCAGGCCATGAAACAAATCACAGTGGATTTAATTGAATCAAGTACCAGCTTTGATGATTTAAAAAAACCAGTATTAAATATGAAGGCATTAAGACTATTCTATATTTATGAAAATGATGTAAATTCTTATAATACATGGATGTACCATGTAAAAGATTCAGTACTTCTATCTGGAAAAGAAAAAATGTGGTCACAATTTATTAATAGTAAGCCATAGAAATGTAGAAATTATATTATACAGTAACATATTTGATGTGCTTTAAAGATTAAATTAAAATAAATATTTAATATTAACTATTAGTTATTTATTATAGGTGGAATAGGACTTATTACAAATCAAGAATCAGAAATTAGTGATATTACACAAGAACTATGTGAAGAATTTATGAAACATGAAGTATCAGAAGATATAGCAGATTTCATAATTGATGATGATGATCCTGTAAGTAACTTTTCTTTTTAAAATATATTAATATTTATAGTTAATATTTTGGTAAAATATATAAAAACTAACTAAAATAAATAATTTAATGTATTATGTTTGATTTGTTTTATTTATATTTTCAGCTTAAAGAATTTTTATAAATGAAAATGAATCCAGATAAAAATAAATATTAGTTTTATAAATTTATTATCATTTGTATCTTATACATTCAGTAAAATAATGTTTATTAATTAAGTTAAATTAAGTTTAAATTTTTTATATTTTAAAATAACTGTACAAATAAAAAAATGATTTATCTCGTATTTATTATCAATATAATAATATATACCTATGAATGTTTATTATTAAACATTCTTAAA
Organism: Eriosoma lanigerum; assembly: GCA_013282895.1. Classification (NCBI taxonomy): domain Eukaryota; kingdom Metazoa; phylum Arthropoda; class Insecta; order Hemiptera; family Aphididae; genus Eriosoma; species Eriosoma lanigerum. The sequence continues at coordinate 24,280,712 of CM023357.1, forward strand.
AAGTAAAATAGTTTAAATATATAGAGCAAAAATATACAAGGTATATTATATAATATGTACACTGTAAAATATAAATAATGTGTAGTATCCCCAAGCTATTATAATAATATAATTAATAATAAATATATTAATACAAATAATAATTTCACTAAAAAAATCAATAAAAAACAGCACATAAAGGTCACCCATCCAAGTACTAACTATGTACAACCATTATTTCTATTTTTAGTAGTTAGACAAAAACTGATGTATCTAACGTCATACGATCTTAGGTCTAATTAAATTTGACTATAATATATTATTTGCATTTTACTTATAAATTATTAATAATAAATTTCGTTCAATAAATATCCTTGTATGGTGAATCAAGACTGACATCTCTATCAATGCTTTCCATCTAGTGTAACTTGACAAAAAATATCTCGTTTGATGAAGTTATAAAAAAATATGCAGAAGAAAAATCACGAAAAATAAATTTTAAATCTTGATTGAACCTTAATGTATATTAAAATTAAAAAAATATAATTTTTAGATTCTAAGCGCAGTGAGGAATGTATTGTTTCTACAAAGATGATTTTTTTTTTTTTTATGTATGAAAACATTATTTTGGATAGAAATAATGACTCGATTACCACAAATAGGGTATACTTTCGGTAAAAAATCGTATCATCTTCATATTTTATTCAGTTCATTTTTCAAATTTCTCAAAAGTTTTTCCTTAGGAGAAGAAAAACTACTAAAAAAAAGTGGGAAGGCCGATTGTGGACGTTCCTCCTTCGTCCTCAGAGAAATTCGTGGTTTATTATAATTATTAAGATTTGAATGCAATGATATTGCATTAGAAAATATGATTCTGAGCGTATCTAAATATATTGCAATACATTATACTGATCCATTTCAAAATTTACCACGAATGTAAATTACATATGTAAATATACAAAATAAATTTCAAATCCCTACGATCAATATTCAAGGAGTTATCATTTCTTTTCAAGGCAAAACTTATGGGAAATTCAAAAAATGAGCTAAATAAAGTACCAATTAGATGAAATTCGGTATAGAAAGGGTACCTTATTTGTGGTAATTGGACTATTATTTCTACCTGAAAAAAGGTTTTCATACATCAGAAAAAAAATAAAAAGCCTATAAAAAAAATTTGCCTGTTACGATTATCGTAATATTTTGTAAAAAGATTAACTAATATAGTTAAGGACTTCTATAAAATTTTCATACAAATAATCCAAAAATTGTAGGTAATATTAATTTTTTTTTGGAAAACGTTCAAAGCTCTATATTTTTCCAAATAATTAACTATTCCATTCCAAAATTTAACCACGCTTGTAAATAACCTATGTTAGTACTCAAAAAAATTTTCAAGTCCCTACTATTAAAACTTGATAAGAAATAACGAAAAAAAATTAATTAAAAGCGTATAAAAAATTGCCAATTTTCCGCTTCTTAAGGAAAAACTTTTAGGAAATTCTAAAAATGAGCTTTATAAAGTACTAAGTAAACAACATTTCAAGCGAAGTATATGCTATACGTGATAATCGAACCATTATTTCTACCCGAAAAAATGTTTTCATACATAAAAAAAAAACATCTTTATAGAAACAATACATTCCTTGCTCCGCTCAAAATCTAAAATGACAAAAAAACGGCAAGATTACGATTTTCGTAATTTTTAATTCTTTATTTGGTGATAACTAATTAATTTTTGATCATAGGGACTTTTTTTGACTAATAACATTGGTAATATACAAGTGTGGATTACAAAAATATTTGGCTAAATATTGAGCTTTTTTCCAAAAAAAAATTAATATTACCTGCAATTTTTGGTTTAACAGTTTGAATATTTTATAGAAATCTACTCATATACTATTTAATATATTTACAAAATATTTTGAAAATCATGATAAACAACTTTTATTACAAAATAATAATTCCTTGAATTTTGATCGTATGTGAAATTTATTTTGAATATTTACATATTATATAATTTACAATTAATTTATTAATTAATTTTCGTGGTAAAATTTTGGAATGGATTATCAGTAGGGCTCAGAAATTATAAGAATTGCATATTTGTTTATATGATTTTGATTTATAGCAGACCAATCTAGAAATCCGTTCTATACAAAAAACGACAAGTTTAAAAACGAAAATTAAAAATGCATATTTTACATATTTCGTTAATTTTAGAAAAAAAGTGCATATTTTGTTAATTTTCATATATTTTTATACATGTTGAATATTTTTTTTAAAAAATTTATTTTTTTATTTTTTTAACTGTGTATTTTGTGTTCATTTATGTAACGTAGGTATTTAGTATCATCATTGTTTTTGGTTATTAACTTAACGACAAAGACACAGTGCGTATTTAATCTAATCTTATTTTTAAAATACGTAAATGCCATAAATCGTTTATCGTTAATGGCAATTGTAAATTATTGTTGATCATTATCGATTGTATACGAATGAGTTTGTTCTAGACGTTATTTTTATTGACCTTTTTTTTTTATTTTTTTTCTGATTGGATTATCAGTAATATATTGTAATATATTGAGATTCGCTCAGAATCAAATTTTCTAATGAAAATCATTGCATTCAAATCTTAATGATTATAATCAACCACTAATTTATCCGAGAACCGAAGGGACGAAGGAGGATCATCCTAAATTAACGTTCCCTCTTTTTTATATTTTATAATTTATATAATTTTCGACTAAAATTAAATATTAAGTAATGTAATCAGTTGTTTGAAAAAACTATTATACTTATTAACTTACATAACTAGTAATACAAACTACTAAATCTAAATTTTAAAAAAAAATATTGTTTTAAGTATATAGGCCTCACTAAGGGTATATAGCTTAAATTATAAACGTAATCCGGCCCTGCTGATTACAACCTTTGAACAGTAACGAGACAAATGTCCAATCTTATGACAGTAAAAGACCTGTTCTCGTTAAAGATCTTTGTTGTTGGTTTAACGTCAAACTCGTCGTTTTTAAGTTTCTCTTAGACGTGTCTATCGACTCTTGACTACTACAGATTCTACCATCGACCCATCACGTTGCTGAGACACTTCCTTTTCCTTGACAGCAACTCCAAGGTTTAGCCCACGTGATACAAACAATTCCATCACGTTCACTCCTCTACAAATATATCCTCTCCCACATTAGAATATCAGCCAGAACCTCGTTCTCACCTCGGTGAACATTTCCAGTTCCCTGTATAGATGCCCTCTAAAACATGTTTAAGTGTTTCATCGAAAGACAACGATAAATCGCACCTTGGAGTAATCCATCACGTGTTCGCTTTTCTCCCGTGCGTAATATCATATCGAGTTTCATCAATCGAACATCCAAATTTTCCGAACGTTACATTAAACTGGTCTCGGAAAACGACTCAATCGTTAACCGTCCTACCCGTGAATCATTATTTCACCACGTCCCACGTTACCACGTTACCAAAATTCGCGCGAACAAATATTGTGAAGGTGTTGCGCACGAGGCCAGTCACATAAATAATCTGTTCAATTTACTGACTTCACAACCAGTCACTAGTCCAATGAGAATTCTCACAGACGTTAAATTTTTCGATTTACTTGTCAAAATCTAGTATCATACGGATCTCCATTGATCTCGTATATGTCACCGGTGGTCCATTATACAACAATTGTACGCAATCGTCGCTCAACGCAAAACTAAACTTTATTCTCTTTTCTCTATATGAATGTTACTGTCGGTGGCGGTGACAAGGGTGAGCCCGGGCGGGCCATGACCCGTCCACTGGCCCACCCTAAACTTTTTGGAACTTATAAGGTCATTAAAATTATGATTGTGTTGTTATGTTATAATATATAAGATGACGAGAAAACAAATTATCATTTTTAATTATACTTGAGATAATATTTAATAACTTTTTCTGAGTTATTTAAACTTTGTACTATAGCTATAACTATTCCAGTGTCTTCCGTCGCCTGTGAGCGCACATTTTCTTACACGAAAAGAGTTATTATTATTAATATAATAAGTATAATAATATTTTATTGTCTTAACGGTTCATTATAAACGTTTTATGGCACCAATAAACCATTCTTACTCCTCCCTTCCCCCGAAGGGTAGCAAATAGCAAAACTGCATAAAATATTTTTAGATCTTGACTCATAGCGCTCCCTAAAATACGTCGGCCCTCAGTTGGCCAGCCCTAGAATAAAATTGTGGCGCCGCCATTGATTACTGTGACTATCTGATACACATTTTATGCAATATTAATTTTATAGTTAATATACCTACTATAAATACTTTATAAAATATTTTGTATTTTCAGTGCCTCAACCTAAAGTATACTTTAATTAGATAATGTTCGTAAATTTGTTACTGATATAATAATTGAATTGAAATTAATATGAAAGGGCTTACATATTGTTAACGGTAAACCATGAAATTTACGAAGTCAAGGTTCCTCAACTCGCTTGAGCAAAGACTTACGATTTTGTCAATAATTTAATATCACAAAAATAATTGTTGTAATAAATATGTTTGATATAATAATACATTAATATGTACTTGTATAATAGTTACTATACATAATATAAAAAATAAAAAAGTATTTTGTATTATTTAGTAATTTTAATTAATTTTAATATTATTTTTATAATTTGTAAAATTGATCAGACATGATAGGTATATACCTACAATCTACTGGCTACTATACTAAGGTATACACACATTCTTTTAATTTAATTTCTTTTATATTTTAAATATACTATTTGATACAAAACCATTACATTATCATTATGTATTATTTATTGAATATATTTACTCGTTAATGAAACTTGTAAATTCTTTATACCACTATTATCTAAAATACAATTAAAATAAATCAATATAGTTCAAAATATAATTGTGTAAGTTTATATGTAGATATATATTGCAAAATTAGTTATTATACTGTATACGAATAGTAAAATTTGTATTATTAAATTTAATAAAAATATAAATAACTAATGTATAAAATATACTTGACCATTTTATTTTTTTGTTAATTAATTAAATATTTACATATTAAACCGTCTTTATTTAGAATATTTATTGAAATAGTTCAATATTAAAAAAAAACATCTTTGTAAAACCAATATATTCTTCGCTTCGCTCAGAATTTAATATAACATATGTACAGCATGTCAGTATTACTGTGTACATTATAATAAACGTTTTTTTTTTTTTAAATAAATAGTTATCTGATTATTAGTTTATCGTGAATTACATTATATACAGGTACGTATAATTATAAGTGTTATTAATAATAAATTAATAACTTAATATAAAGAAGTATATTTTATGTTATTAAACTAATTTTATTTATTTATTTTATGATTACTTACTCATACAGACAGTGGTGTCATTTGAGGGGGGGCAACTCATACATTTGCCGTAATCTACAATTAGCCAAATCCTAAGTCGGCAGATTTAAAAAATAACAACCCCTAAATACAACCCCTTAATTGATTACCGCTTACAATAAAATAAAATACCCACCAAAAAAAATGACCCTTCCCATTCCTGTTCTTAAAATAATCGGCAAATTTATGGGTCTGCCCTAGTCTAGTAAAAACTGAAATGACGCCACTGCATACAAGCTAAAATTAAGTATCGCAATATGTATAATCAAGTTTAAAAGTTGAATATAGAATAGAGGTTCCCAAAATTTACATGAATGTGAGATGTGGCACATTTTGACAAATTTCAAACTTTAGTGACCGACTTTTCACTATAGTGATAATTTTTTTCTCTTTTCGGCATAATGACAAATATAAAAAGAAAAATATTAAATCATATTTACGTTCCATAAAAAAAGTTATTTTTGATCAATTTTACGACACACTAAAATATTTTATCTCGGCTCTATGGTCCGATTAGGGTATGCTTTCAAATCTTAATTATAATAAACCACTAATTTATCCGAGAACCGAAGGGACGAAAAAAATCGTCCAGAATCGACCTTTCCGCTTTTTAATGGTTAAACGTAAAAAAATCAAAATAATTTTACATAAATGTTTACGTCATGTTTGTAAAAAAAGTGAAGTGTACGATGAGTGTATATTCCCTTACTCCTAAAATTTAACATTATCAAGTTGAGACAACTTTTATAGTCTATAAACCTTGTGGCAGGGTTGTTATAAAACATGTTTTTATTAAAATCACAGTTTAAAACTGATTTTTAGTTTTAAACAAAATTTTTTATGTTTAAAACATTTTTTTTTTTTTGCTACATAATTATTTATATTATATGTATAAAACGTTTAAAACATGTTTTATATTGTTTAAAACATAAGTGTTTTTATAGCTATACGCAATACGTCCACACAGGACACTGGACAATGGACAGTAATCAGTAAATCGTCCATAATTAAAAATATAATTATGTTGAATATAATAAATATAATGGCTAGCCGCTAAGCATTCGCTATTTATAGTTGTTCTGTACTCGCCTTTTATCAGAATTCACTATTCAGAGTTAAATATGTAACCGAAATATGGTTTCATCGTGTTGATGTGTTGCGGCAATAATTCTTTAGAATAATAATAATAATAATTAATAATATTCTATTTTGAATTTGAAATAATAGAAAATATATATATAGGTACATTATACAAAAAATATTATTCATAATATATATATAATATATTGTATTTATAATATTTTTTGTATATTATATATTTATATTATTTTATTATAGTTTACAAGTTTAATATGTATACATATTTTACATATTTTATCCGTAATCCCATTGATTATAAAAATATGGAATAGACTAATCTATTCTATAATCAATGGTAATCCGTTGTCTATACAACAATACAATATATTATTATTATTATTATCTATTAATTTATACCGTGCTCAAAATTAGTTACTGTTTTCAAGTATCATAATGAGTAAAGTACAATTTAATTAATTAAATTATATTCAATAAGTTTCATTTTTTTTTTTTTAATTTATTTATTGAACAGATTTTTCATATTTATTGATTTTATGTTTTGTTAATTTTAAAACTTTAAAAGAAGTTTAAAACATCATAATAAAAAACAGTCATTTTAAACAATGTTTTGTTTGTATTGTTTTAATTTAGGATATTTTGAATATAATGTTTAAAACGATTGATTAAAACGAAATGTTTTAAACATAACAACTCTGCCTTGTGGTAGGTATTCATACTATCTTAATTCGTAGTCTATGACTAAAATTTAATTAAAATCAAATTGATAATGTGAAGGTTTTTATACGTCTTGTTGATATGGTAACTATTATTGAAATGTATACAATAATAACATAATGTGACATCAGTGGCGGATTTAAGGGGAGGGTGGGAACAGGAACCTGGGCACCCTCCCATTGATCTAATACTTAGGTTAATAAACTACTTTATTTTTGGAAAAAAATAGATTTTTATTATTATTATGTATTTAATATTATTTTGAAAAACTTTAGGCCCACCTTAAAAATAAAATCTTAGATCTGCCACTGTGTGGCAAGTGTAACGCAAATAGCAGATCTAATAATCATAATTTCACATGCTAATATCTCGGGAAATAATAAACATAAATATAAACACTAAAATTATTTTTTTAAATATAATACTATAATTTTGATATCAAAAATGGGTGTTGCCATTTAAAAATCAAAAGTTAGGGTAGAACAAAAGGGGTTAAAAATATGAAATTAATCCAATGTTGTAACACAATATAAATTGTAAATTTTAAAATTATCAAAAAAAAGAGTTAAAAAAATTAATACTTTTCGAGTTAATGAAGGTTCTACGTTAAATAAATCACTCTGTATATATACATATGATTTTTAGGTGTTTAGCCACCATTCTCAATTATGTATTGAACCTAAAAAAAAAATTCTTATTTTACAATTAATTATGAGTATCAAAGAATACGAATTTTTTGATAATATACCTATCAAATGTCTTATCTGTATTTAATTTAAATTGTTATCTCTAATAAGTAATAACAAAATAAAGTGTGATAACAAATTATATATTACCTACTGTACTAAAAATTTTTTTTATTATTATTTTTTGCAATAAATACATTTATTGATTTATTGTACATTGAAAAATGTTTCTTTTGTTTATTTTGTTATTTCCAAACAAAACTAATATTTAAATGTTCTACCTACCTTATTTTTTGGCCACCGATGGTTATATCCTTAAGAGTAGAACGCTTATTCTAAATATCAATCAGATATCTGATAAAGTCAAGTAAATATTCTTAAATACTATGTAATTTTATATTATTAACGTTTGTGCTATTATATATATATATATATCCTTTTTGCATCAGTAAAACCAGGAACTTGTCATATTATTATACAATTATAAGAAAAATTGCTAGATAGGTATAATGTAAAAAATTAATAAAATGGATAATAATCCATTATCAGTCACTACATAGGTAGGTGGCTATGACTGATTATCCCAGGACATCGGTAATTTAAGAAATATCAGTTCCCCTTGGATAAGACTACATTATTAAAGTACATAATAATTCTTAATAATGAATTTTATTGTATGAGATAGATATATGCATAATTTGGAATTAATAATTAATAAATTTGATTTTATTGTAGTTTTAGATAAATAATTGGTTTTTAGATTTTTAATTAATTAATAATATTTACACACATTATATTGAGTACAAAAAAATACATTTATTTAGGTACCTAATAAATAAAAGTATATTTATTTATTTATTTATAAATGAGGAAAGTCCAATACAGAATAGTACACAATACAGATACAGATACATTAGTATTACAATTAGTATTAGATACAATAGTGCACAATAAATAGTAATACACAATAAAATAAAAGTTAAAAACAAACTAAGGATAAAAAAGTGTTAAATTTCTGTTTTTAGGTTCTAGATGGATCGTATAAACTTCAATATTTTTAAGAAGTGAGTCACACCTGAAGAGAAGTTTGGAAACCTATGTAATAACCAGTAGGTAGGTAGGTACTGTGTAGTGCAAATAAAAAAATAATAAAATATTAATATATGTAACATTATACATATGCTTAAAAAAAGCATTGTGTTAAATATAGATAGTAACAAGTATTTATTAATATAATATAAGTAGGCATTACACTAACACATTATTTATGCATTAGCTATAAAATATAAGTTTTCTTTACAAAATATAATGATAATCTATTCTATAATTTAATAAGTATAATCGTCAAGTTATATTCAATGAAAAATAACTATAATAAACTCTAATTGACTGGAATTACAAGTATCTTATTTTAAATATTTAATTATTCAAAAACTCGAAATTAGATTAGAATAACAGAATATAAAAATTAGTAATAAATACAAATTACCTAACCAATAATCATAAAAACTCATATTTGGTATTAGCACAGATTTTAAGCTATATAAATAATGAGGTAATTGAATGTCAGCATATTACTGTAAATATCAATGCATATAAATATTAATTATAAATATATTGTTCTTTTTATTATTTCAGCTATTTAAATGCTGAGGATACATTGGTGGCCAGAATAAGCACTACACATGATCAAAAATAATGACAGAACGCTCGGAAGAAATGGTTGATGATGAATCCTTTCAAAATCCAAGTGAATCCATGCATTTTGAAATGGTTGAAGGTGAAGAAGAAACTATTCTACCAAAAGAATATATATGTAATAAATGTAACATTATATATTACAAACGTTCAGAAATAGTAAAACATTTAAAATTGTCTTATTGTGAGAAAACTCCTTCAGTTATTGATCAAGTAGTTCCTATAATTAAAAAATTACCAGGTTTATCAAAATGCAAACGATCTTTTCAATATAAACGTTACCAATGTGAAATTTGTTCAAAACACTTTTCAAACAAGACAAAATTAACTCATCATACTAGAATACATAATGGAGAAAAACCATTTCATTGCAATATTTGTTCTAGAAAATTTTCTAGTTCTTACAGTTTAAAGAGTCACGAAAAAATTCATTCTGGTGAAAGGCCTTATAAATGTGATATTTGTCAAAAGAAGTTTGCTCATTCACATGTATTAATAAATCATAAAAGAACCCATTCTGGAGAAAAACCATTTAAATGTGAATTTTGTGAAAAATGTTTTACCACATCAGGTACCTTAGTAGCACACAAACGTATACATACAGGAGAACAACCATATAAATGTCAAATATGCCAGAAAACTTTTTCTTTATCGAGCAGTTTAAGTTCACACAAAAGAATACATACTGGTGATAGACCTCACAAATGTAATTTTTGTCCAAAAGCATTTGCAAAGAGTGGTGACCTAGAAAGACATAAACGAATTCACACTGGTGTAAAGCCATTTCATTGCAATATCTGTGATAAATCATTTACACAATCATCAGGCTTAATCATACATAAAAGAATTCATACAGGTGAAAGACCATTTGCATGTGATACTTGCGAGCGGTCATTTACTAATTCAGCTAGTTTGATAGCACATAAGCGAACTCATACAGGAGAGATACCTCATATGCCTCTACATGTTCTTAATACACAACAAATGTCAAATAATCAAAACACTATGCACACAAATATATTCTCAGAAATTCCAACAACGTCAGCAACCGGTTTATGGGACACCAGTGGTCCAACAGCATCAGTTGGTGAATTTAGTTACAGCTGGTCTAATTGGTTTCAAGGAGAATCCGATCCTAGTAATACTAAAGATTCACATCAAGAAATCGGTGAACAGCCCGTGCAATTTATACAGCATAGGGAAAATGAAAGAGAAAACATTGATATTGTGAACACAATAAATGGAGTAAATAAAATTTCAGACAATACTGTTATGCCTATTAAAAAGACAGAAGGTCAATGGTTGGATTGTGATGTATGCCATAAAACATTTCCCTATTCATCCAGACATAAATTAATTGAACACCAACGAATACATACCCGTGAAAAACCATTTAAATGTCTTATATGTCAAAAATCGTTTTCTTTGTCCAATACTTTAATTGTACATAAGAGAATGCACACTGGAGAAAAACCATTTAAATGTGATATATGTCCAAAAGCTTTTGCTCAAAAGTCTAAGTTAAATATACATAAAAGAATTCACACAGGCATAAAGCCATTTCATTGTGATTTATGCCAAAAAACTTTTGCTCATTCCTCAAATTTAGCAAATCATAAGAAAACTCACACTCATGAAAGATCTTATAAATGTGATATCTGCCACAAATTGTTTACACTTGCGAATAGTTTACGAAAACATAAAGTTTTGCATACCGGATATAAACCATATGTATGTGAAATTTGTCATAAGGCATTTGCCAAGAAAGCTAGTTTAGATCGTCACAGAGGTACACATAATGGTGTGCCCCAATGGACAAAACCATTTATACACATTGTAAAAGAAAAACGAACAAGTGACACTGAAAAGCCATTTAAATGTCATATTTGTTTAAAGTCATTTATTAGTTTAAATGGGATGTCTAGGCATGCAGCCAAACATAACGGACAAGATCAATTTCAGTGTGAAATATGTCATAAGACTTTTACTGGTTTTTCACTACTGACTAGACACAAAAGAATACACACAGGAGAAAAACCATTTCAGTGTGACTATTGTCCTAAGGCTTTTGCTTATTCATCAACACTAATAACTCATAAACGTACCCATACTGGAGAAAAACCTTACCAGTGTGATCTTTGTCCCAGAGCATACACACAATCCTCTAGTTTGATAGTTCATAAGCGAACCCATTGGAACCAACAGCCAATTATTAATACATCTAAACCATCAATGGATTTACCACTAGCTGAATCAAAGACAACTCAATATGAATTGCCAAGTACATCAGTAACCGATGATTATACTGATAACTGGTCAAGTTGGTATCCTATTGAATCTGATAATATATCTATCACAAATGAACTGCCACAAATTATGCAAAACCAACCAGGACATACCGAACAAGGACAACCGTTTATCGAAATTACCGTAGACCTCGATGTTAAATTTACGCCACAGAAGTTCAAATGTGCAAAATGTAAAGAAACATTTGATGAAAGTACAATGTTATTGAAACATATTAGAAAAGTACACAGGCCCAAAACAATAAAAGTTAAAATAACGAAGCAAATATCCACATTAAATGATACCACCAAAAAACACAAAAGAAAACGTGGCGAACGCCAACGGTTAGAATGTGACATTTGCCAAAGACCATTCCACGACTCTTATAAATTGAAAGTGCATAAACGAACTCATACCAGAGAAAAGCCATTCAATTGTGATATTTGTAATAAATCTTTCATAGATTCGTGCAATTTAAAGGAACACCAGAAGGTTCACACCGGGGAGAAACTTTTTGAATGTGATATTTGTCAGAAAAACTTTCTGCAGCTGGGCACGCTCACCACCCACAGACGCACACATACTGGTGAAAAACCGTATAACTGTGACATATGTCAGATGCCATTCGCATTACTGAGCAGCATGAAAACCCATAAACGACGAGCGCATACTGGTGAAAAGCCCCATAAATGTGATATCTGCCAGAAGGCGTTTGTCAAGCGCAATGATATGATACGTCATCGTAGAACACATACTGGAGAACGTCCGTTTGTGTGTGACATATGTCAAAAATCATTTACACAATCGTATGTACTGGTTTTACATAAGAGAAATCATCATTCAGGTGACAAACCACTTACAGGAAATCGTAAGGGTCCTCTAGTACTAAAACGGACCGTGCCCAAGGAAAAACTATTTAAATGTGATATTTGCTTTAAATCATTTGCGAGTCAGTCAACATTAAATACACACAAACGTATCCACACTGGGGAAAAACCATTTCAATGCGACATGTGCCAGAAATCTTTCACCCAATCATCTGGACTCATGGCTCATAAAACAAACCATCATCCAGTGAACAAATTATTTCAACAAGAAACTATCCCACAGGAATTTAAATTTATGAATACAACAAATACTGCTGACGATAAACAATGTGAATGTGGCGTTTGTCAATCATCATTATTTGGTCAACCCCCCATTATTAATTTTAACCAGCCTATAATGGCTGATAGGAACATGTTTTATGTATGAATAGTAATTTATCATTAAGTCTGGCATTTTAATGACCTAACCTAAGAAATTAATTTGTTTTAAGTAGATTGAAAAGTAAAAAAATGTATATTAAAAATGATGTTTCAATTAAATGAATGTTTTCGGACTTTTTTAATCAGAAATAATAATTTTCAAATATGTTTTATTCTTACCATTTTTATAATATGAAGTTCTGATCATTCTGTATAACATGGTGGTTTTTATTACAATCATAATTTTCAAGCTTCAATAATATATTGTGGTTTTGAAATTATCTTACTATTGTTATTTTATTTTTAATAAGTAATATTTGTATAAGAAAATTAAAATTTTTTAATATATACTTTATTATTATTTGGCAAAAAATATATAATATAAATTGCATTATTGCCTAAAACACAAATACACCTAATCCAGTTAAACCACCAAAAATAAGTTATTAAACACAAAAAGAAAAAAAAAATTGTCCATCAAAATAATTGCCCTATTAATAACTTTGTAAAGAACTAGTATTATTTAAAATCTCATTTGTTTACTAATTTATATTTATTTTATACACCTTTATAATTTTAAAAAATGTATATTTTAATGCTTTTGATCTATAATCAGTGTTTGAATTGGAAAACAAATTGTAAATGAGCAACCCAAATATATAATATATATTAAAGTTAAAGAAGCTTATGCTAAAATATTTGTAAAATAAAGGGGTACTTTGTAATGATGCTCAATTATATAACCATGTCTCGCAATGGAAAGACATAAATATTAGTACATGGAAATATTTGTATTTTTAGTAATAATGGTGTGCTTGGAAAAGTTGGTGGTAGTAGTAAATGATAAAAAAAAAAAGAAGGGTTTATTTTAAAAATATGCCTGTGCATTATTGCCTTTTCTCCTCTATTTACCTTTCAATTCAAGCACTGATTTTACTATATTTTTAGACTATCATTTATGATATGATTTTAACTGTCATTATTACCGAAAAATTTAAAATGTTGAACAAGAATTCTCAGTCTTTTATCTGACATTAGTTACAAAATAAGTTATATATAATATTATTGATATTCTACCTTTGGTAGTTACTCCTTAACCACACATTTTTATATACATTCATACAAAAATGAACAAAAATTTACACAAATGTAAAAGCATATGATGTTTTTTTGATAAATTCTTGATCCTTCCTCCACCTGAAGGATTTAATATTTCATCAGTTCAAGCTGTATGACTTATTGGAAATTCAACTAGATATTTTCTTATGCTCTTATCTAAACTACCACATAGAAATTAAAACTAGAGAAGAAAAGTGATTTATTTAAATTTTTTAAATATAAACGTTTAGTAAAATACACATTTTGTTGTTTTGTTAAAAAAAAATCTTAAAAGCAAAGTCTACATATCATTAGTCTACAACTGATATAAAAAACAATTTTAAGATGAAAATGAATCAACACCTATAATTTTATCTATGAACATCTGTAAAGGAAAAATCAGCTATACAAAAATAGATTTTATATTAATTATTTAATTTTTGCATTTTTGCAAAATACATCTAACAGCGCTTTAACATAAAACTTATAAAACATTAATTCTATAAACTATGGTATATGAAATTTTAAAAATTTTAGCTCAAACTGATAAATTACTGGGCATTGCTATTGCTTCTAAATAAATTAACACCAATGTCTTAATAGTAAATAGTAATTACTAATTTGCAACATACAGTAGAATCTCGTTGATCTAGACTTGATAGAATTGAATCTAAAATTGGATTAAACAAAATGGTTTAAAATATCTGTAAAATGAAGTTAGTAAGAGTCGTTGTATTACATTATTTACATAATTTTTATACCTACGAAATAGTATTGGATGAAAAACATCTTATTTATAGAAATTTAAAATATATATATTTTACATTGTACATATTATAATAATATAAATATATATAAATACTACTGTACTGATAATACAAATTATGTCTTGTAACTTATTTGGAAAAGAAATATATTTTTGGTTTAATAAATATTGTACAGATAAACCAAAATGTCTGAACTAGCGATGACCAGATTAATGAGACTCTACTGTATTACAAAATATCCAATTAGTTATGATATAAATATTGAATAAACGTTGTAATAATCTTACAAATTATCAAAAATTTAAAATCAAAAACAGTAAGTATTCAAAATAATGTACAAATTTAGAATATTTGAATGACATACATTAAGTATAATTGTTTTAATGTGCAAACTAGAATCTATATTTGTTTATTTTTCATACTATACAAACGTTCTTTCACATCTAACAATTATAATTCAAATGTTATATATCAACACATCTTTTACTATTCTTTTCAATTTTAAACTACACAATTTACTTTTCAAACTACACAAAATATATCATACTACATACAATTTTAGGCCTAGATATATTAGTTTTAAATAACTAGAACCAATGTTCACATGTTAAATAATTAATGCATTTGTATGAATAACTACAAATCCACATAAACTGATATAATTTCATTGATTAATACTTTTCAATGAAAAACATTTTTAACTAGCCCAAGAAATCATTTTAATTTTTTAAATAATATATTAAGGCTTTTTTAATATATATAATATAGTAATTAATATAATTTAATTTGTAAAAATACTTAACTAAAAAAATATCTAATATAATTACAATTGGAATATTTAAGTGTTATGATGTACAATATAATTTGAGGCACAGATACATAATATTTTAATATTTCCAAATAAAAGCGCGCATAAAAAAAATTATACATATAAATAAATAAATAATAATATTAACTATTAAAAATCACAAATCAAAAAATTAACATTAGGAAGAAAAATGTTTATATATAATATATTATTTAATAGATTTAATTTTATTCAACACTAAATCAAGGAGAAAAATAATTGTGAGAAATTTAATTTTTAGTGCCTTGTTAAAGGAAAATTCTGTACTTGTGACCAAAATTTCACGATTAATTATAATAAACGCCAAAGTACAAGAAAAATTATTGACAACTTATTTGGTTGTTGCCTCACGTTCTTCTCGTGAACGTTTTTCTTCATTGGCCAAACGAGTTTCTTCTTCCAATATTTCATCAAAGTTTTGCATAGAGTTGGAACGGGATGCCACTTTTGTCTAAATTTTAAAATATACAATAATTAAATATGTTGAAAATGTATATTTTTAATAATTATAATTAAATATAAATACCTTAACATTTTCCAAAGCTGAACCCACTTTTTCTTCAAAAGATCGGAATGATTCAGAGTTCTTAATTTGACCAAGCTTGGTAGTAAGACCACTTCCAAATCCTCCAAAAATTGTTGTTGCTTTTTCTGCAGTGGTTTTCATCACAGATTCAGTTTTTTGATAACTGTTAAAAATAGTTATAAATATGTTAATATACTATAAATTATTATACAAATATTATTAAATTTATAAGAAAATGTACAAAAGCTAACAAACAAGACACAAACATTAATAGAATAGATTTAGAATAATATTAAAATTATTTCTTAAACAATAAATAAGTGCCTTCAAATTACCTTAAATTAACAAATCGGAAATAGTAAAGGATAATAAAATGAGATAAGGTTAGCATTTAGCGATAAGTAACCACAGCAATATTTAATATGATAAATACATTACTTTGTAAGTTATGTGAAATAAAAATTGACAACACTTAACACACTGTGAAATGAATATACTTATTCGACAGACTTTTAGAATTTACTAATATTACTAATACTTTTACATTTGTAATAAAAAATTGTAATTAAGTTAAAAGTCATGAAAAATGAACTAATTATGAATGTGAGTTTTTCTTCAAAAAAATATATGATTTTAAAACTTAAATTTAAAGAAATAAATTTGCTAAAATTAAATTTTCATATTTCTTCACACATATAAAATAAATAAAATATACTTGAAGATACAAAATTTAGTTAATATTGATTTGTATCGAGGATTGGTATATTGAGACACAAAATAATAAATCCTAACCATAAATAACAAAGAACGCCTTATATTAATAATATATGTGACAGTTTCAGATTTATTAGATAGTATTACAAATGTTAGATAAATATCATAACAAATAATATAACAATCTATTCTAAAACATAATTTTGAGGTTTCATGCACTATAGAAACAAAGCTAAGACTTACATAGGCATATCGACGACTGCTGTTCCAAACTGCTTAACCTTGCCTTCTACATTTTGGTAACTAAGTTTGTTTTTAAATAAAAAATTGAAAATAACTAATTAGAAGATGAAGCAAAAGTGCAAATAAGATACAAGCAACTTAATACAGAATAAATACAAAGCATATATTTTATCTTAAGTGTACATGCATGAATTTGCACGTAAACTTTATATACCAGTGTTTAAGAACCATGTTCCTGGTTGGGGTACGCATGTCACTTGAGTCTGGTAAAGAAAAGTTGAATCTGGTAAAGAAAATACAATAATATTGTCATTGCCAAATTATTTTACACATTTTTATAAAATATAATTGAAACTATAACTAATTTGTGCGATTCAATAATTGAGATTATTACTAAGTATTATATTACCATATTAATATACATACATATATTTTTTTCCTTAACAAGACATTTTACTAAAAAACATATAAGAATGATTTTGTGTCTATGATTTTAATTGTCAAAGTATCTAATAATCAAATTAAATTCATATTTTTGGTTTATATTTTATAATTATTTATAGTCATTAATTTCAAAATTTTAAAGTATTAAATAGTTAAATAAATAATTAAATATAATAAAACACTTTTATTAAGACATTAGATAACTAGAGGTTGTTTTTTATAAGTATTTTCTGTCACATCATATGAATGACAATTATTCATGTTTAAATTATATTGTTTTGCTATTAACGCAAAATTTTGAAAATACATATTACAATAACTATAAAATGTATAAAATAAATAAATGGACTGCAACATTCTAGATACCTACTAATATTTTATATTTATAATCAAATTTGAATCGCACTAATTTAGAAGCTGTGTTGATTATGACTTTCTTTTGGGTAGTTAGTTAATAAAACACTGATACATAAAATAAACGTTTAAAATTTAAATGTTAGTCTTTGTACAGAAGACTTACATTGGTGCGTCAACAACAGCTTTTCCAATTTGGCTAAATTTTTCTTCTACATTTTGATAACTATATAAAAATAAAAATAATAATAGAAGAATAAAAAACCAAAAATAATAACCCAGAAGAAGCTAGCAAAATAAAAATAAAATAAATCATAATATATGGAAGAAGAAAATATTACACATTGGATTCCTTAACGTTTCGTAAGCTTTGTGAGACATCGTCACTGATCTCTTGCCAAACTGTATAACCGAGCTTACGCCTTAGCTCTTGGGATGCTTTTATTTTAGAACCAAGCACTTCACGTAGTGTCTTGATTTCTTCTTCAACCTTATTCAGCTCTTGTTGCCATTCTTCTTTCTGTTTTTCTTGTTCTTCAAGGCTGAGACCTTGTAATTCATTGATTCCCGAATCTGGTGACATGATAACTGGGGGCTCTTCACCTGAAAATAAACAATAAATTATTAAATTGAAACTATAAAAATACCATTAAACTATTGACCAACTTTCAAAATGTTATTTGGATCTCAAAAAAAAAAAAACTAATTAAAATATTTAATTTAAAATACTATCTATTCATTGAAATATCTAAATATATAGAATTGACTTAGGTATTTATAGAATTTCAAATGTATTAAACAATCAATAATTTATAAATTCTATTGAATTTGTATAAACTATCTTGTAGTTTATCAGCTTATTATTATAAAATGCCTAATTGTCGAACTAGTTATCACTGATGAGACTTTTCTGGAATCTTTTTTTCGGCATTTGTTTTAGAATTTTATAAGTTACCCAATTGTCAATTATATGAAATCAATGACCAAACACAGTTCATAATTAATTTTTAAATTAAAAATGGCGATATCATTGTTACTTGGCCTTACG
This sequence comes from Eriosoma lanigerum, assembly GCA_013282895.1. Lineage (NCBI taxonomy): Eukaryota > Metazoa > Arthropoda > Insecta > Hemiptera > Aphididae > Eriosoma > Eriosoma lanigerum. The sequence continues at coordinate 24,299,895 of CM023357.1, forward strand.
TGTTTATTAAAATACCGAAAATGTAATTAACATTTGATTTGGGAACATTCCTACTTTATAGCTATAGAAGTTAGAGAAGTAAATACACTACATTAAGTACACATATGAATGTCTCACAGAGATCTGATAAATCCTAAAATTTTTAAATGTTTTAGTTTTATAATACTTAATAATATCCTAAGCTACAACTAATAAAATTTAGATTTTATTTTATTAAAACTAAAATTAAAAATGTTTAATTTTTTTTTTCTAATCCAAAATAACAATTTTAAAAAAAAATGTTGGTGTTAGAAATATTTATTAATGATTGGTTTTAAATTATCACTACAAAATAAATTCAAATTGTATTCCAAACGAAATAGTCTATATTATATATACTATAATATTATTATAATCTAATTATTAACAAGAAAAATAAAAAATTCTAAAAATTGTTTAAAATTGAATGACGTAAGACATAACTGAATAAAGTTAAAAATTCAAACCTAAAATCACAAAAATTTAAAAAAAAACAATATTTGCAATATATGTAAAAAAAAATTAAATGCGATTTTACATTTTATATTTTAAATTCCGTATAATTAAAATTATATGTATTATAGTGCAAAAGTAACCTAAATTGTTTTTACAAAAAACTCAAAAATATTTAAAAGAACAAGTGAATAATTATACAATTATTACATTTGTCAAATCTCCGTGGGATACACTCTATTAATATACATTTTGAACCAATTATCAAAACATTAAAATCAACATAAGTTATAAACTCAAAACTATCCGGTAACAGTCTTACTGGCCAAAATGGTAAAAATTGACCAAAAAATCAGCAAATCTCAAAAATTCCCGGGAAAATACTTTTAATAGTTTGTCAAATAGTTTTATTATTTTTAAACGAGCTATAAAATTAAAATAAATTCATTGTACACACCTTGTGATTTGAGTAAGTGACATATTCACGAGTCTAATGAGTATTATATTCTAACAATATTATTATTATTATTATAATTATCAAACTATAATTTATTTTATGTTTGGGGCTTACATACGAGAACATAAATATACTACTTTAATATCATGTTAAATTTTCCAGTGATTAAATGAAAAGACCTAGGAAAAATAAACCCTAACTCTGAGGCCTGAATGTGTCCTTGGTGGAAGTCTATATGTGCTTATTATTAAATGTATATTATTATTATTATTATTATGTAATTGGTTATCGTTAAACACGCAAGTTTTTTAATTATTTTATAACACGACATTGCATAAAGATGGTGTACCAACTGACTGATTATGGAAATTTAATAACAATGACGTTAACAACTAACAAATACAATATGACTTATTCGTAAGTTATATTTTGGATAGGCAGATTATTACATTGCACTTTTAAAAAATTATTGAGTTAGTTAAATGATGAGTCATACACGCATGCATAAATAGTAGATAAAACAATTTCCACCGTATTCAGGCACGTCTCTAGAAAAAAATATGCATTTTGCTTTTAAATGTTTAACATTAAAAAAAATATATAACTAAATGATCTAAATAGACATACAGCGTCATAATAACATTTCATATATCAAACCAATATTGTAAGATTTCCTAGTTTAATTGTACTAAACAGGTAACAGGTCTTTGAACATCTAAACGTATACAATGCATTAAGTATACGTTTTACACGAGATGCCAACAATTAATATTTTTGAAAAACTACAAATGTTAAAACGTATGTGTATAAACATAATTTAAACATGTTAAGTTTTAAATAAATACGTTTTGATAAATAACAATTTGCTATAATTATTGTGTTATTTTTGTTACATAAGACTACAGACAACTATCGTAATTTGCATTTCTATTGACTATGCGTTTAGCAAAAAATAACAAAAACAACCAGGAACGAAAATGTTGAAATCGTAAATGTAATGCTCAAGTGAATAAGTAATAAATCATAATGCAAATTATTAATATCTAAGATTTGCATTTACATAAAATACAAACACATTATGTTGTAAAACAATACTAATTAGACACATAATTTGTTATTAAATTATAAAATATTAAACACATTAGATAACTATAAATGTAGTCAAGTTATATTTGTACGAAATCAAATTAAATATAGTGTATTTATATGGTAGTACATTTAAAATTAATTATCTCTAGCCTTTAAGTATTCAACACAACTGCTAAAGTTTTTATATTATCTCAAAAATGATATTAGTGTTTTAGTGTTTATTCTTATTAGAAACCTGAAAACAATTATTTATTTCAACTAATATGAATTATAATATATACGATATACCCACTATATAATATAGTGAAAGTGTAACGGCCGTAAAATAATTAAAACCATATTCATAGAAAAATAAAACACATAAATTATAATTTAATTGATTATGAATTATGATTATAATTCTTATATACTTCATCACAAAAAACAGCGCACCGGGTGGCGGACGAAACTCTGCGTCCCCACTCCAGGCAGGTTAATATTATAAAACGATTAAAAGAAGACTATCTTATATTTTATTAGTTGACAATTATTGTGATAATTATTTCATTTCAACTACGTTTTTATTTAAAACGTAGAAAATAATATTATGACAATTTGAATTACGAATGGGTGAAAATAATATTCTCTTTAAAATAAAGAAGTAATATTATAGTTTTATAGACGTTATAAATAGGTTATCGTATATAATTCAAATGGCAATAGTTATCAAATATTGTACTAGCCAGTTTATCAATTTACTTACAAATTTACAACATACACGAATTATAAACATAAATTTCAATTTCCAAAAATGTTATGTTTTAATTATTTATTATAAATTGTATATAACACGTAATAGATAATATATAGACAGTACAGAAATATTCATTATTCTGCAATTACCTATAAATAATAGTTAAATTTTGTAAAAAAAAAATATCCCAAGACAGTAAATTATATAAATACGGACCTGTACATAAACATTTATCAAAGTTCATGCTAATAAACACAATATTATTAATATTTTAACAATAACTATAAATTATATTTTATCATACTGTATTATTCTACTTACATTAAAATATAGTTTTTACAATTAATATTGTAAATCTTAATATTTCAATATGTTAATTATTAAGTTATAAGAAAGATTTAATACCTACAATATATAATGGTTGAATATAATAATTATTACATGTTTTTTAGTGAATTCTAATAAAAAAGAAGTAGATATTCTAAAAATATTTGGAATACTAATTTAAAAAAGTATTCGAATACATATTCTAAATACTTTTTCTGTAAATATTCTGAATATGTATTCAAAATAAGTTTAAAAAGTATTTTAAACCAGTCTGGCTGAATATTAAATTATGTAATAATTTAGATGCTAAGTGCTAAAAGTTTAACAAAATTAAATATAACTCACAGTAGGTTACAACATAACTAAACACTGCTATATATGACACTAGCCAACCCGGTAATACCTAATTCCGTTCCTGTTTTTTGTAATAATTGTACATCTAAATTCTAAATCACGTATACCACACATAAACGTCTCAATCTGATTCCATTTAAAATTAATTTTAACGATAACCATGACACATGAGTAGTTAATTCCTTAGTGTGCGAGTAACAGAGCGTAATAACGAGTAAAAATAATACGAGTAATGACGGTGAAAAATTGCAATAAAAAAAAAAAGTAAAAAAATGCAATTGTTTTTATTTGTATCTGTTGTTCATGATACAAATATATACTTCGTATCACATAATTATTATGTGATAACGCGGAATATTTAAAAAGATGAATAACTACTGTTCGCCGACCTTTTTTCCTCACGATCTTCGCTAGTTTCTGATAACTCTTGTGCTCTCTGATCTTGTCCAAGAACTTTGTCTTGCCCGCTGCAGCGGATGAGGACGAGGTTCGCGAATCGGACGTCGACGACAACGTTCGGGTTCCTCCGTCGGTCGCCACAAGTGGAGCGTCGTCGTCGTCATCGTCGTCTGGTTCGGACACGGTGTCTTCGTCGACGATGACGAACGTGCTGCCCAGCGTCGCGTCATCCGCATCGAAACTAGGCGTCTCCGTGGCCATGTATGCGGTCTCCTCGTCGTCGTATTCTAACGACGGCAGGTCCACGTCGTGCACGATGGTTTCGCGAGCCATCCGGACGTCGGCGGATCGAGGGAATAGCAATTTTTTTTTTCAATCTGTTCCTTTTGAACTATATCATAAATCGTTTATCTTTATGTGGTCACCGCGATCGTCGTGGTCGCCGACGGTACATTTTCCTCGCGAAAACCAATTTGCCCGATCGGAAATAACTTGTTCTCCGGCCGAACTAGAGTGTACTTAGAAAAAGAACGAAAATATATCTTTCTGCAGTAATTATAGAGGAGTGACGTTGTGAATACCACGAGAGATTGGAGAACAACGCGGCAAAACGTATCAAATTCGTACATCACCGTCGGGCCGCGGATGAACAAACCGAACCGGTCGTCGTCTCCGGAGTTCACGCCGTATGCTGTTCACATTTTTCTCGTTTCTTTTCTCGCTCGCTCTCGCGTCCCCTCTCCGGCAAACACGCTCTTTATACGACTCAAAGAAAAAAATACCGACATTATTGCCAACCGAAATGTCCGAAAATACCGTACGCACGATTCGGGCTGAGCGCGTGTTATTACGTTTGTCCAGTAGCACAGGGGACAAAACTAATTAATAATTTCGTATTATACTATTGTAGCAATAATTCAATTAAAATATTTAAATTTTTTAAAAAAATTTATATGTACATATGCGCGAAATATGTTTTATGGTAGGTCTCGCGTAAACGTGTTCCACGAGCAACTATCATAAAACGGAATAAAAATCAATGTTTTTTTCAATAATCGAATGTTTTTTGTCTACATACGGTATTTAAATATTTACGCACTAATATGATTTTATTCACCGTAGGGTACGTGTATAAGGTATATATACTGTTTACACAAATTATAGTTGCAAGATATTTTATTTATTTATCTTATGTTTTGCAATAGTTATTATTACTTATATATAAAATACAATTTTACAAACTATAATATTGTGCGCAATTAAAATAATAATATATTTTTATAAATTCTACGAGGAGAACATAAGGGCATAATTATGTATTAATGATATAAGTTATAATATTCATTAAATACATCATAAAATGGCTTGATAAATACAATATTCAGATATCGTATTTCCAAGTTTTACAACTAAACACTAAAGGATACCAGGGCAATATTTCTTTATTTCTTTTTTATAAAATGCACATAAACTCTATAGTGTAATCACTTTTAAGTACAAATTATAAATGCGGTAGATCTTGTTATTATTTACGTAATACCAGAAGCGCAGGAACTATTTTTCTTGTGAGGGGGGGCAAACATTTTAGGAAAATCATGATATAGAATATAAAAATAAAATACAAATACTTTTTAATTTTTGTAAAATAGGTTTAATTACTATTTTGTTGATTAAACTAATAGTCTTTACCTAATTTAATTTTGAATATAAAATTAAAAACAATTTTAATGTTTTACATTTTTTAATTTTATTTGTTATACAACTTTTCAAAATTCATTTTATTACATATTATATTATATAAATATTAAAAATAATAAAAATGTAATTTAAATTTAAACTATAACTCTAAAATGTTTAAGTATTAAGTGTATAACTATGATGACAAATTTTCAGGGGGAACAAAATTATAATTTGCTCCCTGACATATTTAACGGAGGGGTCAAATGCCCCCTTTGCCCCCCCCCAGCTCCGGCGCCACTGCGTAATACTGTGATAAATTACTTTTTAGTATGACATTAAATTTATATACGGTGATAGTACGGTATGCGGAAATACAACGATAAAGAAAGTAAGAAAATATAATCCATCTTTTTAAAGTTCCACATTTTAATATATACCACCCAAAATTTAACGTATACGTTTAGTTTAAATTCTATTTAGTTTATGAAAATAATTATTTTCGATGTTTTCTCATGAATTTATTGTAAAAGTAAAATATCAAAGATCCTCCATTTAAATTTCATAATAAACAAGTTCCAAGAATTCTATAACTCTAAAAGTAATGAAATATAAATTATATGCTATTCAATTCGGTATACAATATACTATTAAAATTACAAAATATTCAAATTTATTTTTAAAATATATATCTAATTAATAATTATTTACATATATTTTAAAAATAATTATATAATTCCTATACTATGTAGCATATACATTGTAACCATGTGTTTTAAAAAATATAACACACTTTTATAGTTCAAGTTCAAGCAGATAATTTGAGCATATGATTCTACGTCAACATCACACCATTAAAATATGCTTATACGTACACGGGTACATGTTACATTGAAACATTGTCGGGATTAGTAATAAATAATTATGAATATGAATATGGCGTACGAGTTGTTAAACTTTAAATAAAAAACTGAAATAATAATAATTAAATTCTTTGAAACTAATTAATAATTAAAATAATTTTTAATTTCTAATGGGTATTTATTCTAAAAGCGTATTTATGAAGGCGGTTGAACGAGTTTAAGTACAAAGTTAACCCCCCATGACCAAAAAAAAAAAAAACAAAATTGCTATTAATAATATTACTTTGCCACCTGTATTAGATTTTGCATTATAATGTATCAGATACAGAACATGTTTATTCTCATTTTTTGCAATTAATTTGTTTAAATTATCAAACGATAAAGAGGGGAAATTTCAGCTTCATGAAAGGTTCTAAAAAAAATCTGAACCCCCTTTTTAAAATTTGCTAAATATACCTTTGATGGGTATTAATGTATTTATTTAAATTTATATAATTATACAAATTAATTTTTGTAATACAATGTTAAATGTATCTAATTATGAAATAAATTATGTTTAGTTTATGTCAGTGGTTCCCAAAATTATTTTGGGTTACCCCACCCTAAAAGAAAAAGAAAAAAATTACGCCTCCCATAAATAAATTAAATATAGTTTTGTATTATTTAAAATTTTTTAATTTTATGACAAAATTTAATATAAATATTTACCTCGCGCCTCCCCTGCTACGTGCTTACGCCTCATAGTTTGGGAACCGCTGGTTTATGTCATATGTTACTTACGTAATTGTAATTTATTTGATAAAATTTACCCAAAGGTAAATACTGAAATACGCAATAATTATCGTATATCCACGTCAACTTCAAAATTAATAGTTATTAACTATATAATATATTATATTATTATTTATCGTTTAGTAATTTTTATGATTCACATTTTAATAAAGAAATATATGGAGCTAAATCTAAAAAATAAATAAAAAATTCTAATCGTATTTCTTATAACACTCTTTCAAATTTCATTTATTTTAAATAAATTAAATATAATTTGGTAGTTAAGAAGTTGTACTGTTGTACAGTGATATATTGGATCCAATATTAAAAAATTTAATTATTCAATGAAAAATAAAAGATAACAATTTTGACTATCTACCCGATTTAAAATTTAAACATTTTATTTCCAACATGTCAAAATAAAATATCTCATTTTTAAGTACGTAGTTTCGATTGTTGTGTATGATTATTGTAGACATCACAGTATTAGAAATACTAAAACACTTTTTTATATAACATAATTTTCTAGTATGACGTCCTTAAACTCAACAATAAAAATAAACAATACATATTTAATTTTAATATGGATACTAAAAAACTAAAAAAGTATTACAAATAATTCTTAAATAAAAATACTAAAAATATTTATAAATCAATGACAATAAGGAGGATAATACCTGTCCTATTACACAATAGTTATTACTAATAATAGTTTTTATTTTTACAGTAGGTACCTTTTATACTTTAATGAAATCTATATAGAACAATATTATGGATAGAAATAATAAAATAAATTTCAGATAAAAATGGTTTTATGCAATAACCAGTTCTTTTACCAGGAAGATTTATTGAGGTAAAATATAATATAATTATATAATAAATAATAATTTATACACAGATTACTATAATATACAGAGTTCACATTACTAAGATATAAGGATTTAATTTGATTTATTGCAATAGCCAAAAGATACTAATTTTATAAAATAATAATTATTATTACTTAATAATTCTTACTGTACTATATATAGTATACTATTGTTTACTTAATAATGTACAATTTTCATTCTAATACATATTACAATAATTAAATTAAACATTTATCAAAAAATTATTTTTATTTAATGATTTTAGTTATTTTATTTGACTACAAAATGTATAAAACATTGAATAACTAAGAAGTTAATTTTTAAATAATTCATGAACAGAGGCATTTTTACCTATATCTTACATAAAAAAATGAATACTATTCAATATTTACATGGATGTAGTATTTGTATGTTATACATGGATTGGGAAATTACTTTTTAATTTTAATTTGCTAGGACATGATTGGTGTCTTATAACAAAACTAAATAATAAATCCAATTTATTTTTCACTAGTTTGTTAATTTTTAATTAGTTCACAATCTTTCATCACTTTCAATAACAAAATAACCGTATAGATTTAAAGTATTACATAAAATGCATGTATTTAGTATACATCACAATTAAAAACAGTACCTATACAAAAAAATCAAAATTTTTATTAATTATTAATAAATAATTTTCTGTATTTATTAATAATCTAGTCAAATTATACAAATATGATAATTATCAATCAACACTTTAATCAGTTAAAATGATAGTGTTTTTAGTAATAATAAGTATTTTTTTATTAAGTTTATATTCTATAATTATAGTATAGTTTATAGCATAATATATATTATTAATTATAATAAGATCAACTATATAATAACGATATAATTATATTTTAGTATAATCTATATAATAGTGATTTAAACGTGAAACAATTCCTCAATCTCAATTTAATGTTTCAAACATATGTGTACAATGTAATTACAATATTTATTGATTTTTAATACAAGTATCTAATAGTATATTAATGTTTTTTACTATGAATTTGAAGAACATTACAACTGGTTTTTAATTATTTTAACCCTTTAAATGAAACTACTATATAATCTATTTATTTGTTTTCGTAAATTAATAGTAGATGAGTATAACTTATGACCTGAATATGTACAAATGTATTTATATAAGATATTACGACTTACCCACTGTGAGAGTACTCATCTTTAGACGACTCAATACAATAAACTGAGTTAAATTCACAAAATTTTATAACACACGATCGTCGATTGCAAAAAACAATATTATTTAATAATTTATACCTATATAATATAAATATATAATTATAGAGTACAAAGTACAAATTATAGCGATTTTTCTAAGCTTATCATTTATCAATGACGTCGGTGTTTTCTTTTAGAACACGACAGATAAAAAAAACAATACAGTGTTACCAACTATAATAAATTTTACCACGTAGTATATATTATATTGTAGAATATTAATATCTATATACTATAGTCTATAATTTCAATGTATATTATATTATAATCACAAAAACAGAACATATTCAATTACTGAATTCTTTGTAAAAAAAGCGGAAGTTCGAATCCGGACGTTCCTCCTTCGGTCCTCGGAAAAATCAATGGTTTATTATAATTAAGATTTTAATACAATGATATTGCTTTAGGAAATACAATTCTGATTGAAACTCAATATAATACAATATATTATTATACTGTTAATCCATTTCAAAATGTTACCACGTGTATAAACTACCTATGAAAGTACTCAAAAAAATTATCACGAAATATCTAAAATCAATTTCGTCAAAATTACGATTTCCGTGAATATTGCCGTATTTCGTTCATTTTAAGGTAGTTTTTCCTCGCCCAAGGAAAGTTATTTTTTAAAAATATGTAAAATGTAAGAAACAAAGATTATTTTGTAATGAATTCAAATCTATTTTTTAATTTAAAATCTGAGTATTTCTTTCATCGTACTAACTATTGAAGTACAGAGTACTGATGGAACTCACGAAAAAAATATATTTTGTGGACAGATAGACATATTATATAAGGAGTTTCGAATAGGCAATACAACCATAGAATCAGAATGGTACAATATTGATGTGTTATTGTAAGAAAATAAAAATATATAAATAGAAACATTATTAAAAAAACTATATAATACAGATTAATTTTAGAATTTGAGCAAAGCGAGGAACGTATTGGTTTTACAAAAAATTTGTTTTCTTTTTTTAAAATTTTTTTTTTTATCTGCAGATATTTTTTTGTACAATTACGTTTTAGAAACATAATGGTCAGATTACCACAAGTAGGGTAGGCTTTCAGTAGCAAATTGCGTCTAGTTGGTACTTTATTAAGCTCATTACTCGAATTTCTCAAAAGTTATTCTTTGGAAGAAGAAAAACTACAAAAAAATGACAAAATTTACGGAAATCGTAATTTTGATGAAATTGATTTTAAGTTTTTCATGATAACTAATGCAATTTTGAACGTACGTACTTTAAATTTGTTTTGAGTTTTCTCATAGATAGTTTACACACGTGGTAAACTTATGAAATAACCTATCAATGTAATACTATATTGTATTATATTGAGTTTCGCAGAATAGTATTTTCTAATGCAATATCGTTGCATTCAAATCTTAATTATAACTAACCACTAATTTCTCCGAGGACCGAAGGGACGAGGGAAGACCATCCAATCAACCTTCCCACTTTTGTAATGTCTGAGATAATATAACATTATGCTACGTGCTTGCATAGTTGCATATTTATTAGGTATTTCGCTATAATTTATGTTATGTATCATTAATAAATTGACCATGTTCATTTTTATGAAATATCTTTTCTCAAGTGCAGTAACAATTATTATTTTATTAACAATTCTTACTTATAGACAAACAAAATATTTACCAATATGAAATCAATTTTTTTTAACGTCATCAAATTTTTAACACTTTACATTGATGTTTAGTTTTTGTGTTTTTAAGTCTGAAAATTTATTTTCGGGTTCCGATTATCATAAGTAGGGTATGCTTTTGCTTTTGCTATTCTATTCTATAATCAATGGTATACAGTATACTTATAAACATAGTCCAAAGAAAAAATAATGTAATAAAATAATAATAATGATATAATAGGCATACTATATTATTATACGGGATCATTAATATCTAAATATGGCCCGTACGTTATAAACTTATAAATAAGTCATAGTTAATGTCAACGTCATAGATAATACAGAACAAAAATAATTTAAGTCAATAGTGATGTTTTGGATACCTATTCTATGCTCCTTAATAAATGCCAAATGTATATTTTAATCTATGTACACATTAGAATTACTGAACGTATAAAATATTTAAATATTATAATTTTTTACTCGTATAAATTATTGTCTATTGGTATTAACTGTATCAGGTTAATATATGAGTTATTACTCATATTATTATTTGGGGCTTTGTTTTTTTGGTTTACATTCCCAATAAATTGACTCAATCCGCCACTAGCAACATTAGCCATTGCTATTGCATGGAAGGTTTTGGGAGTTTTAAAACAATACGATTTCCAAAATATTTCCATTTCTATATGCGATCGTATTATTTTCCTGCAAATAAAACGAAAATATAATTGGTTTGTTTAAAATGTTTAATTTCACTTCTTTTCTCCACCGCGATATTATTAAATTGATTTTGTGGGTAGTGGGTACTTTATTAGCATATTATAATATGTATGATGTATTGATGCATATGTATCATTGTTTTTTTCAATTTAATTTATTAGTCTATGGCTTTAGAACTGCAGGGAGCACTGGGAGCACGAACCAGAGGTGACCACTCTTTTCTCAATTATACCAACAATTTCTATTCTACGTCTCTTTGTTATAATTTACCTTGATATACTTTGGTGGCTTGGTAAATAATATTAGAATCTTCAGTTTACTAATCGAAACGTACGTACTTATAAGTTTTACATTACGAGAAGCTGAGAGTAATTATTTTTTAGGACCTCAAGTAGTTTAGTAGTTTTCAAGTAGTTGTTAAGAATTTAGAATTTAAAATGTCGTGGGTGTCTCACATGTGAAAATAAAACAATTTTTTTAAACTTTAAATAATTAATAATACGTCATAATACGCTTGAATTTATATTACATTGTCATCAGTGATTTCTACCTTTAGAAAATACATCAGCAATAACCAAATTAAACTAATTAGTAATTACCAATATTTAATTAGTTATTACTTATTATCGATAACTATGTTTGATTATCATTTATATCAAAATTCCCGGTATTTACTTGTATTATAACATTGATTATAGAATAGTCTATTTTATAATCAATGATTATAATATACATAGCTCACATTTAAATTCAGCAGTTATTATTGACGTTAAAACCATTTGGATCAAACATAGTAAACAGTAAATTTAATAGGTAATGGAAAAGTAAAATTAAAATACAATTTAATACAATTTTTGGATGGATTGGTTAATTTTCTGGTTAAATATAGAGCTTTGCAAATTTTTCCAAAAATGTTTAATATTATACCTGAAGTTTTGGGTTTATCGGTTTGAAAATTTTGTACAAGCATAATTACAAGTAGTATTAATCTGAGTAATCTAACTATTTCCTATAATTAAACAAATTTATTTTTAAATTTGAATTAGAATCATATTTTTTTCTATAAAATTTTATTTGGCTAATTTTTAAATTCATTCGGAGCGAAGAATGTATTGGTTTTACAAAGTTTTTTTTTTATGTATGAAAATACTTTTTCGGGTAGAAATAATGGTCCGATTAACACAAGTAGGGTATGCTTTCGGTAGAAAATCGTGTCTAGTTAGTATTTTATTTAGCTCATTTTTCGAATTTCTCAAGTTTTTCCTTGGGAGAGGAAAAACTACCAAAAAATAGCGGAAAATCATCAAAATTACGGTTTCTGTTATTTAAAATTTTTTAATTTCGTAATAACTAATTGAGTTTTGATCATAGGGACTTGAAAATTTTTTTGAGTATTAACATAGGTAGTAGGTAACCTATACAAGTGAGGTAAAATTTTGGAATGAATTATTAGTATAGTATATTGTAATATATTGAGTTTCGCTCAGAATCGTATTTCTAATGCAATATCATTGCATTCAAATCTTAAGTATAATAAACCACTAATTTCTCCGAGGACCGAAAGGACGAAGGAGGAACGTCTACAATCGACATTCCCACTTTTTCTACAATTTGTTATTAGTATGTATTACAACTGAAATTCTGATTAGTAATTTCCATAGATTAGATCTATTAACTTTGTTAATATTAAATGTATGATAATTTCTGAATTATTTAATATATATATATATATATTTTAAGGGTAATAGGCACAGCGTCAATTAATCTCTTAAATGTAAATAAGTATGTTTTAAATATGATACTAGTAACTACGTAGGTAATGTACGTAACGCATGTAATGTTATAAATTTATAATAATATTAATTTAAAAAGAGAGTTATTTACTTGTATAGTAAACAGTTTATATATTTATATCAGTAAAATGCTAGTAACTATTATATAAACTATAGTTATATTGAATTATAATCAAAGAAAATAATAATTTGTTCATGTTTAAATTCATTTATATTTTTCGCGACACATAAATAAATATAGTAATGATTTTTATCCGAACTAATTGAATCAAAATATTATTATACGTTAATATTCTATAAATTATAAAGTGTATGTTTTTACTATTTAATATCTAGTACCTACTTACTACCTATTTATTTGTTTTATCAACTATTAGTTTAGTTGGATACTATCTGAATATTTTATAATTTTTCAAATCTAATTATTAAAATTAAATACCATTTGTGTATTATAATATTATATCTATTAAGATTTAATATTGTGTGTATAGTGTATGTATTAACTAGTAAATAGTTATTGCTAATTAATAGGTATCTACCTAATAATTATTAAGTAATAGTGTAGGTACTTATTAGTGTAATACACATTATTATTATTATTTATAAATTTACAATTTAATTGCAATATTAACTAGACAGTAGACACTAAGTTCAATTTTTTTATTCTTATCATAATCATTTATACAATAAATAAGCTAATTATATGTACTTATGTCATGTATTATAATAATACAATTTATTTTTATTTTATTTCCATTATATTAAGTACATCGAATAATTTAAAAAGAGGAAACATATTATATAGGTAATATGTATGAAAAAAGTAATAGACAATAGTCAATAGTAATTTATGAATTATATTGATATCCCTCAATTCTTGTGACCTGTTTAGCAGTTAAAAACTAAAATATAGATTATTTCTTGACTACTGCTCATCAATTATCACTTACTAATATACTCAATTTCCGCCGATTAAATGTAATATTTCTGTTACTAATAGGAAATAATATGATAATTTAACATTTCGAATAATAAATAATATGCCGAAGTATGCAGACAATCACAAGGAGGTAGGAAATAAAAATTTTAAATCCATATCAGACACTGATTACTGACTAGACACACCATGCATCATAACATAATTATCTAACTATGTATAAGTATAACTCATCAGTTATTGTTTTATTGTTTAAAGTTGAAATACTATACTACTGCTATAGTTACTAGTTTATTACCAAGTACCAACAAACTAATTTTTAAAAAAAGAACGTAATGTCAATAAAATATTTATAAATTTTAACTTGTGTCTAACCAAGTTTACAACTCAAAATCTTAACAAACCCTCTCCTTAACTTACCCTCTCCCCAGAATATTTATATTGTTCCTTAGTTTATGAAATACGAATTAAATCTTTTAATGACATAATGATTTTTTATATAATATTAACGAGGGATGTATTATTATGGACATTTTAAGTGGAGGGATAATATTCCCTCTTATCCTCCTTTTCAAACCTCCCCTATGCTTATAATTCATAAGATCAGCTACACATCCAATCCTGGCTCAAAAAATCAACTCGTAAACCAATCACCATTTATAATTGTTAATTAATTATTGAGAAAAAAAATCTGTAAATAATATGTTAAGTACTAAACTGTAAAATTGTATATGTACAATTAAGGACCTTTGCCCATTGCTACTGAAGCTTATTTTTAAATGAAAAAAAATTAACGTTATTGGTTTATGGACGGTAATTTCTCAGTATGCGATTTGAACGCATCCAAATACGCGTTTTAAAATCACATATTTTATAACAAATATGAACCTAATAAAATATTTGCGGCATTTAAATATAAGTTATTTTATGTTTATATTTACACCAAGGAGAAAAACGTTTGTCGTATCGCATGTGAACGAATGAGATCGGATCGGTTTATTAATTTCGTGTGATCGAACGCATACGCATTAGAAAATTAAGTCTTGTGTTTTAAATGATATCGGCATTCATACGATACGATTAATCGTATGTAATCACAAGAAAGTTAGGCAATTTTATTTTTACGTTTGATTAATGATTTTATAATTAAATATTGATTAATTATTTATTATATTTTATAATTTGTTTCTTGATTTATGATATTATGCATATGGACTTCGAGAAACTTACTGAGGTACATGGTGAAGAACCTATTTTATATTTGGAATAAAGGAATATTGTCATGTTTTATTTTTATTTTTATTGGTTCTACTTATTGCATATAGAATATTAATAGTAACAATTTAAGAATTGCTTAATTTTAAAATATTGGAATCCATATTAAAATAAAAAATAATATTATTAACCATTATACAAACCCCACAAACCAAATAAAAACACAACATTATACCTGAAAATATTTTGTAGGAATGTGTATTTATATCGTAATGTGAAAACGACTATGCGGTGCAGTGGCGGTTAAATGATTTTGTCATAGGAGAGGATAATCCTGATTTTTCAACATAAATTTTGACAATTGTAAATATCAGTCATAATATATTAATAACAATGTAATAAAATTATTAAATAATTAAATTTATTTTAGATTCTGAGTGGAGCAAGGAATGTATTTTTTTTTTATATATGAAAACATTTTTTCGAGTAGAAATAATGGTCCGATTACCACAAATAAGGTATGCTTTCTGTAGCAAAATATATCTTGGTACTTTATTAAGATCATATTTCGAATTTCTCAGAATTTTTCCCTTAGGAGAAGAAAAACTACCAAAAAATCGGCAAAATTTCTGTTTTAGTATTTTTAATTTTTTTTATTTCATTATAACGAATGAAATTTTGAACGTATTACGTAGATACTAAAAATGTTTTTGAATATTTTCATAGGTAGTTTACACACGACGTACAATTTTGGACTGGATTATCAGTATAAAATATTGTAATATATTGAGTTTCGCTCAGAAACATATTTTCTAATGCAATATCTATCATTGCATTCAAATCTTAATTATAATAAACCACTAATTTTTCCGAGGACCGAAGGGACGGAGAAGGAACGTCCAGAATCGACCTTCCCGTTTTTTTTTATTATAAATATAAAGGTAATAAACGGTATATTGTTAAAAATAATACATAATAACAAAAAGGTCATGGGGGGGGATATATCCCCTTAATCACCACCCGTTTGACCGCCACTGATGCGGTGTGTTTGGAATCGTTCGTTTTTAAAACGCGCGTTCGCATAGTGTGGAACTGCCTTTATAAGTTTTCACTAGGTTTATAATTTCATATTTAAATATAATATTAAATAATATTATTATATTATACTGTACTACTGTACCTTATAAATCTACATTATATTTATAGTTTATATGGACATCTATGATTTATACCCGAACATTGTATCATATTATTTATTTAACATGAATAAGTTTTTTCTTAGAATATATTATTGTGAAAACATAGTTACAACTTACAACAACTTTACGTTGCTAGTTTTTCATGTACATATTTTACTTTTAGTTATGGAAGATGAAACTGTTAAATAATTATCTAATTTTAACTAGTTTATATTATGTCTCATGCATATGTAGGTAATTTTATTGTTTAGAAAATCTACCTTTATGGCGTTCCATTTTTCTATAATAAATACAAACCTATGACAAATAACCTCTATTCCAAATATGAGGTGTTTAAGTAAACAATTATAAATGTATTTCTGTTTCAATTATTTTAAACAATATGAATTCTCTATGATGGTCTATATCTATATACTTCAATAGTTGGACGTAGTGAATGATACTGATAACCAATAACCACGAAATTTATATAAAAAATTCTTAGTAATTATCAATAGGTTATAAAAACATTTTATCTGCTCTTTGATTGTCAATTTCTTAGAATACGGTTCACTTGTTGTCCTGGAGCAAATCTAAATCTGTCGTTTAACGGCATATGGCATGCTGGTCGCTGTGCAATTGTTTATCGAGTTCATTGAATCTGTCATAGGTATAATGACTATAATGTATAATTTATACTATATGAGGATATGACAATTGACAAATTACTAGTAATACCCTTGATTATAAATACTAGTACCTATTAGATTATTGAAACCACAATCAAAGATGACAGTTTTATCTAATTAATATTTATTATTTAATATTAATTTCGAGATTTACTAACTCAATACCTAGTATTAACATAATAATATGGATTCTATTCTTTTCATTTAATTTTGTTTCAAAACCAAATTATGAACTATGAAGTTATTTATCAAATAATTGAATACTATTATATAGGTAATGTAAATTATAAATATATATAATATCACAGATACATTTAATATGTGAATAAAGTAATAAACTATTATATAAATAAATTATAAATTTAGGTTTGTCTAACGATCATTTTTTACTACTACGTGTTTGTAAAAAGTCAGCATTTTAAATTACGAACATTGGGTAGGAAGGTACATAGCTACATATTATAATCAGCTAATAAATGTAATACTGCCACATCACGACTTTTTTAAATACTAACTACTCGAGACCAATAATAGATTCATACAATTTAATGACATTTAAATTATAGTTTTATTTTACTTAAAAATATACCAAAGTATAATATGTTATGTGAAAAAGTAAGAGGTCAAATTTTCTGTTGTGTCAAAATTCCAATATGTCGTCAATGAACACGGGATGTTATGGATGGTAAGTACTAGGTATGAATACCCATTCAGCAATTTAATGATTTAGAGTAGATAAACCACAGAAATAAAATAAAAATACGCACATATTATACGCAAGTATATATCCCTGCACATCTGTTAAAAATATAAAATGTATGACATCAAAATATTTGTAATTTATAATAATATTTTAAAACAAATAAAAACGATACAATATATTATATGTATACGTATAGTTTATAGGTACGTATATCTGATTCTAAATAATATATTATGTACGTTTATTAGCGAATTGATTGCATATTTTCTTTACATTTTATATTATTATTTATTATGCTAAAAATAATCTCGTAACTGCTCTTATGATGCAAAGCAATAATTAGGGTCTTTATTTTAAAATTAAAATTATACTTTCCCTTAAGAAGGGCGTCTTTTTGGGATTTAAATCCGCTGTGGGTTACGTTACTCGGTTGTACAAGTTGTACATTTGGTAGTTGTGATTCTGGGGAGGGGGGCGGTTATGCGCTATGTTCCTCACTAAATTAGCATTAAAATCAATTTTAAAAATTACTAATGAATTGTAGATTTTTTTAAAATTAATTCAATAAGTAAACATTGAGAGGGTTTTTAAGTATTAGTATTTCTTGGTGTTTACTCCTCCCCCTTAGTTGCCTAGGCGTTGCGTATACTTTAGAAATAATTTGATAAAACATCACTACAGTAGTATATAACAATTAATGGTATGCGTTAATTACAACTTATAAAAGTAATATAATATAAAACTTATTAAGTTATGAGAATAACTTAGTTTTAAGTGTTTAAATGTAAGTAAACAGTAGGCACTGTCAAAGTGTCAATTATATTATTACGTATATAATATTAAATCAGCTGCAGTATATATAATCAACATATATATATATACACATAATTATAGGAAACAAATAAACAATAATAATTATTATTATACTATTGTTTTGCTTATGTCGGCATATATTAAATATTATATTATATAATTGTAATTGTAGGTATAATTATTTTTTGCAGTACAGAGTAATAATATGTCAGATTACTTTGTAAAATAGTAAATACTGATAATTGTTATCTGCAATATTGAAGTAATGCAATAATGCAATATTATGATTTATGCAAATAAATAATAACAATATGGTCATACATGTGTACAATTTAAATTTTGTTTACGTTGTATATTACCCATAGTAAAAAATGCAACATCGATATTTTAGTGAAAATAAAATAATAATAATTATTATTATGTTAGGTACTGATATAGTTATGTACCCGTGATTATAGCCTATCACCTATGTATATACTATACTGTAAATTGGCATAGTTTTTAATTGGATTTAAAAATAAGTTATTCTATTTAATTTAGTAATATTAATAAAATAGACAAATGATCAATATTTATACTTACCAGGCGGTTATCAGATATGTCACGTTTATGTTTTTTAATTAAACAATCAATTTGTATGCAATATATAATATTCTATAATCGATTTCAGAGGTTCCCAAACCGAACATATATTTCATAGTTTTATACCATTCGTTTTCTAATAATTTTTTTAATTTTTTTTTTTTTATCTAAATCAGTTGATATTTTCAAAATTTTTATACTACTCAATACTTACATGTTTAGAGTATTACGTTCTCGCGTACCATTTATGGCTATTTCGAGAATTTAAAATAACAAGTTTTTAAGTATTTATTTATTGTCCGTACCACAGTTTGAGAACCTATAATACTGATTCCTGATCATCGTTTTAATTATATAATATGAAATTTTCCTATTGGCTATTACTTAGTAATATAAATTTACCTATAAATTATATAAGCTACCTAAAAAAATAAGAATTAAAAAATGTAAGGAAAATAATCCTTTGAAAATCTATGATTTATATAATATTATTACCTTCTACGTTTGTTAATACCTATAATATTATTTTATGTTTAATATAATATATGAATCCAGTGTTAAAAAATTTAAAATATCTAAAATATTAAACCCGTTTCGATTGTTTTCACGATTTATTTCATAAATTGTCGTAGTTATTATAATTAAATTATTTTTGTGTTTTAGTAAGTATTTAATGGGTTATATCTTTATGGTTAAATTATAATATTTGTCGTTCATAAATTAATCGAATGGCGAGACCACAATTTAATTTAATTTATGCTGAACACGATTACGGACGATGTCAATCAAGTTGGCATCTCAACGCCACTCTTCTTGTCTCTCTATGTGCCTACGTGTTTAAAATGCTATGGTATGCAAAATGTAAAAATGTGACAAAAAAACCGTTTTACCCGGAATCCGGAATCAAATTTACCTGAAACGTTTCGCTATAGTATTTAGCATACCAATGTATATAGAAGTTATATTAAAACAGTGAGACATTAGTAATATTAACTTGCCATAAGAGAAAAAAAATATAATAATGTAATAGTGTTGGGCGAGTATTGTTATTCTGATGTCGAGTCTAGTGTAAAGAATGAGAGAGGAAAGTACTCGACAATTAGGTATTGAGAATTTCTAGAGTATTTTAAACTGCACGAGTAGAATATTTTTAGCGTACACTGAAATTTCAAAGTTTAATTATTAAATATTAACATAATATATAAATATATTTGTTTATTATTTAGTACTTAGGTGATAAATTCCAGATATTTATAGTTTTTACATTTCTTTTTTCAATAATATTGTCGAGTAAACTAAGTAAACTAGAATACTCGATATAAGTCGAGTACTTGTGTTTACGAGTACAAAAAATCCTCAGTTGAGTCAAATTCAATTTTATACAAAAGTCGAGTACTCTCCAGTCTCCAACACTATAATATATTATATAATATAATGTTGTAGTCATAAAAATAAATAGTACCACGGAAACACTGAATCAGCGTTATTTATTGGTATATTTTCCTTTAAAAGTTTAGTTTTCTAGTTTAGACGGAAACATAATTCAGTTCATGAATGACGGAATGATGAATACGGAAATAGTCTACCATACAGTGATACAATGTATGCGTGTGCCAAAATATGGAAAATTTAATTATATCGGATTTTCTAAACAATATTATTATTATACATCAAGGTTCAAGATAGTTGTAAGAAAACACTTAAAAAACAGCTTATATTCACTAAATGTGCGACGACAAATAATAACAGGAAAAATACGATTTTTTATTATTGCTCAAAAAAAATTAAATTATTAAAATCATACGGATTAAGATGTGGTTATATAATAATATAATATTACCAAGTCCACGTGGTTCATACTATAATATTAAAATATTAAACGACGTAGGCATCAACGTATTCAGCAGTATTCATGTAATAATAAAATTATGTAACATTTAATATAAAAGTAACATCAAACCATCAAAGATGTATTAACATATATATTATATAGTTCGAAACTACGAATAGCCAATAGAGGTATTTAATTTGTAACAATATCACTAACATCGATAAATTTCAATTATATAAAAATTAGTACAAGGTAAATTACGAGAAATAAAATACCTAAACTAGGAAGCGTACTCACACTAAAAAAGTAAATGCTAAATAAAAATCTATATATGTAAAACGCACGTATTTTAGTATGAATATTTAGGCACTTGGGTGAAATATGTCGAAGGTCTTTGGATTTAGCCGTATAGGGTAGATGATTTTATGACAGTTGTACCACCGTCATGGTCAATATCAAAGAACGTTAATTTTGTTCGACGTCACCGTTTTGGTCGAGTCTCGGGCGCCAGGGTCAGTCCTACTGAACGCTGAAGTTCTGACTACGGTTGTAGATAAAACTATAGAAGTCCTGAATAATGACATTGATCTTAAACCTAAATTCACAGTTACCGGGTTTCTACTTTCTCCGTTGGTTACTTACTTTACCTGGTGGGTTAAATTTAAGTTTACAATTGAATTGTAAACGTCAAAAATCTGTAAATATTTTTCGATATTTCTGGACAGTCGTTAAATTTAAATACGCGCTTATAACAAGCTATTAACATGCTTATTTAAACATATACATACCCTCGTGCTCATTCCGTAACGTTATTAAGACTCGGACGAGCATTCTCCGAACACGTCGAAACAATAAAACCGCTAACCGGTCGGAACTTTTTTTTTTATTATCAATAGAAGAATTTATTTCATTTTCTGTTTTGTTACAACCGTTTTGTTCGGTTTCTGAGCGACGAGCGTGTCCGGTTGCCGCTGCGACCACAGCCTCCTATTGGCCGACCGGCCGGCTGTTACCTTGTGCCTACCCACCCCCCCGTCCACCCCACCGCGCACACTATGGTCGACGGCGGCACTGCAACGGCAACGCGGTGGGTAGTGTGGTACACTGTACACATGTTCCCGTCTCCGAGACTCGATTTCGAATCTAACCGACAATCCGGCATTCCTACTTGCTCTATTGATGATAATGTTCGTTCATTTTGCGCGTAAAAGTCGTCCGTTTTTGTTGATACAATAATAATAACAATAATAATATTGATTGAAAAAATGAAAAATCAATCTCGTCCGTGATTATGTGCCGACGTCGCGATCGCACACCGGAAGGATGCTTCCAATTCCAAAAGACGGAGTAATTTTAACAAACGACACTTGTCATTGCGTACATTTCGATTGTTCATTACGTTTTCCCGTACTCGTTAGAAAAATAAAATAAAATATAGGCACGCTTCATTCGCCACCACCGCTAAAATTCACAACGCGAACAGGTAATGTACCGAATAATTATATTTACGCGCGAATACAAATTGCACAAATATTGCTAGAGTTAAAATATATTAATGACGGTAGTTAGCCTACTAACCAACAACTAATTACACATAGTTAGGACCTAATGAATGTTTAATATTCGACCTTCGTTTATTGTTGCATGTTCAATTCGATTTGTTTATGAACCCTCAAATGATTAACCCTTAATGACGTAGTAGGTATCTAATTGGTAATAATTATAAGGTATTGCTGTTTATATTTACAAATTATCACCGACATGGTGAAATTCGACTGTACTTCACGACAGTATAATGTAGTAATCAAATATTTATGCCAATGTTGAAGATCATATTATTTCATTATTTATGTCTTACTAATTGTTTAAGTAATTTTTTTTATATTTAATACAAATAGGAGCGTAGGAATTTATTTGAAATATTTTTTTTTACCAATATTATGATTTTATCTATTGTAGTTTTAATATTATTATATTTTTATTGTTTAAACTATTTGTTTGTTATTAACTAATATGAGAAATTGATTATATTTATATTTTTATGCCATAAATTACCAATTTAGAGCCATATATACTAAACTAAGATTTAATTAGGTTACTAAAATACTAACTACTGAATAGTTAAGTATACTAGGCATGTTTTAATGACAATATGTTATATTGAATGTAAGCACTAATTATTATACATAGTAAGTACCTACTGGCTACTACCTAGATCGATTATTGTATCCATATCCTATGTTATAACATACTAATTATATTTAATGTAAAATTCAATGTACCTAAATCTGTTGATTTTTAATTAAAATGTATTAATACTATATATTTTTTTATTATCCCACTCTTAAACTAATTAAATTGTATAACATAAATTAGATTGTTAAGTTATATAATTTATACCTTGTAAAAATGGAACTTGTATAATAGAAGCTTTAATATGACCTAAAATTATTGTTTCAGAAATATTTATTAGTAATAGAATAAATAAATAAATGTAACGTTTGATCATTTTGTTAGTTTTTACCTAACTATAATTTTATCCAAATTGTGCGTATCTAAATTATTTCTATTATTTTTATGGTAGCTAATAGATTACTATATACAAGACAATGCGATTTATCATATTTTTTGGTAACAATTTTTGATTATTATTCTCAATAATAATGATACAGGTGATAATAGCTTGACCCTACTGTTAGGGTTATATTTTGTCTACGGCAAACTGAATGAAACTACTGTTATAAATCTTAATTGATTGAATGAATTAAATATATTTAATAGGTTTTTTTGAATATTATTTTTAATAACAAGATAAACTTAATAAATGTTTTAGTTAGGTATACACATAGATAAACATACACTTATATATGTAATACACGTATATATATTATATTTGAATTGCGGTTTGGATGTAACAAAATTTCATATTTAATGATAATCTTTTCTAATGAATGTTACATAAGTATATTATTTTTTGTTTGCTATGCAAACTATATTATTTACTTTTAATATATTAATTTTCTTAATTTCTAAAATGTTTCAAGATACATTGATTTAAATTGCTCTATGAAAAAAATAGTAGATATACAAATTGTGAATACATAATTAATTTTTAATTTTGCATTTTATTTTTTTTATCATTAAATATAATTTATCCAAAATATCATGATGTGCACTGTTGTCAATTTATTTGTATAGATAAAAATATATTTGTACTGACTAGGTACTAATCTTTATTCATTTTAATAAACAAACTTAACTACAATGATAATTAGTTATAATATAAATATATTAATTACATACCTATTATGATTTTAATTTTGTTTTAAACAACTATTTATGAAGATATTTTTGAAATTTTGTAGACTTATTATTTTTTTTTTAATGATTTTGACTGTTAACTATATTTGAAAATTTAAAAACAATTTTTATTTAATCATAAATTTTTATTTAATAATTTCTTAGTAGAGTATTTTTGTATTAGTGCTATAGTTTTATTATAGAATTATAATTTAAATTAAACTATGAATTGCAGTTTAATATTTATTTTAATCACCAAATAATAGATAAAAAAAAAAATTACAAAATGAAAATTGGTTACTAACTGCTAACTTATTACTGTAAAAGTATAGTATCTAATTTGTATAACTGACAATTTGTTAAAAATCTAACCTTATAAAATGTTATACATTGTTCTTATACCTATTTATAAAAATTAATAAATTGTATAGTTATAGATAACTATTATTTTATGTTTTAAGTTTTAATTATAAAAAATGACTATTATTAGATTTGATAAATAAATAAACTAATAATGATTTAATTTTTTTAGATAATAAAAATGAACATAATGGCAGAAATATCTGTGAACGAATCTCCTTGTTACAACAAGTACAAGTCATTAATAACTACCTCAACACCGCATACACAAATAAATGACAGTGGATACAATACACCAAGTTCCACTTTATCTAACACCTCATCTAATCTTAGTCAGATATCTGAAGTATCTATTTCTTTTAACCATACACATACAGATCTAGATATGCTTCAACTATCTTCAACCACTCGTAATTTTACCATAAATCGCAATAAATTGGAAGATATTACCAACACAACTGATTCTAATGTAAACTTTTCATCATCATCTATGAATCAAGAAATGTCTCCTTTAAAAAAAATTAAATTATCCTCAGATATTCGTTTGCGTTTTCGTCTAAATGAATGTCCAACAGATAATGATCATTGGTTCTCAAGAAGAAAAATGTTTACTTCTCATACAAATTTAAATCATGAACGAATTTCTGTTGAAGGCAGAGAAAAAGTAGACATTATGTATTTTCTAGCAGAACGTCATCATTTTGAACCAGTCACAGAAAAAATATTTTCATATTTATCTGGTAGTGATATTATATCAATGTCTATGGTGTCCAAAGTTTGGAGTAATACTGTTAAAAATTCGCCAATGGCTCAAAAAAAAAAGAGATTGTATTTTAAATTATCTAAAGAAAATCGAGGGGGATATGATGGGCGAGATCGTACAGTTTTTCCGAATAAAGGATACCTAGCTAATATTGGTAATGTTATGCGTTCTCCATCAAAAAGAGATATGCCTCAAAGAAGTCCACCGGTCAGCCCCAGTAAATATAGATTTCATGTATTCCAAAAGGTAAGTCATTTTTTTAATTGAAGTAATAAAATAATTATGTTTAGGATAATTAATGTTAGTGTTCAATTTGCTGTCTCTGTCTAATATAATAAAGTAAAATAACCATATGTAGAACAAAACTTGTAGTGTTTGTGTTAAATTTAGTATTGAATTCTTATAAAGTTTAAAGAGAAGAATATTATCAAGAGATTAACAACCGTTTTACTTTTATTTAATCACAATTTTGGTAAATTGATTTTTTTTTTTTGTGTAATATAAATTTTGTAAAATATTTACTAAAAACTAAGTAACAGCAGACTTGACATTTTATGTAGCTAGTAACTTATTTTTTAGTGAATATTTTATAAAATAGATAAGCCAATCTCTTGAAAATATTTATAACTTGTATAATTTTATAATAGGTATTTAAACTTTACATTCAATTTAAACACACCAATTTTTTTATTTACACAGAGTTACTTTGCTATACTGTATGTAAAACAGACAAAGGCAGCATATTATGCTTGCCATTTTTAAAATGGTTAAATATTCAAATAAAATGCTTTAATAATTAATCTAATGTGTTACCTACATGATTATATTTTACTTTTTATAAACTTTTTTACTAAAACAGTAATTTTCTACAAATATAATAACTCTTGTAATATTTACTGATATTTTTGGTATAGGAAGCTAAAAAGTTAAGTTCAGATCAACAACTAGTTCAATGCCCACGGTGTTCAAGACCAGCGTCATGGTCACCTTCTCAATCAACTCGTGCTGAATGTAAAGGGTTTCATTGTAAATTCATATTTTGTAAAAATTGTATGTGTGAATACTCTAATAATTCCGAACACAAGTGTTTATCTATGCCAATATTATCAATGTCATCATACAGTCACCGTTCAATGATGTCAAATTTAACAAAAAGAAAACGTAACTTACGAAGATTGTAAGTAAATATAATATTTTGTTAAAACATTTTACCTCTACATTGTTCTCACAATGTCAATTTAAAGATATTGTATTTATATATTTTATTGAAAAAATATATTCTGAATGATTTGAGGATTATATGTCATTATGTTCAGGTTATTAATATCACTTTTAATTTTTAAAAAATATAACCAATTTGGGGTTTTTATAAAGTTAACTTGTTTATAATTATATATTTTTTTTTCAACCTTTGAGTTATGTGACCCTTTAATTTATTTCACATAATTATTATTTTTCAAGTCGATAATAGTCGATTTTTTTTGTTGCTCAAAATATTAATATAATAAATGAATTAAAAAAAAAAAAAAAAAAAAAACAATGAAATGATAAATAAATAGATGTAATTTTTAAATTAAGTTTCAATACGACTGAATTTTAAAAAGTAATGTTACCAATGGCTACATGTCATAAAATATTTGTCTTTATTGTAATAAAAACATTATTTTAGTTAAAACACCATATGTTCAAATAGAAGAGGATTAGCTCTCTATGTATTTTTAAGTATGTTATTTTTATTACTAAAAAATTAAAACAGTTCTACTTAATTTTTGTACCTTTCTTTTTATTATTATGAATGTTATATTTTTTTAAGTGATTTTTTTTTAAAAAATACAATGTAATATATTTATGTTCTCACTATAGGTATTTCCAATATTTTTATTATATTATTACGGGTAAAATAATTTTTATTTTTATTTTATACACTTGAATCTCATTTTATTTAATTAAATTTTTTTACAATTCATTTTTCTATTCTATTATTAAATAATTATGTCTATACTTTATAATATCATTAAGTATAGATACTATAGATATACTTAATGATAATATATACCTTATTTTTTTGTAAATAATAAATATACTTTAAAGAACATTCCTTTGCTCAAATTATTTAATATTGTATATTTTTTGTATAGTACCTACTTAGCTTATGTTGTCAATAAACTAATTGTAATTACTAACTTTATAAATATTTTATTTATTTATTTTTATAGTATTTGTATACAGTAAAAAAAATAAATAAATATTAATCTTGTTAAATTAAGAAATCAAATTTATATGAAATTATTTAATTTGTAACAAGTGTTGTATACGTTTAAATATACTTAAAGAAAATATCTTGCATTATAAATTTTATATTTAATTGTGTATTTTTACCCATTGATTAGAGATAATTAATATTGTTTGATTTAATATTCTCTTAGATTGGTTCAATTTATATTTATATTTATTTTATTTACAGTTTAATAATTTAATTTTACTGTACATAATAAATAAATATCCATCAACAGACTTCTTAGCTTATAATAAATAAATATATAAATACATTAATAGTTGTGTATAACATGTTAATGCTGGTAAAAAAAAACATGTCAATATTATATATTATATATATACATTTATACATATTATATTCATGTATATTTATAATATTTATATTCTGGGACATAGTCGTGTGTATGTTTGATTATTCTCTAAGTATAAAAACAACCTAATTTAAAGGATGTTTTTTAGTTTGATCGTTATAATAATGAGCAAATATTTCAAAATACATATTTATAGTTGTCCAACTTATCTGATCTGTTCAACGACTGGTTGCAATTTGTACTACATAAGAATGTTTCACAGTGCTTCACAATTTTGTTTATCTGGAATATCCTAGTAGGTATTTAGGTATCTGGTATGTGTAGTGAGGTATGGCCATGAGTACAGACATCCTAATAATAATAAATATATTTTGATTAGTAATATGAAAATAATTAATACAAGACAATTACTTAATTGTTATTGTTTATTGTTTTACATGCCACCTACTGTGTTATTCATACAATTATATAAATTGATTTAATTGAATAGGTGGCATATGCACTATGTAGTAGACATAGTAAGTATATAGTTTACAATAATTAATAGAATCATTTAACAACTAAATACAATACAGTTACTTCCATAACCATTTATCAAATATTGATTTGTTTTCTTAGTGTTGATTGTTTTATTATATTTATTAAAAATGTAGAGAAACTTGAAAACTAACATCTTTAATTTATTTCAAATTAAAAATTTTATTTGTGTATCTCGGAATATACTGTATTATATTATAACTATGATGATATTATAATACAAAATTGAAGTATTTTTCAGTTCAGTAGTAAATGATTATATAATAAATGTATAATAAATAAATAGAAAAGAAAGTTAAATGTGACTGAAGAAATTTGAATTATTGTCTAAATATTTATTACTTATTAATATTTTAATAATATTTTTTTCTTAAGAAGATGTCTGTGCACAATTTGTCCGACTTTATTATGTCTGACATGAAGTATAATATAACCATACACGGAACAAATATTGTAGTGTTAAGCGTAAATGTAGAGCTTAATTTAATTAATAGCAGTTTGATTTTTTAAACTTTTAAATAATTGTAACTTTTTTTTGACTGTCAATCTCTCGAAAATATTATTGTCTTTAATTTTGATAATAGGTATATAAGTACTAATTTTAAACTCCTAAATTTTTATTCTGTGTATTGATATTTTGCTGTAAAGCACGTTAGGGACAGATACAGATTTAGATAAGACAAGCCAGGTACAGCAAATTGTGCGTTGACATCTTAAGTTTTTATAGTTTTCTGTTAACTGTTAAAGCACTAAACTTAAAAAAAAAATGTAATTGTTTTTAATTGTAAAAATATTAAGTTAATTAAAGTAATTTGTATTTCATTAAATATACTTTCTATTTACATCATATTATTTTATTATAATACAACAAAAATAACATTTGAATATTTGAATGGTAAACATTTTAAATATATTTTACAGTTAGATAAAACCATTGATTATAGAATAGTCTATTCTATAATCAATAACATAACCTAATAAGTAAACTATTTATATGCAATGAATATGAAGAGGCAATTTAAAAATATAGAATTTTAATTAATAATATTTATCATACTTGGTGTTTTAATTTCTATTTTGTCTTAATATTATATTTTGTGATAAAATATTTCTATTTGTTATAAGAATGAAACCACTCACCGATAAATACTAGATTCTTGAAGACGAATATATAATGATAGTTACTGATAACCTTCACCTTAAACCATCGTCACGCTTAGAAATAGTAAAAATATAAATATTATTTTGATTTAATTTTTAAAATAGTTATATTGTTAGCAAAATAATTAAAGCAATTAGTGTAGCGTTAGTTCAAGAGTAAATTCCTGTGTTAAATTAATCAGCGTATGGTATAAGGCATTAAAGTAGGCATCCAATAATATTTGGTTGATAGTATAGAGACATACGATGCAGTAAACCCATTGTATAGCCAAGCACCCCAACTTATTCGGGTGCCAGCATCAATACGAGATTCGATTTCTTGACATAGAATTTTACGATCATGTGAACGTCCTGAACGAAGATCACATATCAAACGTTTTTTACACTCTGCGTCACACGAGGGTCTTGTTGGTGAGTTTTTCCAGTAATGTCTGTAAATTTTTTTTATATATCATAATTGTTGGTATATTTATTACGGTATAATATATTACTTATAATATAGATCAAATGCTGTTTGATCTTCAGCCAAATTATTAACAAACACATCCCAATCTTCTGGCCTTAACGAGGGCATTTTGTAAGCTGATTGAGTGGAATATAATTTTTGCCAGATAGGATAATCGTACAAATTTGCTTCTTTTAAATTCATAACCCATGTTTCATGATCCAGTACAGCCTGAAAATACATACAAGTATATAATATTATTTATTATGTTTACTCGGTAAGATTATTTTAATTATATTACTCTAGTTGATTGTTCTCTATCACCATCTACATAATATATTCTATATCCTGGATTTAAGTCATAGTATGGAGTGACAGAAGGACCAACATATGCTATGCTTACTGGTCTTCCAAGGTTTTGTGTGTCGTAGAACAATTCAAATTCATCAAAATGGGTATGACCAAAAAATTGAGCTGTTATTGTACTTTCATACCTGTTAAATTAAAGATTTGCTAATACATTAATCAATTAAATTATGAACTAATAATAAATATGATAATTTTTATATATATATATTATTAATGTACATTTCAAATTTATTTAATTATTAAATTTTTTTAACTTAAATCAATATTAACTTTATAATCTACTAAGTTAATAGTTTTCAAAAATATGTGGTAATGAATAATTAGATTTTAGGTAACATGTTATGGATCTAAATGACTAGATTGTTTTTAAGTTGTAAAAATTATTATGATTCAATTTAATTAGAAACATTCAAATGTATTAGATATATTCACCATAAATATTAAGGTGTAGATAAAGTTAAATATTTAAAAAGCTGGTTCGGTTGTTAAGAATTGCATAACAACTATGGGAAATCAAAAACAAAAATTGGAAGTTATGTTTTTATTATTTATTTTTGTCCATAAGTTAAAACTTATTAGATTGATTTAAAAGTATCAGAAATTCACCTAGAGATTATTGCATAATAGTTTCTACTCCAGACTTTCAAACAATCGGGATGTCCTGGTGGTATATGTCCTAAAATGTGAACTTTTTCTCCGTTGAATTCAGCATTCTGCAACTCGTATATAAACCATTGGAGTTCTTTGACTGGATCAGTACTATTAATCAATAGCCACCAATTTTTGTTGTTGCAGTAATTCATATTTAATGAAATTATGCGGAACCCTGGACGGACTAATACACTGTAGAATGCTCCTCGTTTAATAGTTCTACTGACAGAACCTGGTAACCATCGTCGCCATTGTGTGTCCAATTCACTATACAACCAATCAATTGCATATTCTGGTTTGTTAACCAACGATGATGGAGGAAAACTGAAAATTGTATTAATTTTAATATTGGATTTATCACCATTTAATAAGTACAAGAATATGAAGTAGAATTAACTCGTCAATTTGTTAATTAAAATATACCTGTTCACTGGAACAGCTTCGTGATTCCCAAGTGCTGGAAATATGGGAATCCCAGGAAACATGTTGAGTAACTGTGCAACAGTTTCCTTTAATATGCTCAAGTTTTCTTCTTTTGTTTGATTCCAAATATCATGTGCTGGTAAATCACCCGTCCATATGATGTAATCTATGTCCTTTAATAAAAATAAATATAGTTAATACAATATCTCATTTACTTTTAAATACTTTTTTTTAATTTTTATAAATAGTAGTTTACAGTATGTGTAGAAACAATATGTTGAAGCATATTGTCAATAGTTCGTTTGGGAGTATCACACTTTCTATAATCTCCCCATCTTCCTGCTCGGCTTTGAGAATTGGCTGCTGGACCATTAGTTAAACGACAGCATAGGGGTTCGTTACATTCAGCATTTGTTCCCTCTTCATAATAAGGATCATAATGGGTATCTGATAAATGAAGAACTTTGAACTGAGGAACTGGTTCCTGAAATGTTTTTATATTGTACTTAAATAAGTAAATAAATTGCTTAAAATATTTATTTATAAATTTACAATCTTAAATTTCAAGCAAAATGTTAATATTATTTGTTTTATATTTCCTATGTCTGCGGAGAGAATTAAAAATTAATATAATACAACAACATTGGTAACATATTATATAACAATAAACAAGCGTATCACTTTTAATATTTTAAATTCAATTGGACTGGGTTTGGGTACAGGAGGAAATACTACATCCCACTCATGTGTTGGGTTGTATACATCTCCACAGGCATCGCCAATGACAAAGCTGCATATTTCTTCTGGTCCAATGGTTACTCTCTGTAGGACGTAAACTACTTCACCCTATTAGAAATGATCACAGTTTAAATTGAAGTTATAATTTAAAATAAATTATTCGTCCCTACGACGATCCGAAACGTTGACTTACGCTAAATAATTCAGTAATACCCTCACAGACACGCGGTGTCTGCAATTTAAAGCTTGTGCAAAATTGGTAGGTGATTTTTACAATGTCATCGCGTGTTTTGCCATTTTTTATGTAATGTTGCAGTAAACCAGCGCCTGCTTTGCAAGCAGTGCACGACATTTTAGACATAACACTAGTTTCCACCTCGCCAACAACTTGATTTAAATTGAGCAATTGCAATGCCTTGTCCACAAACCGGGGTAGAGCTGCCCGGGAAGCTCGATTATCTTTGTTGGTTTTGTTATCATTGCCATAAAAATACTTAGTATAATTTGCCTGAAAAGCGAAAAGTTTTAAAGTTAAACCATACAAACTCGGAGACAAAATTATTTTGTCGTTGTTAAATTACTTTTAAAATTTGAAACTCTCTTAACGTCTCGTTTTCCATTTTTTCGATGTCTGGGGCAGTGTAAACACCAGTTTGGTTGATCATAAGCAATGGTTGATGATTGACATCCGAGTTTAATAATATTATATCTTCCCATATTGATATGTTGTGAGTGGTCCAATGCGGTGTTGTCGTTCGTGGTTTTTCTACTGGAACTCCTATAGTTACAATGAAAATACAATAAATTTTCAATTTTATCGTATTGGATGTATATGTAGTTACGGATATACGTTTAAATTAGTTAAAAAACAATAGAAATGCGTTGTGGTGAAATTGAAAACTGAAATGAAAATGTTTACAAATCAACAAGACAAAATATAGAATAAAATATGACATTTTAAAAGTGAAGAGTAGGTAGGCATTTTAAATTTGTTAAAAAAATTATTTACCGTCAAATACTTATCTATCTCAGTACCTCTAAAATAATACAGGTATATATTTTATTATTTTTATCAATTAAACGAGAAAACTATAATTATATATTTTTTATTTTGATATTTATAATTTATAGTATATACCTACGTTTTAAATGAAATTTCTGCGTTGAGTAAAAGGGTAAAAAAAGTTGATATGAATAATGTGAAATGAAGCCATTCAGATTCATCCAGTGACATTTAAACTGGGTCAAAATTAATTATTCTAATAAGTAAAAGGTCACACCATCGTTCTAAGTATTCGACGCAGGTTTCCAGCAAGTATTGGGAATTCGTGATATGAATATGT
The DNA here is from genome assembly GCA_013282895.1 of Eriosoma lanigerum. Classification (NCBI taxonomy): domain Eukaryota; kingdom Metazoa; phylum Arthropoda; class Insecta; order Hemiptera; family Aphididae; genus Eriosoma; species Eriosoma lanigerum. Next base: position 24,333,957 of record CM023357.1, read on the forward strand.
ATGTACATTTCTTAATTAGAGATTATACTTACCTACCTAGTTAATTTTAAGCTTGGAATAAAAACGCAGTACCTAATGACTAATGATAATAACGAAGCAACAAAATGGATTTTGTTTGTGAAAGTAAAGATGACGTTATATGGACATCGGGTCATTTCAATAGTATCTAACTATAATTAACTAGACTAGTTTATCTACTTAATTTATATTATTTTATGTTTTATTGCCTTAAATCTTAATAAAACAAAACTATATAATATAACAAATAATAAAACCTACAAAGAAATAAAAATCACACATTATCTAAACTTCATAATTATAAGTCGTGATTCAACTTATTGTAACTTATTTTCATAGGTGTGCTGAGTATGCCTAAGCACTACTCGATATTATGAGTTAAGAGCCCAAAATTTGAAAATCTCCGAAATTTAATAACTCAAAAACAAAAAAAGTATTTTATGCTTTATTTACTCTCAATTAAAAACTATTTTAAAAACAAATTTAAAAAATTTGTTGCAAATAAAATTCACTTAAAATTTTATATAGCTTATATTTAAATCATTTAAATTTTTAATCTATTTAAAATTAAATGTGACGACTGACGATAGTAGGTATCGATAGGACACACCGTCCAATTTGTCTACATCCGAATTAATTATCCGAAACAGCATTAGGCGTAGTGCGATTAATATCTGTGGAGGGGATATAGCCCTAAGGGAATATAAAGTACTTGATGCATTTTAAAAGGGGGGGGGGGCTTGTAGCTATTTTAAAGGGACTAAAGCCCGTCTAGCCCACTCCCACACTATACCTATACGAAACAGGTTAGGTATGTACAAAGAACTTTTTTTTTCTATTATTATTTCAGACAAAGACGTAAGTTAGTTTCAAAATTATTATTATTATGTCATTAAAATAGATATATTATGTACCTGCTGTGAAGACTGCACACACAGTAATGAATGTTACTATCTGACGTGACCATGTTGTTAGCAGCCTGAACAGCATAATATGTCAGTGTTATCTAAAAATAAAAACAATAATTAATCAAAAGACAACAGTTTGACTATAATAAGTAATAACATATCCTACAATAAGCAAATTAATAATTAAAGTAAGACGATTGGCATAATATGAAATGTGTCTCTGAAACATCGGTCGTTCAAAAACATGAATTATTAGCCTAAGATTAGTCTAATAGCTCTAGGACTAAGCATTATTGTTATAAAGGAAGTAAAAAATAATTACTCATTTTAAGTTTAAAATTTCGATTATTTATTTAAATAATAAAAGCTGTTATATAGTCGTTATTTATAATTTTCGTTTTAAGACACTACATATTAAAATTAAGCATAATAAAATTAAATAAAAAGTAATGTAAATTATATAATTTGATATACCTAACTAACGTCATTTTTTACATTTAGAAAAAATTTAAAAAAAATTCATAATTAAAATTGTATCTATAATTTCTTAATCATATGGTAAATTACAATAATTAAATTCCATATTGAATCTAATTTTGTTTCTTCCTTAATCATACGCAAAATGTAATTTATATTTTTTGTTGCCCAATGTTTTTCTAATTTATAGTATTTATTGTTGATATAATATGATTTTGTTTAACATTAATTTTTTATTTTATAGTTCAATAAAATGTTAAGTTTGAACGCATTATTCTATATGAAAGATTAGGAAAAAAATAATAGTTAAGTATGTCATTATACATTTATAAATACATTATCAACTCTCAAAGCGAAATCAGAGAGATTAAATTTATAATAATTGAATTGAATTTGAAGACGTAATTGACTGTATGTTTAAATTATAAATCAAATATTTAAATATTATGTTGTTTCTAAATTATTAAATATATTTTGCGAGTTGCATTGTAGCAGTAAATCGTACCTACCTAATATATTATATTTTTGAATGTTGCAAATCATAAAAATACCGCTACCACAGAAAAATGTATAATCGATATTGCTTTACTTAGCAATTTATTTTGCAAATATTAATAATAATAAAATTAGTTTTAGCTGGTCAGGATAAATGTTGCATCATGATTTATGAATAATATTAAATGTTTTAGTCACTATATGGCACATTTGAATAAAATTATCATTTTAACTATTCGTTAAAACTATAATAAGTATAAACATAAAAAAAAATTATTTGTTTTGATGTTAATGAACGCTGAACAGCCATAACAGAGATTTTGACAAATATCAAGGGGTCTTTAATATTTAATAACAAATTAACATAATTTAATATAGATTCACGTTATATAAATGATTCATTACATACTATAAATATGTAACTTAATACCTAACTTAAAAGTTAAAAGTGTAAAATAAAATCGCTATAGAACTCTACATACCTACAAGTTATTCAATAATATTTTGAAGGGTTTTCAGTTTCAAGAAAAATATTTAGGGGGGCTAAGACCCAGAGGACCCTCTTCTCTGATAATCAACCATGTGAAAAGCTAGTATAACACATATATTATATATTATTATTATATTATTATACATATATATATATAAGTATGTTTCAAAAGTTTCTTAAATTGTTATATTGTGTTTAATTTATTTATACGCCTACTTATATTATAGTGACTTGTTAATATGCCATGATTTAATAATTTTGATTACTTAAAAGTATTTATATATATGATAGATTGATGGATAATAACACTAATATTAAATTAACTTTCGTATGCCTGCATTTTTTTTATCACGATTTAAGATATTGAATCTTAATTGTATCTTAAATCTTGACGATTATATTAGGTAGGTATATATTTCAGTATTTAGTTATACTAAATATTATTTCAAGTTTTAACAGAATTTTATTTTCTTTGTAGGAAAAATATAACACGTGAAGTTTAATGGAATGTTAAGATGAAAACAGGTTATGATGTTGGATCAGGTTAAGTTTTATCGGGGTTGGTTTGGTTTGCTCACATTTTAATATTATTTTGGTATATTTAACAATATTAATATATTATGTAGGTAACGTTTATTTACCTAACGAGTGTAGGATATATTTAATGTTATTATAAAACCAATATTATTTATTTAATTAATTTTACGTCAATTGCTTTCGCATAGTCGATAATCGTCTTCACCTACGTTGTAAAAACAAAGAGTGGAATTAATAGTTTCTAAGTTTATAATATTTAAACGTTTAAGAATTAAGTATAGTTTAAGTTTTTTGTATATAATTTTTTTAAATTTTAACGGAAAACTATTCGTTTAGTGAATTAAATGTAAAACATTTAGTCAAAATATAAAAATAGAACGAATTCAAATATATTCAAATAAAACGAATGCTACATCTATTTGAACTCTGACTCTATTGACTCTATATAAAAGAACAGAAAATAGTGAAATTTAGTTAGATATACAAATTATTCGAACTTATGTAACATAAGAATATACGAATTAAGGGCCATGATATTATGTATTGATTCTTGCATTGCATGTTCTATTAAATTTAAATATATATTATATAATATTGTCATATTTATGTATAACATTAAAAATTAACCCAGGTGCAATTATGTAAAATCGATATTGGTCATAACAAATAAATTATTAGAAGTCAAGGTAAAAGCAATCATTTATATAAATAAAAAATACTTGTAAATATAAGGTTTAATAATATAATTTAATTTTAAATATAGTTAGGTGTATCGTATAATATTGTATTACTATTTGTTGTATAGAAAATATTGGCGAATTAAACTCGGTTGGAAATAAAAAGCTAAATTAAAATTGCACCCAAAGAACTATTAAAATTATATAATATTATAGGATTATTATTATATAGCCATATATAGGTAATCTGTAGTATTAATACCTACAAACGTTTAAAATTATTTATCTCCCATCTACATAGTAGATACTATATTATACACATTTTATATTTCTACATTATCGTACATTCTAAAATTATAGACAAATATTAATAATTTTTAGAAACTTTTAGAAAAACTTACATTTTATATTGGCCCAATATGTAGTTTTAAATTAAGTCATGTATACGTACTCAGAATTATTTCGACATATCGTACCTACATAAACTTATTTTATTCTATTCAAATAAATTTTTTATCATAATATATGATTTACCTATTTTATGTATTATATATTTATATGCAACTATATCAATAACTATCAATTTTTCCAGTATTAGTTTATTTTAATTAATTTGTACTAGTTTTGTAAAATATGTACTTTCATAATACTTATTATGTTTTTTTATGTAAGTTGTAGTAGATATTTAAATACAAATATTTGTATGCACCAATAGTATCTTTATTTAATATTATTTATTGCATTTAAATTATTAGCGAATCAATATAGTTTATCTATGTTAAAACTAAAAAAAACATTTTGTATGTGTAACAAGTTATGAAGTAATGTCGTCAAATAAAATATTGGTAGGTACCTACTATAAAAATTCCTTAGATTCGTACAAATAAGTTTCGTTATACATCATAATTCTATTAAGGTACCCGTATTTTTTATAGCAATATGAAATTTCTAATAATAAATAGGTAAGCAAACATTTTTATATAATACGTCATAATATTGTGTTTAAACTCGGATTTTAATTCGGTATGATATTAAATACAGTATAGGTACGTATCTTTGCAATATTTTTTGGTATGTTCTGACTTCTGAGAGCTGAACCAGACGCGATATTGTGTCAACTTATTGTACCTAATTGATTATATTATGTGGTCAGCCATTCAGTCATTGTTATGTTATTAATACTTATTATCATTGTAATCGGGTAACCGGTGCAGAACGATTATATACGAGTAAATGATAAGGTTATTATAGCAGGCTCCAAGATTAATAATATACACTTTATACAGAATGTATTAAGAAGAATGTTAACAATTTTACAATAGAAAATGTTTAGTTTTCGAGATACATTCGTCAGTTCGTTACTCTGTATGCAATCGTTTATTTAGTGGTAGGTATATATTTTCATGTTTTTTGTCAGGCAAATCTATTTTTAATTTTTATATTGTTCTTATAATTATTATACAAGAAAAATAGTCTGTCATAAATTTATTTTTTAACATCAAAACATGGTCGATATAAATTTGCGTATTATAGAAAAGTACTAAAACGCCTATTTTATACCTATAACCTATTATGTAATATACAACTATTTACTGTACAATATATTGTAACGTTTAACCAAAAAATACAATTTAATCAAAAGGTGATTTATTTTCACATTGGGTAGGAACAATATGATAATAGATTTTAAATACATATCTATTAAGTGAATATCTATAGGTATTGCTATATTTTAAACAACATATAAATATATTTCATATTTTAAGGATTTTAAGAAAATATAAATCCCACAGATTTACTTATTTATTACACAATACGAGCTATTACCCAATTTCAGTTTGTACATTTTACATTATTGAACATTTACATTTATAGAACAGAGTATTGACAATTTATGATTAATTTATTAAAAACTAAAGGGAAAGCAGCAAAATGAAATATATAAAACTAAATAACATTATTTAACTAGATCTTATAAATGTTATAATATTTAAAATTTAATTGCTAAAACGAAAAAGAAGAGTCATAAATTGTGAGAGACATACAACGATGTAGCGGATCGTTTTGACCATAATTAGTTAGTGAAGTGGGATTTGAAAAAAGTACAGAAAAATGGAAGAACCGTGCTGGAACCTTAAAAGAGATTTGTGAAAGTAAGTATAATGGGAGTCAATTTTCCTTTGTAATAAACTTAGAAAAAAACAGAGGTTTGCACCATGTCTCCGATTAGCTAAAGTGTCTAGATTAAGAAGTTGGAGGACAGGTGTATAATTATGAAAAGGACAATCAATTTTTAGAATATGACTAGCATAATTGAAAAAATGTGTTTTACTCGTTCAAGCATAATCGAGTTATGCGCTATACGAGGATCCCATTAAATGGCCGAATCTCACTTTAATATGGGTCTATAACAAACGAGCAATTCAGAGCTTTCAACGCAGACATACAAATTGAACTCGTCTAATAAAACCTAACATTTTCAGGGCTTTACAGCACACTAGTTCAATGTGGATAAAGGATTAAATTAGGATTAATTAGGATTAAGCAAAGGATAAAAAAAAAACCTAGGTCGATCACAGACTTATTGAGCGATTATAAACTTGACCCGTTTATAACATAATTGGATACGATAGGGGAATTTTTACGTGTAAAAGTCATAGAATGACACTTATCAATGTTAAATTCTAATCCCAATTTTTTGAACCAGGAAACTAAATTATTTAATTCATTTTGAAGAACAAGGGAATCGTTCAATGTACTTACACGATAAAATAACTTTTAACTTCGTCCGCAAACGCTAATAGGTGAACATGTTTCAAAACTCGTTTAGCACTATTTATAAATAAAAAGAATAACATAGGAGACAGGTGTCCACCTTGATAGACGCCTTAGATAACAGGAAGAATATCAGAAGTGATCCCATAAATTTTTACCCATTGAAGGAATGAAACCATGATAGAAGCGGCTTATCAAAACCAGTTTCTTTCAGTACGCTTAAAAGAGCCTGGTGATCAACGCGATCAAAAGTCTTAGTGAAGTCCGTATGAATAACGTCTACCTAAGAACGAGCACTATAGGATTTAAATATAGTTAGTTATAATTTTTGTATTTTTAGTAAATAAATTTTACAGTTTCAAAACCAAATTTTTATTTTTATTAATGTATAAACTATTGTTTATTCGATTAATAGTATTTATGGATCTCACAATGTGACAACGTGGTTTTATATTTTATGTCAGGTAAATATCGTTGTCAGTCTAAAACGAAAAAGTAATCATCAAGTGCACTTAAATTACACATTATAATAAAATAATATAACAAATTTTAATGAACTACAAGTTATTTGAGATTATGGGTAATTTGAAAATTTTTGTTGGTAATTTAATATATTTAAAACATGTATAAATGTATTTAGTTTTTTTTTATATATACATTCAGTATTAATTTAATTTTAGCTGAGATTAAATTATATTTTAATATATAGTAGATATTTTTTGAGAATTAAGAAAGGAAGGTCATAATAACTTGATTGTTAGACTGTTCGAATATGACTTTTAGATTTTCTCCTGTTATCATTATGACACGTGTGGTGTACAAACACGTATAATATTACTTCTATTTCACTTTTATATATATATGACAGTATATAAAAGTAATAAAGTATATAATAATATACTTTATCATTTAAAATCGAAAATAAACAACAATCTGTAATGATTTTATTTACTTAATTTATTATAGCTAGATATATCATAGATGTAATAATGATAAAACTAACATTTTCACGTCTTACGTGTTTCGCTTTTTCTTTGTAGGTAAAATTATTTTTTTTATAATTATGAGTAATTTGACTTGAGTATTATACCTATAGTAGTGGCTGGAGAAGCATAATATTATTTTGAGCCTTTTATTTTCTCTATTAGTAATCGATTGTAAGAGTTATAAGAGTCTATTCACTAATTGAACATATTGTGAAAGTTGGATAATATATTTAAATTAGAAATGAATGAGGAATTCGAGTTTGAATTTTAGAAATATGACTTTTTAGAATTATGTTTGCATTAAAAAGTAAAAATAATTATCTTTCACATATAAACTTTTAAAAAATGTTAACTGATTATTTTGAATAGATATCAATAGATATAGATAGATATACCTACGTAAATAATACTTACAATAGTCTAACACTTGAAAACGAAAATAGGAATACCACACATATTCATATATGTATGTTGGACGAATACGTAGGTATACTTATCGAGGTCAAGGCTATTTACAATAGGACAAGACACAAGAAAATGAATATCCGATTCTCGTGTAATACACGATAGTTGATAAATAATATAAAACTATACTTTTATATTTTTACTTACATATTGTGTAGAACTATTAATTGTTAATTATTTATTAAATCCTATTGTTATATTTTATCATCTAAGCAAATATATAAATCATAGTTCATAGACCTTTACTATTTACTAGCATAAGGTCTATGAAATAAATAAGATTCACAATTCAAACACAGATGATAATTTATAAATTATAATATAGTCTTATTTATATATGATAAACATTTCAAGTATTAAAGGTCTATAAATATTAGACATTTTGTATATTTGAAATAAAATTATTTATTCTAAAACGACACTTTTGTTTAGTGTAATCAACTAAATAAATAATTGTTATTGACTAGAATAAAATTATAATATAATTTATTAAAATGCTAGTACCTATGTATATTATAATATTATATAATCGAAATTCTTAATTTTTAATTATAATATGGATATAACGTATATATGATATACACAAAGGAAAAGTATATTTTATTTATATTGAAGATAATATTTTTTCATAGTTAATACAATCATTAGAAAATAAAACTAAATCGTTAAGTAATATTGGAGAATAAATAAATATTTAAATTTTATTAAATAAATAATTATAAATAATAAATAATTTATCAAGTTTTGATATATAATATATATTATTTTTCGTATATTTTTAATATAAAGGTATTATGGTATAGAATAATACATAAGTAATAGGGTATTATTAAAGGTATGATGAAAGACTTTGATATAGCAGCTCCTTACAACACAATATGATTTGATATAACTAATATTAATTTTAATAAGTTATATATAAATACGGTCGATGAATATAAACTATAATTTCAGAATGAATTAAGTAATATTTAATTTTATAACATATTAAATATTAAAATTATTTTTACTTTATTATTTTTAACTGAGGTTATATTTGGATTTGAAACTTAGAAGTTATAAACTTGTATAATTGAATAATGGTTTGTTTATACCTAAATTTATCTTATCTATTTAAGTAAGTACCTACAGATATATTTAACCACGATTATCTGTTATAAAAATTAAATAGTTTATTAAAAAAGAAAACACATTTTAATAATAAAATGCGTAAGTACTAGGTAGCACTGACAGTATACACGGGATAATTAGAATATAATGTGTTATAAAAATGATGGAATTAATATATAAATCGAATGTAATCCCCACCATTTTTGTAACATGAAATATTGATCACTCTGTATATATAAATATAATTGTATTACGATCTAAATGTAAAAAATACCTAATGCAAATAAGTTATTTTTTTTCTTTATCCTAAATAAGTATATTAATTGTATATATTTATCACGTAGGTATTTTATTTGTAGTAATAGTATAATTTCATTGGTAATAATTACTATTTGAATTTTAATGTAATCATTAGTTTGTATTTTATTACATGGTAAATTAATAAATTTAAAGTAATTCATTTTTTTTATATTCGAATAAGCAAATAATCTTTTCACATATATTCTATATATTTTTACCTATTTAATCAATTTTATTTTATTTTATTTTAAATGTGGTATTGAGAATACTATGAGACTATAGATAAATTAGATAGATAACTTTTTATACACTTACTTATATTACGTAATTATAATTACTTAATATGTTTTTTATCGAATTAATGAGTACATTTCATATTTTTATTTATATTATTAAAAACCGAATAAAAATAGTTTAGTGTTCTTTGTTTTTTAGTAGATAGCTTATTACTGGAAAAAAATATATACGAGAAATTTGTTTATATTAGTTTTACTTGAAAATGATTCATTAAATTTATTCGGCGCATATACATGTTAAATAATAAATATAAAACATAGAGATACGACATCGAGTAGGAAAAGCTATATGGGCAATACATTCAAAAATTCTTAGCACAATAATATCATCCAATAATTTTATTTGTATGAAAAAAAATTTTGATTTCAAAAATATAATAAAATTACCAATTTCAATGGACATATTATTATAATTCAAATATAGTACCTAGATTTAATTGATTTAATTAAATAACAATTACAACACCTTAATCGTAGAATGTTGAAGATTTTTGTGTTATAATTTTATTTAAAATTTTCGAAAAATATATCAGAAAAATCGTCCTTTGTTCATTCGTTATATTATATTGGGACAGCGTGCGTTATGCTCCAATCGTCTGGATCTAATCGATTGCATGTTATGTTCTCTTTTATATATCTATCGATAGGTAATAATTTCATACAAATCATAACGGTTCGTGTGTGTTCAATATTTAATAATATGCATTTTATTTGACCAAATACATTTTTAAAATCTTTATTAAGGTCATATATAGATAATATTATAATATTATACTACGGTTATATAGAAAATGTTGGTGTAGAACTATAGACTATAGAGATTAGAGTCTAATTAAACATTTAAAATACATTATTTGCAATGTTTTGTAAATATTAAGAAAATATTTGTAATTAAAATTTAAAACATTTATAATAACTATTAATTATAGTGAATTATATGATATTAATATTAATAATATATTTGTCTGGTAACATGTCTGGTACTTAATATATATCTGTAATACAGATGTCAGAAATAAAAATAGTATAGAATGATTAATCCAATACCTATTTTTATTGTTTTTATTAGGTTTTTATAACATATGATACAACTACACAACTATACCTCAAACTTTAAATATATTTATATATAGACTATAGTGAGGTATATGTATAACAATAAAGTACCTATTACTTATAAAATATAATAATAATATATCTTTCTAAAATTGTTGAATATAAAACTCAAGTAAAATAAAATATTACTAAATAATGTTTTTTAAAAAAAGCTAAAACTGTTAAAAGTATTTTACAGTTAATTAATTAGGATATATTTTTTAAATTGTTTTGAACAAAATTTAAATAGAATCTTTTTTTTTGTATTGCTACTTAATAAACAAATAAATTAATTGTTAATAAACAAAATTAAATACCTTATGAATAAAAATGATCCATTTTGTCTTTGAGATTGTTGGAAAACTGCACAAACTACGTAAGAACCAAACTATTTGCAACGGATTTCCTAGTTGACTAACGTCCTCGTTGGTTAGACGGCACTGCATTGGCCAGTATCTACGAGTATTATACAGCCCCTCTTAAACCACAACGATAAACCGACAAACTCATTAAGTATTATTTAATAGTTCATCGACTTCCGATTGTTGTCACTTGTGTATATATATATATATATATATATAATATTATTATACACAAACATAATATATTAGTAAATATTAAACGAAATTTAATTAAAATAATTCGTTTTAATTAGTACTTATGTACAAATATGTTATATGCCTATCTATTATTTAAATTAATATAAGAACTAAAATAATAAAAACGAGTAAATAGGTTTAGCAATAATATATAAGGTACTGAAAAACCTTTGTAAATATAATAATTTTATATATTTAAATTAAAACATTAATTAATAATTAAATTTTAGACATTAATCAATAATAAATAATTTTATAAACAAGTCTAGACTAATATTATATATTTTATATCAACTACAGATATAATAATAATTATACTAGTTATGATAATTTTTTTGATATTTAATCCACGAGTAATTTAAATTCATGTTTTTTCATTATGCATTTATTATACACGACAAGTTTTGGTTAATTTCATGCTTAAACACTATAATATTATACATATTAACGATAAACGTTATTAACAAAGAATCGTGTTTTATATAATTGCATTACAGATAAGTACACAAGCTAATTAAAAAGAAATATTATTACGTTATGCCATTATGAGCTGATCAATGAGAATGCATTTCTTTTTTTCTTCTTATTATTTTTTTTATCAGTTTTATTTCTAGATTACGTCTTTAACAATTAACAATCAATCATTATCGTAGGGGAACGAAATTCATATAATATTTTATACTTTTATCAGTTATTCGATATTTAAGACTGTTGTATTTAAATTTTAACGGTTTTTAATTTGACGTTATAAATATTTGGATTTTAAATGTAAAAAATATTTTATTGGTAGACGATAAATTTGACTAGATAAACAGTCTATATACGAATTATAAACTATGAAATTATAATATTATATTTTTATTTCCTGATATTATAGATTTACTTTTAGAAGTTGTAGTCCTTTAAACAAAACAAAAAACAGTAACAAAAATGTGTAAATATCAGTTGACTATTTATGAATTATTATTAAGGTTTTATTATTTTTAAGGTCATTCGTTAAATGAGGAATTAATAGAATATATATAAAATTCGATAATAATTATAATATTATTTTTACTATAAGGGGTGATCAAAATTTCTTGTTACAAAAATAATGTAGAATACACTGAAAACTCATACAACTCCTACCACTTAAGTAACATGACATTTTTATCATCCCGTGTACATTTTTTATAATTTAAGTTATACACAAAAATAGATCTGAAAATAAATTACAAATAGTGGGTATCAAATCAACTAGTTACATTGTAAAATGTATAAATTTTTCCTCATAGATCCTTAACTAGCTTGGTCAAAAATCAAATCTAATGAATTATAATAGCATATTAGATATTTAAATATTACAGGTATCATACTTTCATACTTGAAAGTTAATTTAAACTTAAATCCACATAATATTGAATGTCGGTTAAAAATTGTTCCAAGAGAAATACCATAATCTTATACTTTATAGAAAAGTAAACATGATTATTTTTACGAAACTTTCGATGAAATGTGTATTTATAGCCGTATAAAACATTATATAGGTTAACCTATCATATACTATTGAGAAACACTAACACTAAATAATTATAAATAATTTTTATGTTGTTTTCTCCATTAGACTAACATTCATTATTATTTTTGTCAGTGAATATTATGTAAATTAATGTATTATCTTGTAGGAGTGAAAGTGAGTTAGGTACCACATATACGAACAAGGAACCTTATAGATACCGTGTTTATTGTAATTCAAAATTGAACAATGTAAGAAAAGTATTTTTTTTTTTCAAATAACGTACCTACATTTTACTACGAGTTCAAAATTTAATAATATAATTTTATTTTTGCAGAATGAATTCAAGTATAATTTATTGTATTAATGTTAGAATTCATCTGTAACTTTTCAATGGGATATATGAATGTTTTTTTTTTATACTAAATAATTCTCTATCTGATGTCTCGGTAAAGAAATATTTGTTAGTATTATTTTTTGAATTCCACATGGATCGAAGAAAAACCATCAAGATACAAAAACAAAATAATAATTCAAACGATAAGATCTTCGTGAAGCGATACGCGTTAAAGGTAAAAATTAAAAGGGAGAAAAGTTATTGTCATTCACGCTATTATACCTAAATATATGATATGTAAGGGATTATGTTAGATTATTACTCCACGGGGTGCCAAGCCTACATACAAATAAAGATAGCACAATATTCGATTCCAAAATACACTTATAGGTTCATAAATATTTGGTTATAGTTTTCACTATTCTACGCATTAAATTCAATTAATAATAATAAAATAACACATTATAAAATGTATCTCAATTAGTTTTTAAATATTTTAATTTAATTTTGTTCATTAATTAAATATTTTGTAGTTATTAAACTGATTTACCGACATACCTAACCTAACCTCAAGATGTAATGTGGAACCTTGTAACCGTATACAATTTACAATAATACATTCAGTTTTCAGATACATTTAATCGAAATAAAACAGTATATTGCATTATTTAATACGAACTACATGAAAATTAACACAGGATATAATGTTCACAAAATACTGTATAATTATATTTTTAATTCAAGTATGTGTACACCACATGTGTATTATATTGTTAAGAATTTACGATAATAATAATCATTGTTAACCTTTAGTCTTTACACATTTATTGTATCCTTGTTTGGTACTTATCAAATAATTAAAATGTGACTCTGAGCTCCGAGTATAATACAACCCCTATAATAATCTATCGAGATAAAACTAGATCGATGATAACGTGTGGTACTTAAAAACCGGACGGAAGACATTTGTTGCTCATTATTTCATATATTATACTCGTATGTTAATATATTATTTATTTTATGATGATAAAAAGAACAATTATTAATAATATATTACAATATTGATATTTTATTAAATGTAACGTTCTTGTGCAGTTTTATAATTTTTTACTATAGTTATGCTTATAGTAACGTCAACAAGTAATATTAAAATTACACGTTCTGCATAGTTCATATGTAATCATAAAAAACAAAGAGTTAAATCATGATATTATTTATTAAAACCCATTAAAATAAAGTGAATATTATGTAATTTAAAGAATTGTTTATTTAAAATTACAAAATTGTTTATTTTTTCTTTATAAAAATTTATTATTAATGTCCTAAGCGTGTATATTTTATATATTTTTGCGCTATCAGTAATTAACTGGTTGTTAAATACTGAAAATAACGAAATGCGATATTTAATTAAGTGGTCGGTTATTAAATTGTTTGTAGGTTTCTGGGTTAGGTTACATATTGAAAAATATTCAATAAAAATAAATGGGTTTTAAAAAAATTTTGTGAAAATAAATAAATATTATATCTTCCACGAGTAATGTAAATTTAAACTAATATTATTTTAATATGGATATAAATTGTTTTAATTAGGAATAAATTATTCACACGAAAAATTTCCTTATAAATAATATAAAGATAATAATTTAATTATAAATATTGGTATTTGACTTTAAGGTGTAATGATTATTATAAGGCTTGTAGCTATTGTAACCTTGACCTAGTCTTGGTGGTCCGCTACATGACCGAATCAACCGGTTGAGTTTTTTTTTTCGGAATAGTTGTGTATAGGTAAATTGTTGCGGTAAACTTGGGCAGTTTTTCGTTGAATCGTAATTTTAGTACACATACACGATACATATTTATCATATTGACCAGTGACTATATTACCTATATGTTATCATCATTATTATTTTTAACACAATTTGTGATACTAATAAGATCCGGCAGACAAATTATCATATCGTGAGTTAAATAACCCAAATACGATTTTGAACAATTGAACACAATATAAGTAGGTACTAGATACCTACTAGGACTAGACGTAATATATTACGAATTGTTATCAGTTTTAATAATATTTAATTACTATTATTCATAAACGCTGTTATAAACTCTCTGTTCGTTATAATATTAAATAATTCTATAAATTTTGGTTCGGATTTTTTTAGGTTATATAGGTACACATATATTTTATCGACGTTCATGATCACGAGACGATTTAAAACTCAAAGAGTATTTGTGTTTTTCTTATCTCGTTTAAAAATTGTTTATCATTCGTTAAAACATCATATGTGAATATGATAAATCGCCTCAGTTTTCTTCACCTATTATTGTCCCTTTTCATATCACGCGCGGTATTAGTGTAACATACCTATATATATATATATATATAATAAGGAATGTCCGGTTTTCTACGTTATCTATACGATTACGTGTAAACATAATTATTTGTATTACAATTTGTACACAAAATATAATATATATATATTATGAATTTCGCAGTGCTTGCAGAATTCGCTGGCCATATTTAATTTATATACAGACTATAATACGACACGTAGGTACATAGTATACATACATATATATAAATATATATATATACGTACGTGACCAGTGTTTCGAGATTAACCTACTTGGAAATGACACTAACCACACCGAACGACATACGTACAAGAAATTTTACGGGCCACTCTCACTATACCTATGCGAGTGTACCTAGACCTATACCTATTTCGTACTACGTACAAACACGAACAAGGATATACGTATTATTGTTATATTTTATACTTGTAGCAACATAACACGTACCGTAGCCGACTATTTGAATCGATCTAAGCGCTCAGACGAAAATCACAAGTGTCTGGCAGCAATGCAGCATCATCTGCTTTACCTATATGAGGACCATAATAAAAACCAACAACTTTCGCTCACATTTTATACCATTAAATTATTGAACGCGTGGATTTGTGGACAAGAATGATAAAAAAAAAAAAAACCGTTGATGTGACGATATAATATATTATATTATTACCTATACGTGGAAATCGAACAGAATAATAGATCTACAAAACATCAATGAAATGATTTATAGAAAACATATATACGAAAAGTGAAATGTACTTCTATAAATGAAATCTTATAACCGTTCGGAATAATTATCATATAGATACAATTTAAATTTTTTGTCAAATAATAATATAAACAATATATTATGTATCATTCCAATGGTCAACTATACACTATAACAATTAAATTTAACTCACAATTTTTCTACAAAAAAAAGGAAATTTATTGACTATTAAATATTATTAGTACGAATAATTATTTCGAAAAATTTTGAATAATAATTATTTTCTTTGGACAGTTTAAAGTTGCTAATTTTTAAACAAATATATATATATGATCAAATTAAATAAGCTGTATTTATTTAATATAGAATATATTGAGTATAAAATAAACATATAATAACAATAACAGATTGGTTGAAAAATGTCTTGATTATGACTTATGAGTGTTAAGACGTATTTTATATCGTAAATTGTTAAAGTTATTTATGATACTATATAAGTTATAAAAAGTACATTTAAAATATGTTATATAAAATATAAATTCACGTGTACTATAAAAATACTACAACCAGCATACAATTATAATATATTTTAATAATTGAATATTACATGGTCTGAAGTAATTGATTGACGTCTAAGAAATAAAATTAGTTTTATTTTGTATTAATTTTATATTATTAGAGATATATGGCATATATATTTATTATATAAGTATATAAACATGTATGATTAAATTTAAAACGATATTTTTAAAACTATATAATTGTCTGTAATGCAAAATGGTATAAATTAAATTTTTTTTATTGTTCTAAATTAATATTCTTTGATAATAAACGAAATATGTTGTTTATACGCCTATATTTATTATAATATTGAATAATATTTTAAATTGGTATCTTCATACCTAAATGCATTTCGTGATAGGGTATTGTCGACACGATAATATATTCTGCAGAGTTGAGACCATCAGAGCAAATCGTTTTACTTCTTTATAATACCTAACGTCCTGTTACACTCTTGTGCACTCTTGTTTAAAAACAAACTAATTGTATTTACGTCTTATTTCATTATGATTTCTTACGGATTTATTGTAAATTTGTAAATAATCTAAAACTTGTTCAGTTTTCTTGCGTTATATTATGTTATGATGAATACGATTTTGGTTAATTATTTCACGCACTATAATGTATTGATTGAAAATCTATATGTTTATTATATTGTAACAAGTAGCAATAATAATCAATATTGTTAAAATCCGACAACAATAGTTGTAGCTTATATATTATCTAGGTGGTACTAATGGTATTTAATTATTATTTACTATTGTGTTTATGTCTGTATACTGACGGTCCTTTGTGTATACCTAAATATACTATCGGCAATCAATATACCTATCTATACTGTTAGATTTTTAATAATATATAAAAGAAAATATACGACGAACCGTCTGACTTGTGTACGTAAACTAACAAATATAACATGTTATTAGATATTATTATTATTATATTAATTGAATATTTGCCAAACGTGTATTACTCATCGGTTGTGATTTGTGCAGTTGGTGGGTGGGTAGATGTACGTATATACATTCGATGAAAAGTAGATTTCTATAGATGGAAATTATAATAAATTCCATTGTCGATTGTACCTATTATATCGGTTATAGGTTATAATGTATACATAATTACATTTACAAAATAATTATTAATATATTTGTACACGAGACACGCGTTATAGGAGACAAATATAATGAGTGAAAAAATACGCCATAAAAAAAAAAAAATACGAAAAATATCGATTGAAATAATAAAACACATAATATGATACCTATTTTGCCTATTTTTACTTCATACTCGGAATATTCGTTTCTAAACTATATAAAACGTGGGTAAAAAAAAAAAAAAAACGATATTTTTATCGCGCGTTTCTCGCACAGCAGCAAGTCCAAGTCATCCGCAAAAGTACGCCCGAAGAAGCCGAACGTTTCCGGGTATACGGATGAAAAATTTCACATCCGTTCCCGGAACTTTTTATGCGTGTACATAAAAAAAAAAAATTTAAAAAATGTTACGCACGTCAAGTATGCTTTGGGTACCTACATGGTGCGTATATACATACGACTTGGACGTCTGTCCGGGTGAAAGCGATATTCGCGCGTTCATATAATAATATATCGTTTGTGTCCATGTCAATAAAACGTACAATGATGATTTAACGTACGATTTATTTAATTTCTTTTTATACTCACGTGCGAGCCACTTATTTCGCCTTCAGGAAAAAAAAAACAAAAAACAAAAAAATCACCACCGCATCAATTGCGGTGACCGTCTCGTGTCTCGTTTTTCTTCTTCCTTCCGCGGTTATTCCGACAAGGGCTGCGCACAGACGAGACAATACAGTTCTACAGGCTCGCCGACGACATATTATTGTTATTATTATTTTTTTTAAAAATTTTAAATTACGCGTCGACGAGGGATTAAATTTCGTGTAGAAAAAAAAAAAAAAAACAAATTCCACCACTAATATTTACAATATTTCGATCGCGACAAAATGCACTCGCGGACGAAACTGCAGCCGGACGGATCGACAACAAAAAACTGTTAACGATTAAATTATTATTGATAAATAATAATAATAATAATAATAATCGAGGTAAGCTACTACCGTGTTTCGATTTAGAATACAGGACGCGACGGGCAACGAGAAAGTATCACACTGCCCAAGCCACAAATACTGACTGCATCTGTTTGATTTTCGTATACCGTTGGCTAGGGACTACATTTATAACAATTAGCACAGTGCTGCCACGTACCGGACGATGCGTCGCTGACGGACGTTTCACAGAATATTTTAACATCATATCCGTAAAAAAAATATAGACTTGAGAATTTATAATGTATTTCTATTATATAAGAACGTTGAGAAATGCATTTAACATTTTTAAAAGATGCACTAGAAAATCAAATTGTTAAAAATATAAAAAACCGTAAAAATTATCTAATTTATATAAACAATGTTTACAAAGTTTTACCTATAAGAATCAGTTCTTAAAACTATAAATTCACTCTATTATAATAATTTGGATATTTTCTTGACACTTTTGCTCCATAGTGTTACTCGTCAGAAATTTTTTTTTTTTTTTTTAAGTATACAAATATAAAATAAACCTATATTTAAAAATATTTATTTTTGGTTCTCTTACATCTTGGTTTAAAATTGTTATACATAAATTTAACATATTTTACCTATTACTATACGTAATCTGTGTGAATTAAAATAAAATTAACTATTACATACGATTAGTATCTATATACAATTTTATTTGATAAACATTTTGTAAAACGTAAAAAATGTCAATAAATGCATAGTAAAAGTTTCAAAATTGAATTTGTTTTATGCACAATATATAATTATTCAAATGTTGTGAAGAAAGCTATGTCTTATAAAAACCAAAAAAAAAATTGTTTATAAATATTCTCAAACCTTAAAAATTAATAATACTTAATAATTTTTCACTTTGTGAAATGTGTTCTCCAAAAAATCATTACCAAAAAACCATCATTAAATTCAATATCTTATTTGCAAATTACACAATTATGGGTTTTTACCTATTTACTATATCGTATAATTTGTGCTTTCTAATGATTATAACTCCATTAGCTACTTAAGAATGTCGCAATTTGTTGTTGTTAAATTGTGTGTTTTTCAATGAGTTTAAAACGACGATACAAAATTATTTAATATTATTTAATATTAGTAAGTTTTTGGATTTTCGTAAATTTAAACATAAAGTTATTAGGTAGCAGATATAATAGTAATATAATAGGTAATAGTATCTATGTGAGGCGCAACAACCAAATAAATACATAGTTTTCATAACCTTAAACTTTTTATAACTTTTATTATCAAATAAAATAATTTAAATAATAAACAATGTAATTTCTTAACTTTTTTAATGATATCTAAATATCTTATTATAGGCTAGGTGTGTAGAAATTCTCCCGTAATTAATAATCAATGTAGGTGAAAAAAAAATATCTTTTTTTATTTATAATGCGTATTAGAAACAAAGTATATTATACTGAAATATGTTTTTAAAATGTATATTTAAAACAAGGAATTATATTATAGGAATCGTGATTTTCGTTCACGTTCCTCAAAAATAATAATAATAAAAATAATAATAATAATAATAATAATAATAATAATAATAATAATAATAATAATAAT
>CM023357.1:24354324-24376054 GCA_013282895.1 Eriosoma lanigerum
ATAATAATAATAATAATAATAATAATAATAATAATAATAATAATAATTCGTTTACTTTCTTTGTTTTTTTATTTTAAAAGGAAGCAGTTTCAAGTTTCGTTCCTATAAAACGAATTCGTTCCAGGAATCCGTCTCTTCTCAACATTGTAAAATATACAGAATTCAAACAAGTAAGTGCTAAATTTATGTGTATTTGCAGCATAATTTTATAGAAGTGTTACATTTTTTCCAAATGATTTTATAATTAAAAAATTGTAGTGTCTAAGGTATAATTATAATAATTTAGAGTTAAAACTTAATTGTGATACCAATATCAATTTCTGTTCAAATGTTTTTAAGTATAACAGTATGGTAGTCAATTACTTACTAATACGGTAGTATGAATCATTATTATTAGTCATTATACGGTCATAATTTCGGTAGAAATATTGTTTATTATGTGTTATTCAAGATTTAAGTATAATATAAAAAAATATGTATAAATTACACTATACAGAAAATAAGTGTATAATAAGCTGTTTGCTATTTTATAATATAAATTAGTTTTATAAATTTATTTCTAACATACATCTAAAAATTATAAGTTATAATTTATAACAATTTTTGTACTAAGTAGATATATTAAAATTATTAATTTATGAAAATGTAATGCAAATATAGAATTTACCTTATTAACTATAGTTAAATAAAAATATAGTGGTTGAAAAATTGTAATACTCTGATGAATAACTACTGCAATTCTTTATTAAATATATAACAATCAATTATACTTTTATTTGAAGAATTTAAAATTTAATAAATTGTTATTTTACGTTATTATTCGAAATCATTTTTTTTATAGAAAACGCATATCAAAATGAATAAATTATAAATGCTCTATTAATTTTGTAGGAGCAGGCTAATAGTTATTAATTATTATTATTTTACAGAATAAAAGAATTTAAAAAACAATGAGAATTAAAAGAGTAAGGAAAATTTGGAAAAATGTCAAATTTTGTTACGGTATTTAATGTATAATATACAAATAATATAGTATAGGTAAATTATAGTTAAACAGTTAATGACATATTTCAATTATGAATAGGTACATTGAAATTTTCTACAGAATGATTAATGAATGGCGATACACACAATAATTTTAATCTTATTTTTATTTTTTTTGTAACATATTACGTACGTGTAGATTTTTTATGCAGTTATAACTATCTATACTTAAATTAAACTTATCTATAGATAAAGTTTAAATTATAACTATAATTTATATAACATGATCTCATATAGAATTGACGTATTGAACATAAATTTAACAAAAGAATAATAAATGATGCAAAACTCAGTTAAAGCTTAATGTTTTGTGAAATAATATTAATCTTATTGTAATTTTCATATTTAATAATTTAATTATTTAATTATTTAATTATTCTTACAGTATATTCCTAAAATAAATTTTAAAAAAAAGTAAAATATTATGAATATTATGTAGTAAGACTAGTTTAAAAACTTTTTAATTAAATTTTTTAATAGGAATCTTAAATTAAAAAAACTTAAAAACTAAAATAGTTACTTTTTTAAAATTCAGTCTTGTTTATTAAATATATATTTATTATTTATTAATTTATTAGTATTAAATAAATTATGTATCGTTAATTAAGTTACCTTTAAAAGTTTAAATAGAAATTACTTACAAAGGAACAGTACTTTTGAGTTTTTACAGTTTTTTATATTAGTTGGCTTTTTTTCTATGTGTCTTATTTTTCCTTGGTATTCAACCCATATTTTTTTATTGCGGTAAAGTTTCTTTTAAAATATTAGTTTTATATAATAATAATACAGCCTGTTCGACAAGAGAGTAAGGTCCTACTATAAAATTAATATCGACTAGTATAACTGTTTGTGGTGGTTATATGTAGGACATACATACACTTTGTACTTCATTTTTATACATATACACACTCATTGGATGAGACCAAACACATTTTGAAATTGAAAATTAAGAAACATCCTAATGCAGTTATATAATATAAACACTACAGGTTTTATTCGTTTTTTAGTGGGATAGAGTATAGTTTATAAAATATTATCGTATGTTATACATTATTATATACCGTATTAAAAACCTTTATTACATCATTTATGAGAAGGCATAAAGCAAAAATAAATCATTCGATGTATCTTTTATTTTACGATAACAATGTCTCGTAGGTAAAATATAGATAACATTTACAGTTTTTATTATATTCAATTGACCATACATAATATTGATAATTGGTATATTTTTATTAATATTGCTAAAATCAGCTATATATAAGTTGATGAATTGTCGAATCGTTATCCGTTATCTAGTTAACAAGGTCAGATAATAATAGTGGACTGCAGTGGCCGTAGAGTGGTAAGCAATCATATTATAACCGTCGCCTTCGAGTACGTGTTGAATTCTTCAAACAGTATGAGATTATATTATAATATACCTACTAATTACTATAGTTTGTTTATTTATTTATTTGCCTTAAACTAAAATTGGTCGATGCTATTTGATCTATATCTGTGTTCTTCTCTACGCTTAATAAAGCAATACAAATTTAGTATTTACCTATATAAAAATAAATAGTTATGGTTATGAAATTAATGTAGCATCACTATCTAATTTTTTTTTATATATTATAAGTAAGTAGAAGTCTATAATTAGGAAATAAAATGTTTGAATTTTTCAATTAAGTATTGAACGTGTACATTTGCAAAAAATAATAATACTATTCTTTCATTAATTATTTTTTGTTCTTACTTATAATTCCACAAGTTAAATTGAAATTAAAAATTAAAAAATTATAATAAATTAAAAAAAACACACTATATTATCAATAAGTATATTAATTATTATTATAGGTATAATTATGTTTTTAGCGTTGTCATATAATGATAACTTACACGCACAAATTATATTATTTTTTACTGGTTTTTTTGTAAAAACAAGTAACGAAGAGTTTTTTTTGTGGAAATTTAAACCTTAATCTACCCACACTGCGGTACTGTATCGATAGTAATAATTATAAAATATAATATTGTATACCAACATAAATTTTTTTTCCCAGAAACTAATGACTATTAATGTCACTATTATCATTAATTAATAATAGGTATAAAAATCAGGAATAGTAGATTTACGAGCTACGTAATAAATATTAAAAGTTATAGTGAGACCAATTAATTTTTTTTTATGGAGATTATTAAATTTGTTTTCTAATATAGATTAACTCTTTAAGATTTTTCAGTAAACGTTATGCGACTTATAGATATTATATAATATTTTTTCTTAGAAACGTGTAATAATATTATCATAGGTTTTGGAATAATAATTTATTATTTATATTTTATTTTTGAATATACTGCCAAACTGATAATAATAAATATAATATACTATAATAGGTATTGATCAGGGGCGTGCTAAGGATTTAATTTCGTCAATGGTTTTAACTTAGGTATAAATGTAGTATCTAACTTAAAATAATATAATAATAAGTTAAAACATGTATAAAAATAAAAAATATTCATTTTTTAAATTTCAATTTGGGGATGGTTTGAACTCTAATATTGGATTACTCTAATACTAATTATACGATATTATAAAATTGTTGTTTGTTTTTTCTTTGTACCTGATAAGTAATAACGATTAATATTATAATATTTTGGTAAAATATCAGTATTTTGCACTATAGGTAAGGTATGATATTATTATATATATTTGGTATACTTAGTAAACTATAAGTAACCAATAGACGATAATAGGTATACATTATATTTTTTATAAAATATAAAAAATATTCACCAATAACGTTTTTCCTGTGATAAAAATAAAATAATTTTGAAAATGTTCCATTTCTATTTTTTCTCAAATAGGAAATTACTTTTAACGACTGATCAGACAGATCACAGATTAATTTAAATAAAATGATTTTTGGTTTTGGTGTAATAAACATAATAATACTATTAACATAGGTTAGGTTAGGTTACTCTATATCTCTATATTACTATATAATCTGTACATTTATTAACTTTTAATGTATTTACAATAATATACATCTATATAATATAAAAAAAAATATTATCATATATAATTATGACTTTCATATTGAGTTAAAATATTTTAATTAAAATTTTAAATTATAATAATCATGCTTAAATACATATGAAAGTGTAAATATATATAGGTATATTATATACTTTTATAAACATGAAACATAAATTAATCATTATAATATTATACATACTAGTATACCATCACACCAATATACAAGCAACTTTTTTTTTGTGATTTTTTTTTATCGTTCTTATGTAGTTTATTTAAAAAATTCAGAATTAGGTGCACCTGCTTACTTTTGAAGTTACAACGATTTTAAGTGTGGTAAATTTATGATATTATGTTAATGATTATTTTTTTTCAATCTAATTTCGTGATTTTCACGATTAGTGTGGCACTCGGCATTCGTGGTTGCTGATCCGGGTTCAATACTGAATTTATTTTTTGCACTTTTTTTAGCGTATTTTTAAATTTTTAATCATTCTCTATTAATTAAAATTAATTAATACTATTAGCGAATCCGACATGGTTTTTCACAAAAAAATCGAGGGGTATTTTCGATTTGCGGAGTGAAGCGGCATCGATGGCATTGAGAAGTGTAGCGACGAGTCCCAGCTACGCACAAAATTTACCTACACGAAAATATTGAATAACGTTAAAATGAATTATAGATGTAATAATACGTTGAAAAAGTGCAAAAAGAAAATGTTTACATGAGTATTGAATCCAGGACTTGCAACCAGTGGCGTAACTGGGTAAAAAAATAGGGGAGGGGAACCAAAATAATTTACTCACCAAAATAGTAAACGGTGGTGGTGGTGAGGGATGTAAAATACATTTTGCTTTTACATATATCTGACATATAACTCATGGGAATTACTTTTATTTTATTTTAGTTAATAATAATAAGTGTTAATAATTTTATATATACTAATAAGTCCAAATACATTATGAAATAAATAATAATATCACAGAAATACTGAGTATAACAACCAGTTATAACATATTAGTTGATTGTTATTATTTATTACATATTTTGGATTCATTAACGTTGAACGTAGATAATGTGAAAAAAGTCGTGAATTATTTTATTCTGTATGTTATTATGTTAGTAGTATTAGTACTATTGTTTCAAAATTACATACCGCATAATATTATTTTTTCAATTAATTTTTAAAGATCTTAATATTCGCACTGTTGACTTATCTGGGGGGGGGGGGGCAAAAGTATTATTTTTACAATAATAAGAACAACATAAGATTGATAAAAAAAATCGCAAAAAAAAAGGTGCCCTGTAAACTCGAAAAGATCCTAAATATATTCTATACATATATAATCGTTTGTTAAATAAGTTAAAGTGTATTAGGTATAATAAACCTACGTTTTTATTATTTTTTGATACGTCGAAACTGCGTTGACATATAATTTTTAAAAAGTGCAATAAAATATTTCATTATTAAAGAATATTTTTGAATTAAAATGATTTTTTGCTATATATTTTCTATAAAAAAAGTAGATTGGTAGTATAGATTATTTAAAAAAATCTTAACAATTCAATGATTTATAAACCATAAATAATAAAAATTAAATATGGTTAATAGTATTTTTTAAAAATAATCATTACAAATATTATTAAATGGTTAAAAACAGCAAATGCGCGTGTGGAAACACATCTACATAAACCACATTTCAAACATTCGCTAGTTATCTCAGATATTCGATAAACGTTTATGAAATAATAATATAATAATTTTATTGTTCGTGTCCTGTAATAATTTATATTTTTTTAGTCTTTCATATATTATGTGGATAATAACGCAGTCATCGTCCTTATAAAAAAAAACTAGGTATTTAAATTATTGTTGTACCGGCTAATACGGTATATATTAATTATTATATATCTACCTATATTATATTATACACTATAATCGAAAAAAAACACAGTCACTAAAGACTAAACACATTATGGAATTGCAACCGCGCGCAGTAGAATAATAATAATTGTTAGTTTGTTACATTCGTATTACATAATTTGATGAAAATAAAACGTATTGTTTACTTTGGGTATTAATACACTAATATTACAATCTATCAAATTAACACCATTTATATCTGTAAAAAACAAAAAAAAAAAATAATAAAAATACTGCTATTAAATTTAGTAATTTGACTGTAATAACAATGTACCTATGTAAAATTGTATGTTATAATGCTAATTTAATTTTAAAATCAAAATTAGTTAATTTTATTATTATGACTCGTGTCTCTCTAATGACGTTTGTTTATGAGTTTATTGAACTAAAAGGACATTAACTAAATTGTTTGTAGTTCGTTTAAAAATCCATTAATTTATATGTGTATTGTGTATATATTAAAATCAACGAGTGTAATATTATTTTAGTAGTATCTATTATATGATTTTTTAAATTTGTATTGATTTTCGGACAATCGTAATTATAGATAAAATAATATTGTTTACATTTTTTCTTTATATAACATATAAGAAAATTATTTAGACGTTTTCGATAAATAATAAATATAATATTGGTTAATTATAGACGAAACAAAGACTATCGACGTATACGATTTAGTAATCTAGTAGGATATTTTATAATACATTTATTATATTTTATTAATAATGCATTCAGTCGCTTTTGCAATGCCACAATATAAAATTATAACTTTTAAAGGTTGTCAGAAATCAGAATCAAGGTTTTATTTTGCAAAATATTTAAAACGTGTATTATATAATAAAACAAAGTGACGTACTGCGTGCAAAATGAACTGTAAAAAGAATAACAACTTCATACAGTTTCCTATAGTTAAATATATGTTAATATTTCTATTATATGAGACACGCGAAAGTAGTCTTCATATATTATATCATATTTCTCCTTCGCCAGAAATTAAAATAATAAATAATAAAATCGATAAAATAAGATAGGTAAAAAAAAATGGTAAATTTTTTAATTTTAATGTATTATTTTAAAATTTGTATTTTTATCACATAGAATTAATTAACTGTTTTATACCATAAAACACATGCATCCGATGTATTGCATATATCACATAATTTAGTATATTTTTAATAAATAAGTATCAATAATAGTTATTTAAAATAATAATAATAAGATAATATTTTTAATTAGAAATCGAAATCAACATAAAATTACATGTTTTGAACTTTCACCATCTTTTACTTTAGACATTTTTATTTTTTATTCAGTCAGCTCTATTATATACCTACCAAGAATTTCTCAAAACTTAATTTAACATTGTAGGTACCTATTATATTTTTTTATCGATTTGAATTGCGTGCATTCATGTTTATTATTTGTCTGGAAAAGTAGAAAATCAAGTTTTTTTTTTATACTATACATTGTAGATACATTTATAATACTATTGAAATATATTCAACTTTATATTTCGTTTTTAGTGGCTCATATTTTTAATATCTAAAATTATCTATATATGTATGTACCATAAGTGATGCTGAGTACGTAAATTAATGGGGAAATTTGCCCCAGTATTTTATTTTGTTAGTGGTTGTCATATTAAGTTTTTAAATTTGTCAATTTTTATTTTAATATAAAAATTGTAAAAAAAATATTACATTTTACAAACGAATATAAATTTAGCTTGTTATATGCATATTTTGTCCTTTATTATACGATTTCGGGTTAATTTATGTCATTTTAATATATTTTAGTGGTACAGATTTGAGATTGTAGTGTCTAAAGTAAGTAAAGTGTAAATTTAAGATATTTAGAACTTAAAATGTATGCTCAAATTAGACGTGTGGTTAAAGTAATTGATTTTCATATATCGTAATGTCGTCACCACTGATGTACACTATACTTATGTACGTAAGGATACATATAGGTATGCATGTTTATTATCAAATTAAACGTACGTTGCACCTAATATTATAATAATAATCGGTGAATGCATGACAACGTAATTTAATTGCACTGTAAGAGCGTTTGTGTCATAACATTACATTCATAACTGTTATTTATTTTAAAATATATTTAATCATATTTTTAAATGAATTGGTCGCGGCGTGGAAATTACAAGGCCACCAGCTCTTTTGATGTATCTACAGGCTATGCAATAAATAATATTATCGATGGTAATATTTATTTAAAAATGAGATACATTTTAATTGTATGAAATATAAAAATCATATTATTAACAATGTTTTTTTCTTTTTAAATGAAGCTTTAGATGTAAATATTCGAAACTTGTTACAGGTATAGTGTGCAAAGGTATTGCATTTCAGTATGCAATCGGTATCCAACACGACAGTTTAAAACTTACAAAATTCATACTATAATTATTATTAAACATAATTATGCAGACCCAGAACATTTTGAAAGGGGCACATTATTTATATTTTAATACAGATTTAAATATTTAATGCATACCTAATAATTATAATAATATAATCATACAATAAAACACTATTAAGATATAATTGTAAATTATATGTATTTGTTTAATTTCTAAATATATATTATTTTAAAAATATTAAGCTATCCCAAAATTTGTACAAGGTTTCTCGACAGGGAATGTACGTGCTCCTGTGCCTCCTCCCTGGATCCGACACTGTTTCCGAGTGTTAAATTCTTCGAGATTATGTTAATTATATGCAAATTTAGAAATTAAAGTGCAGAGATGTGAGAACTAAAATTCATTTTTTTATTATACATAATTATTTTGTCAACCTATAGGGATATTTTTTTTATATACATTATATTTTTATCTTAATTAGGTATTAAATTAAAATATACAATAAACGTTAGTAATTAATTCAATGAATTAATAGTAGACCTGTGATATTATTTTACATATTACATGTTAATCATGTAGCATTAATAATTTAATAAAATAGTATAAATAAAGAAAATAATTTAAAGGTGTCTCAAACATATTTATACAATATTAATATATTATAAATTTACATTTAAGGAATTGTGTGTTGTTGTTTTTCATATAAAATGCAATTAAACATGTAAAATAATGAAATAAAGTTTTTGTTTAAATGATAAAGTGATTTTTTTTTGTAATTTCAACACTGAGTTAAGAAACTCAGCAAATATAATTGTCCAATAGGGTAATATTATAGTCGTATACAAATAAGCGTTTATAGATGCTAAGAAATAATATTATCGCGTTTATTAATTTAAGATGCAACCTAGTCTATATATTTGTGACGGGTCACGAGTACGTAATATCAGTTATATAATTGATTATAATTATATTTGAGATGACGACTTTGAGTTTTACGAAACAATTTAAATATAAATATTAAATAATAGCTAGGTACAACTAAAAGATTTATTATTCACTTTAAAAACAAGTTTGGTGTCAACAAAAACTAGGCAGTTATTATTCTGCCTAGCACACAGTAATATTACATAGGTATTATATTAAATATATTGTAATATTATAAATTTAATTAATTATTTTTGAATTTATAATTTTTAAGTTAAAATTTAACTTATACATATATTATTTATAGTTTGCTTTAAATAGACTCTGAGTAATATTTGAAGGTTAGGTAAGTTTAAGAATAAATTTAAAGAAACGTATTTGTTAATTATTTTCATAAAATTGGAGTCATATAAGGGAAGTTCTAATGTGATTAGTAACTTTAACTAAATTGGATTAGATTATAATCTAATCTAACCAATATCTAGAAAACAGAATTTTTGACGATTAAAATACATTTTCGAAATTATTTTAAAAGCAATTATAAATATTTATATTTGACTCATCACTGGAAAGTATTTTCAGTAAGATTAATAACAAATTGGTTGTGTTATGTTTGTAAAAATCTCACGGTGAGAAATTCTCTCAAGTATCAATAATATATATTAATAGAATGCTGAATGATTTTGATTTTCGCGAATACAGCGACGATCAGAAAAAAATTGATAAAAATTATAAAACAAATATGTATTACCTGTTTGGTTTAATATTATTCTATTCTTGAAGTTAACTCCTTTAATGCTAAATACAATTTTATAAATATATATATATATATATACATACAAAATACCTAATCGAATTTTCTAATTAAAACATTGTTTTGGTACTATTAGTAGGGTCATGCATGTGAATACTTTAAAGTTAAAACATATATGCAATATAAAATATTGGAATTTATATCTTGTTGTTTGTTATTTAATCCTCAAAGCCATAAAATTATAATTTTTAAAATTTTTACTCATATGTGTTAAGTAAAAATAAGTTGTCGAAAATTGACGTCCTATAAATTAATGATATTATAAATTAGTTTATTGAATTATTGAAATAGCATAGCAGCTAATAGCCTAAAGTAGTATATTAATTTATAAAGTTGTATGTACAAATATACAATATACTTTAAGTACTATGACACGTAACACATACGTATTATGTTTTGAATGTAAAATCCTATTGAATTAATTATAGAAAATCTACAGTTAGATAAAAATGAGTTCAAAATGGAGGAGTACCTACGTGTTTTACATTTACAGCTGTTTTATAAATTTTATCAACCATATTTTAACAATAGAAACGGTTTATATTTATATTATGAAACAAATGTTATCATTATTTACGTATTTACGTAAATATTATAGTTGTCAGTTGATCTTTGTAAGTTCATAAACGTCACGTTACATTTATACGCAGTGTCTAAAGATCTCCGTATGTAAATGTTACGTTTAAACAAATTGTTTATCTTAATTTTAAAACAGTTTTCAACTATAGAAATAATAATAAAAAAAAAAAATAATAATTAGAGAAACATCATTTAGTCGTAAAATTTTAATGATTTTGAAATAACACGCCAATACGCTAGATAGTAAGTTAATAATTTAATCAAGTGAAATTAATTATTTTTAAGATCTTACGTTTTACTGATATGTTAATAACGTCATTCATCAAATAATCAGTTCATTTGAATAATAGTATAAGTTGAAAATAATGACGTCCTTAGACGTCCTTACAAAAACAAATATGTTTTTATATTTTTCATAATTAGGTACACTAACTAATAAGATGTTTATTTTATAAAACAAGAGGATGATGTTGTAGTTATATTTGTTTGATTGAAAACATGAAAACAATAAAGTAATTACCGAATATGAAAAACTAACATTTCTAAATTATAATATAATTAATTTTCGTCGAAAACCAGGCTCATATTGGTTATAATTATAATGATATTGGGGGAGGTATGTGTTCCATTTTGTTCAGGACGGTAACTTTTAGTTCATTAAGGGGCAAATCTAACTAATTATTTGAATTTGTTTGATTATTTTTAACCCTCTCTACCACAAAAAGGGGAAGAATTAAAAATGCCTCGGGGCGCCAAAATTCTAAATACGATCCTGTCGAAAACATAATATTATACTACGTTATGAGATTATCAATTATTTTATTTTATAAATCTAACTTATACTATCGATAGTATGAGATTTAATAATTGAAATGTTTTTGATAATATACATTTTTGATTTTAGCATCTATACCTATATAAAATATAAGCGATTCAACTGCTAAAAAATTTAAAACTAATGTTTATTAATATTTTTGCACTTATTATTAGGTATGTTATTATTGATATAATAATAAATAATACATGCATATCAAATGCGATTTTATTCGTATTTTTGTAAATTTATTATTCAATGTGCATTTTAAATTTATTGGTCAGAATTTATTTGAATTGCAGCAATAAGTGGATAATTTTAAAAGTATGTATTCATAGAATTTCGTATTTGCATAATGAATTATATTATACCGTTTATTAAAAACGAATGACAATATTTAAATGTTAAAATGTACCTTTATTATTTAGTAAAAAAAAATATCATATGATACGTTATTATTTAATACCTATAAGTGTATTTATAAAAAAAAGATGTATAGAATTTTTTTCTCAAACAATTTTAATAAATGGTTTTATTATGCGTAATAAAAGGTCATTATACCCGATTACATTGATTTTACGCTGTATTTTGGTCTATGTGACGGAGAATATAATATGGCGAAATCACAACTACGCATAACTTTAATTGTCAAGTTTAGATTGAAATAAAAGTAAAATAAACACCTATTACCTATACCAAATTTAAAAGGATAAAGGATTTTGTAACGCATTCTTTTTGTAAAATTTAAGTCTGAAAAGTACTTGTAGAGAATCTTTTATTGGGTTTGTTGTTTTAATATGCCGTAACTTTATTAAATTATAATTCTTTTTAAGAATTTTCGAATATATTTTTATACTTATAAGTTGAACTTAAGCTATAATTTAAACCTAAAACGAATTTTATTATTATTAGTTTATATATTCCTCATTTGATACAAAATAGTATAATTAGTATTAATAGTACAATAGAAAACAATTATAATATACGCCATGAAATATTCCGAATAGTTTAATGCTAAACATTTTAAAGTTATTATTTTGAATAGAATATATTAGCAGATGCCTAGTATTAGTAATTTGGTTTACATTAAATACGTTAAAAATAAAATATTAATTTTATATTCAATCCGCTCTTACAAGAATGTTTTTATAAATACTAGATTTAAATGATTAAATAATTTAAAAAATTATATTTACTTATGGTCATGATTTTATGAGTAAGAAAAATATATTTTTATTGAATATTGATTGGTATTTTAAATTTGTTTTATAATTTTTTTTAGTGTAACAATAATTAATCGTATAATATGCAATTAAAATAAAAAAAAAAATTATTTTGTATAAATTAGTTTTAAAGTTTTTTTTATTAATTAAAAAAAAAATAAATAAATACAGGACTATCAGAATATTAGGTTACAGTATAGTAATGGATCTAGTATTAAAAATTTATGCAATTCCCAATATATTTTGTACAAACGCATTTGTATAATATACCTATGTAATATAATTTGAAACTATTATCGCATAGGTTAGGCAGTAATTAAATCATTATGAAGAGGTTTATTTGGAGGTATAATAATATGTTAGAGCATATCATATTTTTTTATCTTATAAAATACTTTTTAGTTTGTCATTATCATTAATTTTTATTAAAATGTAAAAAAAAATCATATAGAAATCGATATATTTTTTTCTAGTTTTTTTTTTCCAGCAAAATCTAAATAAAATATATTATAAGTAGGTACCTAAATTTATGATATTAAAAAATGTATGATACTCGCATTGTCTTAATTAAAAACTTTTCGAAAATCTTAAGTAATTTATTATTTAACATAGATAGTTGGCAGTTTAACCAGTATTTTACATCTAACATTGTTTAATAATAATAAAAAAAAAAACCGTTGCGTCGAATAAATAATTACAATTTCAAATTTACAAAAAATCAAGAAAAGCATATTAAGATGGCGTATCTAAGCGCGATACTGATGATTTCTTGACCACACCGTTGGCTGCACAATCTTTATTTGAACCGACTGATCTCGTATTGTTAAACAAGAGTCATATTATTATCTACTGCTGTTGTATCATGTACTGAAGACGATATTGTTTAGATTTCATTATACAGAATAGTCCTAATCGTGATATAAAAAAAAAATTACTTAACACTAAATTTCATACAAAATATAATCCGCTAATCTAATTTGTTCCGACAACTGTATACTGGATACTGATTTAGTATGTACTCGCGGGTCTTAAATTTATAAGCTATACCATTTAAGAGAGGGTTCTTCACTTATGTAAAAGTTACTTTTTAAAAATATATGTATCAATTGGTATTGATATTTATATTGATTGAGGGGTATTCTAAGCTATTTTTATACAAAAAACGCGACATGATTCATACTGACTTTTTGTTTTGTCTTTGAAACGGTAACGTTTCGGACAACGGTTGGTTAAATCAGATGGTTTTAAATAAAAGTTTTTGTGATTCGTGTAAAAGGATATTGGAAATGGGATGTGTGATGCGAAGAAAGTAGAGAATGTGGTGATGAGGTTGCAATAAACTCTTTTTCTTTTTACTGAGTTGACAATGCGTATTATTATTGTTTAATGATGATTTTTAGTAGCATAAAGATCTTCAGTAAAATTTAATACAGATGCTTTGCAGAAGAGTTAATGTCTTGAATAGTATTCAGAACTTTTTCAAGCTTAGATAGTATCACATAATATTATATGTTTAATGAGTTAATCGGTCATGAACCGATAAAATAGGCTCAAATGAAATAAAATCTATATACCGGGTTATTTGAAAAACAAATACACAGGTATGTTTAAAATATATTTAAATAATAAATTATTGAAATCGGGACCGCGGTAACATTTTTACATTTCTGAAAGTACCTAATATAATGGTGTTATGTTGAAAACTCACGAAGATAATTAGTAAGTAGTCCTAAATGGTGCTTATTGCTTAAGTTATAATATTAATTATAATATTGGTGTTGTAATATTTTAAAATATAAATTTATTAAAACATAAAAAGGTCATAGTACATATTATTGTATTTTGACATTTGTATAACGAGTAATTTGTATTTTGTAATAAAAATATATTGTACTTTTGAGTATAGCTTAACATTGATTTTGGTAGGTACATCGTTTAAAATACCGTTATACACTTATATACTCCTAACTTATATTATGCATATTTATTATTTGCTAAATGTTCGACAAATAATCAGTTCATAAGAAAGAAGAAACCTGTTTTTAGGTTTTTAACATTGAAAAACTTCTTTCAAATACAATTTTTGTCGATAACACGATTATTATTTAGTAGATAAATAAATTATAATATTCATTTAAATACAATAATATATTTAAGGTTTTATTAAACTATTTAAGTAGGTAGCTTAAATAGGTAATATGCAGCGTTATAACTAGCGTTGTGCATTATCTAGATAAAAATTAAATATCTTTAATCTTAAATAGATTAAAATAATTTAGATTGTCATTTTATCTTATTAGTTCTTATTATATATGGTTATATTTTCATTAAATATAAGATATATCATAATGTATTATTTAGAAATTCTTATTCGTTATCAGATAAAATAATAAAGAATATCAATTTAGCTTTATATAGTCATCCAGATAAAAAAAATCTAATCTAGAAAAATTATCTCACTTTTAGTAAGCCTATAACGTAACCCCTACACAAATAATTCAACGAAAATACAAAATTATTCCATCTTCATAAAGTATGAGATTTGGTTATATTATAAAAAAAATTGATATTTTTTTATGTAGTTGATTTTTTTAAATTTAAACTTTTGTTATAAGGTTAGGTTAGGTTTAAAATACTTTGATATAATAATAAGAAAAAAACAAATAAGTTACAATGTAAGCAATGTAATATTAAATTATAAATTTATAAAGAATACATGTGCAAGCCTATTATTATGTGACTACAGCATTGTCAGCATAAAAAAGCGGGAAGGTCAATTTTGGATGTTCCTTCTTCGTTCTTTCGGTCCTCGAAGCAATTAGGGGCTTATTTTAATTACGATTTTAATGCAATAATATTGCATTTGAACATACGATTCTGAGTGAAATTTAATAGTTCCTATACATATATTGTAACATATATTATATACAGATAATCCGTTCCAAAATTTTACCACGTGTTTATGTTACCGTTAAATTATGAAATGGTGTTATTTTATGAAATAATTAGGTATTTGATACACAAACCAAATTTAATCGTTAAACTATATAATTTATAATTTAATTAGTTATTTAATAAATTCCCCGATGTAAATCAGTTATTATGTACCTATACATTGAAATTATTTAGGTAAAATGAAATTTCTGTATTGTGTGAATTAATTTGTGTCACCCGTATCGATCGGTCATCGTCTTCGTTATCGATAACAGATAATATTATTACCATTAAAATGGTATTTTTTATTATGAAGTATCACTAAATAACAATTTTACGATGTTTTGAAAAACGTGAGTGCAAATCCAAGTAAAAATTAAGATTAAAAAACCAAAATCTCGTGATTATTGGATTGTGAATCATTACGATTAACTAATGACGTTGAAACAATAATTTATCCAGTAAGTGAAAATATTGCTAATTTTCAAATATACGTGTAATGTAAGTATATTAAAATAATTATATGCACATTCCCAATTCAGTGTTTGTTCTGAAAATCTAATATTTATTAACAATGCATTTGAAGAAAAGGAAATTTCACTATATTCTGCAGTAACTGAGCAATCAATATTGGAAATGGTCAAGGTTTTTTTTTTAAATGCACGTGTATAACTAAAAGCATTTCGTATTGATGTCTTTGTGGCAAGAATAGTGTATTATGTAATTTAAAGTGTTACCAAAGTCAGTCTTGTAACAATAAATGGTATGTATATTATTGTGTAATGTATCCCATATTCAATAATTATAAAAATTAATTTAATATTTTTTTATAATGATAACCAAATGATTTGTATTAAAATATATTTTAAATAATAATATTAACTGTTTAATCAACTTTAAAAACTAAATAATATAAAATATTTTAACGGTTTCCATTTTGGATTTATATAAAAAAATTAGTATTTTATACGCATCCTAGTTAGAGTATTTATATTTAATATTAATGTAAACACTTTAATTAAAACAGTACGCCAATTTATAAAATAATTAATTTCATACACAAACAGTAACTACCTATGAGAATACTAAAAAAAATGTACTGTTTTTATATTTAAAATTGCATTAGTTATCTTAAAATATTTAAAATTCACGGTATCCGCAATTTTGCTGTTTTTCCGTCTTTTTTGATAGTTTTTCTTCTCCCAAAGAAAAACTTTTGAGAAATTCGAAAAATGAGGTAAATAAGATACCTACTAGATTCAATTCTCTATCGAATATATACCCTGTTTGTGGTAATCGGACCATTATTTAATTCAAAAAAAAATTTTCAGACATAAAAAAAATATCATTGTAAAACCAATAATTCTTCACTTCGCTCAGAATCTAAAAATCAAAAGTATTTTGAATGTTATTTAAAAACAACATAACAATATTATTTTATATTGATATGTAAAATATATTTTTTAAATAGTAGTTACAAAAAGTGTTTAGAAAATATATAAGAACAAATGAATTCTTAATTAATAATGTATGGTTGATTTTCGAATCGTAAAATAAAAAAATAAAAAAATAATTTATAAACAAATTTATGTTTGCAAATAATTATAAAAATATATGCAAAACAGTTGGTAAAAGTGGTAAAAAAAATAGCAATGCGAAATAAATTTATTGAGTATATAAATAATAAGGACTTGGACGATTGGATTGATTTGAATACTTGATGTGCAAATTGTGTGGCGTTGATGCTTAATTAATTTTATTTACTAGATATATTAAAGTGATAAGAGGTATTTGTATTACATTATCAGATCTTAAGGCTATTAACACAATTCAAATTTTATTAAACTAAGAAAAAAATTACAAATTATTAATTTTTTATAGTATTTAAATTAATAATAAACATTGTACAATTCTAAATCCTGAGGTAGATTTATTTGTAAACTTATTAATATTAAGTAAATATTTATTACAATAATATATTGAACCTTATAATTACAATTTCTGGATGACTCTAGGTTCAAGTGGGAAATCGGGACAAATTTTCGATGCGATTAATTTCCGTAGAATTGCAGAAAAGTGCACTCGACACGTTATTTGAGTGCAGCTAAAAATTTAAAACTTAATATCATCATTTAAGTATCATTTTATATCATCATGTGAACTTGGTATAGAATATGACCACAAGAATGCTATCACGGTAAAGTGGCGGCGCATGATAAAATCAAATCCATTGTTTAAGACCGCATAAAATAATAATGATATTTAAATACTTGGATACTAATGAAGTATAATAAACAATAGCTTATTTTTTTTTATTATACTTTTAGCAAAAAGTTCAATAATTCTAGGCTATTGGTAAAATTAGATAACACAATAAGCGCTGTAGTCCTTATTAAAATGACCGCGAAAGTAAATTAGACAAACATATTAAGAACCGCCGCAGTGATTTATTATTATTGTGTAAAAGTGTAGTATAATTTACAATCAAATATAAATGCAATAAACACTATTTTTAGTTCTAGAAGTAAATGGTGAAGACATGTCTGAATTTAAATTACACACTACACAATTTAATAAAACGATAAATAAATAAATTGTAAATTTGTTGATGCCAGTTAACAGTTTAACACTTAACGACTTAACACAGCCACACAGGTCACAGACGTTACACAGTAGTACAAAACAAACATAATTATATTAAAATTGAATAATACTATCTGTAATCTGTATGTCTGTAAACTGCTTTTAATTGTTGAATTATGGTCCACCAGAGCGCGTCGGTTTATCTGCAATTACAAATTATTTAATATAACATTACATTGCATTATTAAATACATTACTACATTTATAATAATATAAAAAGCACACTTGAACAAATTAAGTAATTTTTTCTTTTTTTAACATAGAAAATTACACAGTAGTTAAATTACTTAGTAATTATTTTATTTTATTTACTTAAAATAACAAAATAATTAAATATTATACGGTATATTCTATAGCCATGGCACAATTTGCATAGTAAATCTTGTCATTTTAATTTTGAACAACAGTAGAAGATAGTTGATAACAATTAAATAAATGAAATAAATAAATAAACCGCACGACGACTAGTTGAATTTTTTTCAACCTTTTGGTAACGTTTGGTAATATGATATATTAATTAGATTACCTTAAAGTTCAGTCAATTAAAATATTACAATATTAACATTACGTGTTAAAT
This sequence comes from Eriosoma lanigerum, assembly GCA_013282895.1. NCBI lineage: Eukaryota > Metazoa > Arthropoda > Insecta > Hemiptera > Aphididae > Eriosoma > Eriosoma lanigerum. The sequence goes on from CM023357.1 coordinate 24,373,201, forward strand.
TATGGACGACACGATATATCCGTCTATAGTATTTTAGTTTTTTATCGATCGACCCTTTTATATTTTTTAGTTGTCCATTGCACGGAAGTATATTGAAGCGCATACTCGCGACGCCGCTGAATTAATAATTTTAATTATACTAGGTATATAATAATGATAAAAACCAATTTGTTATAGTAAAATTAGTTTTAAGTATTTTAACAATAATTAATTTGTAATTAAGTTAATATTGACTATTAAGCGCAACACGTTATAAACAAATAAGTTGTATTCGTGTATCGTGTCTAACGATGTAATTAGAGATTCAAATTTATAATTATTTAATAGATTAATAGATATAAATATCAATTATTAATAATTTAATTGCGTTGTGCATATATAAAATGGTTCTTAATAGTTTGTTTATATATAAAAATAAATAGTATCGAAGTATAACTTGAAACCTATCGATTATTACCTTATGACATTGAATTTAAATTATTAATAATTCTTGAATTTTGTCAGCCCGTTGAATGGTCGATGAATTTATTTTATTTAGTCAAAATCGTGATATCAATATTTAATTATCTAACTATGTTATCGTGATCAACCTAACAAATTATATTTAAATAAAAAATCTTGAACGAATCTTTAACAACATACTTTAACAAAATTAATTAAAAATTAAAAATTAATTTTTATTGAAAATGCATTACACATATCAAAACGAATAAATTATAAATACTTTCTTTATTTAGTATGGTCATTGATTTTATTATTAATTTACGGAATGAGAAAGATTCTGAGTGAATTAAGTGAGTAGTTAATTTGGTACTAATTTAGAATAATTTAATGAATTTATAGAAAAATTAAAATAAATATATCGGAGTGATAAATATAGAGAAATAGTTACTAAATATTAAGTTACAGGTAGTTATCGTTTTCATAATTAACAACAATATCCTACGTAATATATAAGTGTATTAAGGGTATGTTACACATTTCTAATATTAAACATTTTTATAGTGAGATAAATTTACTAATTGGAAATATCTCTGCAGAAAATTAAAGAGGTTTTTTTTTATTTTTTTATGTCTGAAAGTACGATTTTGGGTAAATATAATGGGCCGATTACCACGAATAGTGTATGCTTTCGGTAGAAAATTGCATTAAGTTGGTACTTTAATTAGCTCATTTTTCGAATTTTTCAAAAACTTTTCTTTGGGAGAAGAAAAACTACCAAAAAATGGCAAAAAATCGGCAAAATATGGTTTCTGTTATTTTAAATTTTTTAATTTTGTGATAACGAATTATGTTTTGATCGTAGGGACTTGAACATTTTTTTGAGTATTAACAAAAAAGTTCTTCATTAGAGAAAAATATTTGAAAATGATTGGTTGATTTTCTGACTAAGTATAGAGTTTTGACATTTTTTCCAAAAATGTTTAATATTTTCTGCAATTTTTGGTTTATCAGTTTCAAAATTTTAACGAAGTCTAGACATATAATACTTAATATTTTTACAAAATATTTTGATAGTCATGACTGACTATCTTTTTTTTAGTATAATATATTAAGCTTTTAAAGTGAAAGTTCTTGAAAATCAACAAAATTACGATTTCCTTATTTTAAATTATTTGATAACTAATTAAGTTTATACCGTAAAAACTTGAAATTTATTTTAAATATTTACATTCATAATTTACACACGTGGTAAAATTTTGGAATGGATTATTAGTTTAGTCTACTCGTATTGTAATGTATTAAGTTTTGCTCAGAATCGTATTTTTTAATGTAATATCATTACATTCAAATCTTAATTGTAATAAACCACTAATTTCTACGAGGATCGAAGGGACGACGGACGAACTTCCAAAATCGACCTTCCCGCTTTTTTTACTTTACGTTTCAAGATGTGACTATGTATTATTGTTATTACGTATATATCACCGTCGGTTATTTTTTGGTTTAGATAATCATAAACACGTCATTACGTATAGTATCCTCTTCACAAAATTTTTTCGGAATTTTTAGGTTTCTTCAAAATAAAACATAAAGATTGATCTTTTCTTTTATAATTTTTCCATTGAATACTAATGACTGTTTTAATATCTATAAAAATTGTTAAACTTTTTTTTTGTTTTCACCCAAATTTTAAACACGTTATTACGTACTACTCTCCTTAATTTTTTTCATTTTGTTAATATCTTGATCGGGTATAATATGGTTTACATTAAATTCAACAAACAATTTGTTAGTATATTCTATTAGTGGTATCAGCATTAATATAAGTTATTTTCAAGAAATATATTACTTACTATACATTTATGTCAATAAATATTACCACGATTTTTTTTTTCAAAAACAACACAATTTAAACGTCAAACAAATTATTTTTTTATTTATATCAAATGTATAATTTATAAAGTTATATAATTTATTTTATGCTTATAAATATAAATAGGTAATATGTATTATAATTAATAGATATATAATTTGTATATCAGTTAAAATTAAAAACAAAAACAAAATTGGTCTTAACTATTAATATACACCTATGTACATTATAGCATGTTCAAGTAAATGCTGTTTTTAAGTTTTTTTTATCTTACCAACATGATAATTTTTAGTTTTATTCTTTTTTAGTTCAACTTTTTAGTTAAAATTAAAGCTTCTAAAAAAACTAAACTAACATATTCATAGATTTTTAGAAAATAAATATTTGGTGGTGACTGAAACTGTGTTGAAGGGTGATAGTGACATATTAAGAGAGAACTTCCGATAGTTGTAACATGAGTGTTATATAAAACTGTTTTATCAATTTGTTATTGTGTATGTAGATATTGAAAATTAATAATAAACTTTAAACTTACAT
>CM023357.1:24389647-24625927 GCA_013282895.1 Eriosoma lanigerum
GTCTATAGCTGAATTACTGATATACAGTGTGTCCTAAATATATTTACTAATAGCAATATCTTCGCAAAAATTTAAAATTTTTGAATGCAGATTTTTCAAATCATTATTTAGGCAATGGACTACAATATAACTTAAATTACTTGTTAAAGAAAAAACGTTAAGGTAATGACGTTTGAAATATCATTTCTCCGATAATTGTAAAAAACTCCTAAAAATTGAAAACATGATAAAATTAATAGATCGACACGTCTAAATTAACGTCATATAAATATAGAGTATATATTAGAGTTATATATATTAAAGTAACTACGTTCAATTTTTACATAACTTAAAAAAAGATTTATTTTTAATTTTTTTTTTATGTGACGTCTTTTTTAAAAAGAGAAATAAAAGTAATATTATAGTTTGTGCTTAAATAATAATTTGAAAACTGTATTCAACAAATTTAATTTTTCGTGGAGATATTTCAATTAGTAAATAAATCTGGGTCATTCTGTATAAATAAATTTATGTCTTTATCCTTATCGTTTTCATAATACAGATTTCAATATAATCACGTATAATAACCACAGATTTCTATATCTTAAGGATTTAGATTTAGATATGATATAGAAAACTGTGATAATAACGTATATTAATCAGTGGTGTAGTCGACAGTCATAAAAAAGTATTGAGTATACGCAATGTATTCCTAAAGTATATAATTATATTCTGCGTTTCCAACAAATCAAAATATATTAAAACCGTTAATTGTGAACTGTAATTTATTATTTTTGACATTAATGTTTCATTATAATTTTTTTCAATTACATAATATATTAAATATCATCCGATTAGTGAATAATGATCATAGAAAAAGTAATTTGATTATTTAAGAAAATATTCGTGTAACCGCGTATTACAAATTATTTTATAAGTATACTTAGTCTAAGTAAAAACAGAAAGGTCGTATACGCTCCATTATACAACTGATAATAATATTCTGTATATATTACTTTTAATTAATATAATATGTATAATTAAAAACTTATAAATCTACAAATATGATGAGTCAAATTGATTACCTAAAGTTTATCTAATTATAACATCCTTATATAATGCATAATATACATCATATTGATCTATGTATAGGTAAAGTGTACGAACATACGTAATAAATAAATACGTTTTGGCGTTTTACAAAATAATATATTTATATTTAAATTGTTTTACGGAAATGGCGATAAGTTTATAGTGCAAATCACTAGAAACATAATTATTATATATACTTTTTTATTATATATTATGTAAATAATATTATCTAAACGCATTTAGTAGATAAAACCACCAAAATAAAATAAAAGCACATTGGCTAATGCTGTTCAGTATATTTGACAATCTAGTATCGTTTTCTACTTCGTATTTCTCGTATTTTGATCAGAAATTCTACACGAACGTCGACGTCAATATATATTATCGACAACAATCTTAAATAAAGTAAAATACAAACAACTTTACGCATTATAAAAGTATAACTAACATGGCGCTTGTTGAGGTATATGTTTTAATTACATAGTTTATTTTATTTATCTAATTACATAACAATATTTGTTTTTATTAAATACATGCATAACCAGGAAGATGGCGATGAATTCAAAAATGTTATAAACGATACCTTAGTTAGACATAACTTCTATAGAGAAAAACACAAAGTGCTTCCTTTACAAATCAATTCAAAGGTTTGTTATATTTATACTTAACCGATTAGTTTCTAGCAAAGAATGTATTGGTTTTACAAAGATGCTTTTTTCTTTTATGTCTGAAAATAACTTTTAGGGTAGATAAAATGGTCAGATTATTACAGGTGAGAGACGATGATTTTGGTAGAAAAATTCATCTTGTTGCTAATTTGTTTAGCTCATTTTCCAATTTCTCAAAAGTTTTTTCTCAGAAGAAGAAAAACTAGCAAAAAATGACGGAAAACCAGAAAAATTATGGTTTTTGTGAATTTGATTTTAAATGTTTCAAGATAAATAATGCAATTTTGTACATAGAGATTTTTAAATTTTTTTGAGCATTCTCATAAGTAGTTTATACACTTGATAAACGTATTTAGAACGTATTATCAGTATAATATATTGTATTATATTTCGTTTTGCTCAGAATCATATTTTCGTATCAATGTCATTGAATTTAAATCTTAATTATAATAAACCACTAATTTCTCCGAGGACTGATGGGACGAAGGAGGAACGTATTGTATCGACCATCCCGCTTTTTTATAATTTGTTTGGACAATAATATTATTACATGTTAAAAATAAATAAATATTTATGTTTTATTATAAATATATAATAATTTCTATGTTAGTTTATAATTATAGTAGTACTAGTAAAATATATATTATCTACTACAATAATTTTATATATTTTAATATTAAATGTTGTAATTTTGTAAATATTTGAATTTATAATTAATATCTATAAGATTCTAAATATAATTATTTCTATGTTATTTTATTCATTACATTAGATATGTATGAGTTATATTTAAAATTAATAACATGATATTAATATGTTTTTAAAGTTAAATAAAATCAGTCAAGATTGGGCAGACGAGTTAGCGAAAAACGACATAGCATCACATAGTAATAATGGCTTTGGGGAGAATATCTTTTTCATACGATCAACACAAAAAATAAACGACTTAGGTGTTAAAGCGGTGGATAGTTGGTACGATGAAATTATGTTTTTCAATTTTCAAGGAACAAGCGATGACATGGATGCTTCTACAAAAGCTTGTAATTATGATACAATTATTTTAATTATTTGTTATACGAAAGAACTTTCAAAAACAATAATAGTTTACCTTAATGATATTAACTATATTGCAAAATTTAATAAAACGATTAATTTCAAATACAACTACTTTGTCAAAAACTTAAGAAATTTTATAGACAACAATAGTGGAGAGTGGAAAGATGATATAGCGTTAGAAATTTTTGTGGTAATTTGCATATCATTTAGGTAGTTCAGAAAAAAGATTTAAATGTTAAAGTGGAAGAAAGAAATATTTGACACCTACTTAATGATATGGGGCAAGTTACAAATTTATATAAATTATTATTTATAAGTAATAGGTAGACAAATTAGAAGAAAGAAATGAAAACAGTGTATTTGAAGTCGATATTTATTTTTAATTTAGTAATTAATCGTAACCCTAATATAATTATTTATATATACTATACCAATAATAAAATAATAACCAATGAAATTGTATTATAATAAAATAATAATATTTTTATCTTTGAATTTGAAAATAAATCTACTTTTAACTAAATATTAAAAAAACATAATTTTATATAAACTGTTATTACGGTCTGTAATATTGTAAAATATGCATTTTTAAAAATGTTTGTGTTCTAGTTCATTTCACCCAAGTTGTTTGGAAAGGCACTAAAGAACTTGGCGTTGGCGTATCTAAAAGTTTACAATCCGGCAGTATGTATTTGGTTTGTAACTATGATCCTCCAGGAAATTACATAACTCAATTTAAAGAAAACGTGTTGCCACCATCACATGATGTCCCGGGCTGACTGTGGACACAACTAAATTTAATGTTATTTGATATACAAAATTTCTATAACAAGCGTTTGATGGTGCCTATGTGATATTGAAAATATAATAAAACAACACATAATAATGTTACAACAATAATTGTTTGAATTTATTTGTCTTTTTTTATATTATAATAATTATATAATAATATAGATAACATTACTCTTATAAGGCTTTAGTTATATCAATACAAAAGATACAATGGTTGAGATAATAAGTCTTTATTTTTAAACATTTTATTATTTTTTATCTTTGATCCAAAGTTGAACAATATCGCATGTACCAAAAATTTGTACCAACAAATGTTTGACATCAAAAATCGTTTTGATAATATTCAAAATTGGATACGATAACCTATACGTACACTACCATTTAACATAACAATACAATCTAGCATGCAAGTGGGAAAATATTTATATAATATCTAATTATGTATCAAATTAAATACATCTAATAAAACAATATTGAATTGTAATTATGGTTTTATTTCACAAGTTTTAAAAATATTAGATAATATTTTTTTTTAACACATTCGGACAATGATTTTTTTTTGATATAACTATGATTATAGTCATTCAGATTATTCAGAAGTATTATATACTATATATATTTTATACTATATTATGCAATACTATATTTTTTTGATTGAAAAAGTAAAAACTATAAAGTGATAACCGAAAATAAAAAACTACCATTTCTAAGAATCAAATTTCTAAATTATAATATAATTAAAATTCTGTCAAAAAACAGTACGCTAATTTATAAAATTACTAATTTCATACACAAACAGTAACATATAAATATAACCTATTCTGAACATTGCACTATTTAAAATGTTGTATTACTATTATTATATGTATTATTATGCATATTTATATTCACAAATTGGTTAATAAACAACAATATGGTAAAATAAATTTCATAACTTGGAAATTAAATGTCATTCAAACAATATAAAAATTAGTACTACTATGTATATTATTTATTGATTAAGTGAAATAAATAGGCACTTATTAGTTATTTCACGAGTAGTCAACTTTACATGAAATTATGTATTTCATTACATAGATACTACTACTACATGTACTTAAATAATGTAATTTTGTTGAAAATGGTGATTTTATAAATCCATAAAGGTATTATTAATTATAAATTATATCTTTATTTTACTAATACTAGTAATATATATACAGAATCAGTGGCGTAGCCATGATTTTTCAATGTAGTGGGGGTGGGGGGTACAGTTTAGATCTATACAATATGGCAGAGTTTTTCAATCAGGGCGTAATGACCTCCAGGGTCGTGATGAAGAATATGCACGTGTTGAATAAATCTACAAGTGTCTAATATGCTACGTGCCGAATTTGTGTTATGTATAGTCGTGAAATCGTCGAATACATTATTTTAGTTTTAGTTGAAATAATACATCGGTACTTACAGTATTTATACCTTTGTATATATATATATATGCAACGGCGTGAAATTATGTTTCAATTATTCGGGGTAATATTAAAACATTACAATAGCCTCTCGCTTCTTAAACAAAATATAGCTATTTTATAGTATTTTACTCGTGTTATGAATTCCATTTCAATTATTATGCTCACGTTTATACCGTATGATGGTTATTAAATCGTGTTATTGATTCAGATAATTTTTTTTTTCTTTGGGGTATTTAAATAAACACAAACTTTTTGAATAGTTCCAGTACAAGGAACAACACAAGATGAGTAATAGTTATTGTTCTATTATTGGTCACTATCGGTTGTCTACCGCGGTCAACTATCGACGACGCCGTGCATACAGGGAATTGAATTATGAAAAAAATTATTATATAAAAACCAATGGTTGGGTGGGGGGTTACAACACCTAAAACCCCCCTGGCTACGCCACAGTAAATATACTTAAAATCATTGAAAATTATAATTTTAAATATTATTATTATTAATATAATTTTAAATTGGTAATTAATAAATACTAATTTAATTGGGTGATTCCTAGGTACTTATGTGGTGGTATAATGTAGTAGTGTAAGATCTAATATATATATATATCTAAACATTAGGTTTGTCTATTATCATATTCAAACTTAATCTATTTCTATTCTATCTCAATTGTAATACTATACGAAAAGTTATTGTTTGAATATTGTTGTTATAATTAGGTTACGAATATAACACTGTAGAATTCTGCAATCAAAGAAAAACAAGTTAGTATTTATTATGAGGAGTCAATGACAAGGGCCAAGAGTGAGTGTGATTACGTGAGTGTATGTGTGTGTGCGTGTGTGTCCCAAATATTGCCCCGTATTTTACCAATAAGGCATCATATTATTTTGGTCATTAAATCACAAAATTATTAATAATAAGCTTAGTTTTCAAAATAATTATTAATTTCCCATTTAGTACAGAAAATGGAATTTGACGATACTAATAGTATAGTGAATAACAGCCATGAGTACCATGTTTTTTTTTTATAATTGTTTTTCTTTATATTTCTAGATTAATATAGTGAGTACCTACTTATTTGTTTTCGTTTGAGTCATTTTTTATCTGTTAATACAAATAACTAGACAAATTAAAAAATAAATAATAATATTTATCATTATTCCTTATTTCAATGACTGAACCCACTAACAACATCAATATAGATTCTCCTATACTATTAAGATATTTTCAACCATTTTCTTTCAATAAATGGTTATTACTTTATGAGTTATACCAGTGATGCGCAACTTTTTTTGATCCATGACCCCCCAAAATTATTTATTTTGATAATACGACCACCTTTTTTGTCAACATTATGTATGTGTATAATATATATTCAATAGAACTTGTTATCGCAATATTAAGATGTGACATAATATTACAATTGACACAGCCATCGACAGCACAAAATAATTTTACTTTGTATATTACTATAAAATAATATATATAGTATATAACTTTTTCATTTGGTGTAAAATTATTGGTGACCCTCTAATAAAATTTACCTACTTAGTTACTGTCAGCTGTTGGCTATTCATATTTATTTCTTATTTTATTAATTATACATATTTTCTCAATTTCTTTATTTTTGACTATTTGAGATCCATTGTACTATTTTTTTAATTTTTTTTTATTAGAAGTTAAAATTTAATTATTGTTCGTTATGAACGTTATATACCTAAATTAGATAAATATTGATAAATGAGTTAAATTGAAATTTTGTTTTTTCATAGACAATTTTTAAAATAGCTATTACTATATAGTATATTTATAGTATATTTTGTTATATTTACAATTAGGTGAAACTTATAAGGTTAGGTTAGGTCAACATTTGTGGTAAGTATAATAAAATTACTAAATATTTGGTTATAATGCAATGTGTGTAACGGGTACGTGTTTATCTATGTATATTGTATGATAAACAAATTACAGATCAAAGGTTTTTGCGACCGCATCGAATGCCTATCGAAGTTGTTAGAATAAAAATTATAACGAAAATACGTAAAGCTCATAAGATCATAATGTCTCACTATCAGAGAACGCCGAAAAAAGGATCGTAATAAAATAATAAAAGAAATAATGATATAAAAATATATCAGTCTTCTGTTAATAAACATTGTTTCGTGTCGATAAAAAATGAATATAATAACACTTCGCTGATACACGTTTTCTTTATAACATAATCATAATAATATAAATATACTTTGAATCATTATTATTTCATTAAAGATTATGATTCATCGTTTAGTTTTTAGCGTGTTCGCTGACATTACTGCGGACAAAACCGTCGGGTTGTCTTCGATAGCAATTATAATCGCATATTTTCCTAACGGATTGTGAACAATGTTATAAAAATCATTATTTAATTATTAATTATTAGTTATTACTTATTATATTTTTATTATATTGATATTGCAATTAATATTATGTTTTGTAGATACACCTGCAGATAATTTATTCCGTAAAATTTATTATAAATTCTGTGAGTATGAATATATACTATTTGCACGTAAAAGGAGAGAGTGATATATTTATTATAAATTTAATTAATAATAAAATAATAATAATTATCATAATTTATGCAAATCTATATGTTTTTATGAAGTACTGAATAATTTATATAAACAATTTACATTTTTTTTTATTTATCAAGGAATAAATATTGAGAATAGTATTTTATATTAATTATATTTAATAAGTTGGTATCCATACCTCACAATCATAGGCTTTCTTGAAGTCAATAAATAACTGTCAAATATTTTGTCAATTACTGACAATTGATATAATTGATCGCCTTCTCCGAAAACCACACTGATACTCCCATAGATTCTCTATAATATGCTGACATATTTCCCCAAAAGGTTATCCGAATCTCCAATATATTCGAAAATATTTTGTAAGCTGAGTTTAAAAATGAGATAAATACTTAAAAATTTACAGGGTCTTTCCTATTAAAATTTAAATAACACATTCCACGTAATTTTTTGCACAATTTTACCCTAATATTTTGGGTCACATCATTTTGGTGCTCTTCAGGTGATGCTCAAATCGTATTTATGGTGTGACACATCATTTTAGGTGAGAATATGACTTAAAATTCCCTGGTAATATTTATTTTTTAATTACTAGTTATGTTCATAAATTAATTTAAAAATATAATTGTAAATACGATAAATTCTTATACTTAAAAATGTATATTGTATTAAATTTAAAATGCCTTACATTGGTGTTTGTAAACATGATATATCTAACTTACAAAAGATATTAAAAATATACTATTTATGTAACTATAAAACCATGTTAATTGAAATTATAGTATGGAATCAACGAAGAATTCAAAATCTTGTAACATTGATATATTTTAGCAAAATTTTATTTTATTCAATATCGTAATATTTAAAAAGTAAATTTGGTTACTAACCTTTTACAGTACCTTTTAGTAACTATAAAATTGTTTTCGATTTCGAACTGAAATCGAGTTATCAACAATTAGTTATAATCCCGTTTTTTTTACACTATAATTGCGTTATAGTGACTGACTTATTTAACCGTTTTTTTATTTGCGATGAATAATTACCGACGCTTAATATTATTTACACACTTTAAAGACACAATTTGTGTTTGGAAATTAAAGGAGACGACAGAAAATAACGGTTAAATTTATAGTTTTATTGTATTAAGACTCACTTACTCTTCTTCAATCTTACTGCTAGCCTTTATTGTTTTACTTGCAGTTGACGTGTTTATACATAAATATATATTAAATGTAATCAATGTTTCCGTTTCAGCAATGATTCCGGTGGTTTAAAGATTAGGTATAACAAATAATGAAACTTAATTTTATTTATATAGTGGACTGTAATTTTTTGAGCGCGCACAACTTTATTGACAGTTGAACGCCATAAGTATGCGATAAATTTCTAACCGGTACAATTACCCGATGGCATATTAATTATAAAGTTATCTAATAATTAAGTACATTGAAAACCCAATAAGTAGATAAACCTATTTTACAAAAATCAATAAGTAAATTTGTATTTTATTTTAAACTTAATCTTTGTTTTTACAATGTTTTTTTTTATGTACGAAAACATTTTTTGAGTAGAAATAATGGTCCGATTGCCACAAATAGGGTATATTTTCTGTAGAAAATTTCATCATCTTGGTACTTTATAAAGCTCATTTTTCGAATTTCTCAAAAGTTTTCTCTTAGGAGAAGAAAAACTACCAAAAAATGCCAAAAAAAAATTGACAAAATTATGATTTCCGTAATTTTTTTATTTTAATTTTATGATAACTAATTGAGTTTTGTTTGCAGAAACTTAAAAACTTTTTGAGTACTAATATTAGTAATGTACAAGTGTGGTATAATTAAATAACGGACTAGTTGACTTTTTGGCTAAATATAGAGCTTTGAATTTTTCCAAAAATGTTCTATATTACCTGCAATTTTCGCTTTAACGCTATGAAATTTTTATAGAAGCCTACTTATATACTATTTAATCTATTTACAAAATATTTTGAAAATTGTGACTGACAATTTTTATACGAAAATAGCAACAATATCCATAATATGTATTATTCAGTCATTATTTCTTGGTACCTATATTGTATACTGTATAGGTATTATTTATTCATGTTTACTTATCTGGCTATCTGTATTCTGTGTATTGTTTTTGTCATTACTATAATTATAACTTTTATGTTACAACTAATTTCTTTCATATTTCTATTTATTATTAATTTACTATTGATAATATTTCTATATATATATTATTATATAATATTATAATATCACATTGTAATAGCCAAAAATACAGAAATAATAACCGATAATTATTTCATAAACTCGAAAATAATATAAAAGCATTAAAAGCCAAAAGTTATTTACTGTTATACTAAGTAGTATAATATATTTTATATTAACGATATTTTAATTAAAAATTGAGGGTTGCTAATTTAAGACTTGGGGGTGCCAATGATTGGATCGTAGTTTACACCCGAAATCGGGTTTACAAACAAATAGTTCGTCGGCGTTTGAATGATTTCCGGCTAGTACAGCGACATGACACCGGACGCGCTGTGTACTCTTGTTGGTACAAAAACAGCGACTCATCGCGGTGTAAGCAAATATTGTCTAACACGTTCCGAGCAAACTGTGCACCGATGCATTGCCGGTCACGCGACGAAAGTTCCATTTGCGAGTGAATTGTGCTCATCCGGTTCACAGCGATCGCACCGAACAAAGTTAGCGCGGACCATCCATCAGAGACGCTTGTGAATTTTGTCCGCCGTAATCGGATGTTTGAATAAAACTTCAGTATTTTTTCGTAACGTCGAATAGATTTAGTTTGTTTTTAGATTTTTGGACGCTAAGCATTTATTAAAGTCAGATCGTTATTATAATTAACTTGTTTTTAGAATAAAAACATTACCGAAATAATACAATTTTTAAAATTAAATCAGATAGATTTAGTTTGTTTTTAGATTTTTGGACGCTAAGCATTTATTAAAGTCAGATCGTTATTATAATTAACTTGTTTTTAGAATAAAAACATTACCGAAATAATACAATTTTTAAAATTAAATCATTTACGAGTGTAGTATCCGTATCATCATAAATAATTTTTTTCAATAATATGAAATATTATTAGGTTTCAAACAATAGTTATATTTCAATGTAAAAAAAAACAAATAAAACATTTAGTCCTAATAATCATGTTTTCATGACTTTTGCTTATTATTTGTGAATGATTTCTTTGAAAATGTAGATCGTGATGTTCAAATTAATTACACCTGCAGTCCCAAATTTCCTTGGTGAGGGGGGGATAGATCCCTTTCCTTGACCTACTTTTTATAGTGATATTTTTCGAAAACTGATATAAAATCAATTATTTTGTATAACTGTCACCTATAAGAATAAAAAATTAAAGAAAATAAGAATATCGGAATTGCTAACCCAACACGCATAGTTTATGATGGTGAGAGAAAAGTGGGGGCTTCGTCTTGGTCAATGAAATATTGCCATCCCATATCCTCTCATCCTGACAAAATACTGAACAGTGAACACCTAGGTAATATAGGTCAGGTTAGGTTAAATATTTAAAAAATATTTTTTGTTGTCAACCAAATCATAAATACATAATTACGTACTACCCTCACAAAATTTTTTTCTAAATTATTAGAATCCTACATGATAAAATATAAACTTTTATCCCATAATTTGTCTATATAATAATAAATACTATTTTAAACTAAATGAAAATGAAAATTTTGCTTAACCCAAATCATAAACACGTTATAACGTAGTATACTAATCACAACTTTATTTCGGCAATTTTAGGTCTCTTTAAAATAAAACATAAAGATTTATCTCCTCTCTTATAATTTTTCCGTTGAATACTAAACACTATAAAATTTTTAAAAATTATTATAAATTTTTTTTGTTCTCACCCAAATCATAAACACATTTTACGTACTACTCTAATTAATTATTTTTATTTTGTTAATATCTTTATCTGGTAATATGGTTTACATTAAATACAATAAACAAAATGTTAGTATATTCCATTAGTAGTATCAGCATTAATATTAGTTGTTTTCAGGAAATATATTACTTACTATACATTTATGTCAAACAAATATTACCACGATTTCTATTTAAAAAAAACACATTTAAAACGTCAAACAAATTATTTATTTATATCAAATGTATAATTTATAAAGTTACATAATTTATTTAATGCTTACAAATATAAATAGGTTATATGTATTAAAATTAATAGATATATGTTTTGTATATCAGTTAAAATTAAAAATAAAAACAAAATTGGTCTTAACTGTTAATGTACACCTATGTACATTATAGCATGTTCAAGTAAATGCTGTTTTTAAGTTTTTTTATTTTACTAACATGATAATTTTTGTTTTATTCTTTTTTAGTTCAACTTTTTAGTTAAAATTAAAACTTTTAACAAAACTAAACTAACATATTCATAGATTTTTAGAAAATAAATATTCGGTGGTGACTGAAACTGTGTTAAAGGGTGATAGTGACATATTAAGAGAGAACTTCCGATAGTTGTAACATGAGTGTAATATAAAACTGTTTTATCAATTTGTTATTGTGTATGTAGATATTGAAAATTAATAATAAACTTTAAACTTACATTTTTATAAATTGAACCAAATATAAATTAGAAAATTAAATTTTATGTCTGAGAGACCTGCTGCAATATTCCATATTTCATAAAATATTATATATCAAGTGATTAAGGGTAATTAAGATGATTTATGTTATATTTTTTTATATTTATTTTATTATTAAAATCTACTGGTACATTAGAAAACGAGAATAAACGATAATGTAAGAATTGGTTATCAATTAAACTTTTAATATTTTGAGTGATTGAAGACCAATCTGGTATCATACTTTGGGATAATTTCCAAAATGATAAATCTGTCGTTTTCGTTGCGTTTGATGAATATTTCCCAAAAATCTCTTGTTTCTCTTCGGGTGTTAATTTCCTTATAATCCTTATGCCTTCAACTCGATCATTAGTGATCACTAAACATATTTAATATAATAAGTTCGTACCTATCAATTAATACAATTTTTCACGCGTGACACTATATAGTTAAAAAAATTATAATCAAATTTTAAATAATTGAAATTATTGTGAAATTTAAAGTTTTTAATATTACTCAATAATAAAAATATAATTGTATAAATGCACAAAACGTGAAGATACGTAGATATATATATTTTTATTACATTGATACATTGATTGTAACAAGTATTACATAGAATAAATTATTCAATTGTTATATATTGTTACCTATATTCGGACCAACTATTTCCACCAAATATTCTTCATTCAAATACGATGTGTTATTAATGGTAATGAGTGAAGTCACAAAGCTATAATATTTAAGTTCAAATAATAATTTTTGTAATAATATAATAATATTATAAATGAATAACTTATTTCAACTTACGAGTGTACAGACGATGCATTGCAATAATATAGTACTATTAGTAAATATATACTAGTCACAAAACCGTTATTCATTTTAACTATTTTGAAATATAAAAATATTACTAAAAATTACAGTAAAAAAAAAAAAAAACAATGATTTCTTTATTTATCATAAAGAATTGTATTGAACTTTTTTAAACATAATAATATACAACCATCACAGTTTATTATTATTGTCATATTCTTTGCTGATTAAATCATAAATGCAGGATTATATTGTTCGCTTTCAAACGAAATGGTTTAATTTGAATTTGATCAAATAATTTTTAACATATTATTTTGTCAAACTGTGTACATATAAGCTGATGATTAATATGACAGTCTTATCGTTGTGTACATACATTTTATTATACCGCATCAATAATAAATATGTGATCATTTCGTACATTTATTTGAATATTGAATAAAGCAATAACGTTGCTTTAATGTGGATTTTTGTTTTTAATTTTACATTTTACTTTTTACCTTTGTTAATTATTTTATATTTTATCATAATATAAAATTATTTTGATATTTGCTTCGTAAAAAGCTATATGACTGTGACAATGATTAATATTTAATATTATAGGAAATTAGTAAGAAATTTATAATTATCAAGATGGCCCAACTAGATTCTGTATCTATATAATATGTCAAATCACACATTATAATAATCAATCATTATTATTTTTGTCAAGTTATCTTAAGGTACACAATATATGAGGTTCATATATATATTTTTTTAAAATAAATAATTAATTAAATAATTAATGCACAAAAATTGATAAAAATACAGTTAAAAATACAGTTAAAAATATTTAATTTCATTCAAAATGACGATTTAAAAACTTATGTCCATATACCTTGGAGAATTTTATTACAATAACAGTTTATTATGAAAAAAGAAAATATTTATAAAATTATAATTGATGAAATAGTTTATTTATTTTAGGATAACAGCCAATTATTAATAGTTAATATTTCAACTTATTGAAAGAATAATTTTGAACGTATAAATAATAATTATAATTTAAAAAAAGAAAATATAGAAATTAGTTATATATTTATTTTCTTTTATTTTACTATCGTTGATAAGTCGTCAACACATTTTTCATTTTAATAATTTTATAATCATAATATGTACAATGTACCTACAGGATAAATTTATCAAATAATCTTATTAAAGAATAATGTATAATATTCTCTTTTTGTTTACATTAAAAAAAAATACTTAAAACATTATTTTGCGTCTAATATGGTTTTTCTTTTTTCAATCAATTTTCGAAATATGTCTTAAATATAAAATATATTACGATTTTATTTATTTTATATTTATTACCATTATGCGTTATCATGACAAAATTCGCATTAATGAAATAAATAAAATGAGTAAAAAATAGGCATACTATGATACTATTGTTTTGCGGTAGTTGATAATAAGTTTGCGTTTGCATATTGAAAATATAAAGTGTTAAAAATATGCCACTCAAAAATCATTAGTCAAACAATATGTGTTATACCACACATAGCAAATACAATAAAAATACATCAATGACTAATAGGTTTCGTTGATTATGAGTAGTTAAATATAGTAGTATAATATATTCGTAGTAATAGAAATTTGTATAAAATAAATACAAATCAAAACGAAAACTGAAAAAAGTCTCATAATTATATTATTCATCGAAATAACAATATTTTTTAACGGTCAGTTTTTGTATAATACGGAATCAATTTTTTGGATTTATCTTAAATTATCTTTAATTATATATTATAATCTACTATATAAACATTTAAATAAGTGTTTATAATTTATTTATGTTATTAAATATACATTTTTCTATAAATATCAAGCAAAATGGTTTTCAAAAAAAATTGTAAGTAATATTTTTATTATTATGTGAAACATAATTAAACAATGTCTTGTTTATTAAAAAAAAATTCTTTATTTGATATAGTTTTTTTATTATAAAATTACACATGCAAGAGTTAATGTGATATAAATTGAAATTTTTTCAATTAGCACTCAGCTAATATACGAGATAGATAAATATTAAAATATGAAAATGCATTCTATTATTTATAATTGAGTTGATAGAATGCATTTTCATGATAATGTGTTTGAATTTAACTAATAATAGTATTATACCCACTACCATAATATCATAATAAAACATACTATATATATGTTATTATTTCTGGTATAAAGTACAAAATTACCTTAAATATTTCACCATAGTTTTCGAAGTTTTTCGAAATATATTACATAACATGTATCATATTATTATTAATTTTTGATAACCTTTTTGTTAATAATAAATTGCTGACTAAAATTATTGCATAAGTATTGAAATCACATCTATACATTTTTGTAACGTATACGATGGTAAATCATTAAAAACATATAGATACTTAATTTGATATCAGAAATAGTATAATATATACGTACTTACAGGTTGATCAGAATAAATTAAAAATTTGGATTGAATTATTAGTATAGTATATTGTAATATTTTGAGTTTCACTCAGAGTCGTATTTCTAATGCAATATCTTTACATTCAAATTGTAATTATAATATACCATTTATTTCTCCAAGGACCGAAGGGACAAAAGAGGTACATCAAAATTGACTTTTCTACTTTTTAAAATTATTTATCTGTTGAAGACTATAAATAAATATTTAGTGACCCAAAGTCTATAGCTGAATTACTGATATACAGTGTGTCCTAAATATATTTACTAATAGCAATATCTTCACAAAAATTTAAAATTTTTGAATGCAGATTTTTCAAATCATTATTTAGGCAATGGACTACAATATAACTTAAATTACTTGTTAAAGAAAAAACGTTAAGGTAATGACGTTTGAAATATCATTTCTCCGATAATTGTAAAAAACTCCTAAAAATCGAAAACATGATAAAATTAATAGATCGACACGTCTAAATTAACGTCATATAAATATAGAGTATATATTAGAGTTATATATATTAAAGTAACTACGTTCAATTTTTACATAACTTAAAAAAAGATTTATTTTTAATTTTTTTTTATGTGACGTCTTTTTTAAAAAGAGTAATAAAAGTAATATTATAGTTTGTGCTTAAATAATAATTTGAAAACTGTATTCAACAAATTTAATTTTTCGTGGAGATATTTCAATTAGTAAATAAATCTGGGTCATTCTGTATAAATAAATTTATGTCTTTATCCTTATCGTTTTCGTACTACAGATTTCAATATAATCACGTATAATAACCACAGATTTCTATATCTTAAGGATTTAGATTTAGATATGATATAGAAAACTGTGATAATAACGTATATTAATCAGTAGTGTAGTCGATATAAAAAAGTATTGAGTATACGCAATGTATTCCTAAAGTATATAATTATATTCTGAGTTTCTAACAAATTGAAATATATTGGTATTAAGGTATATACAAGTTTATTTCAAACGTATAGAAATAGATTAAAGACTTGTAATACATTTTATTTATAAAATGTATTGATTTTAGAAAGATGTTTTTTTTATGTCTAAAGACAGTTTTTTGGTTAGAAAAAATGGTCAGATTATTATAAGTAGGAGGCTATGATTTTGGTAGAAAAATTCATCCAGTTGCTAATTTGTTTAGCTCATTTTTCAAATTTCTCAAAAGTTTTTCCCAGGAGGAGAAAAACTAGCAAAAAATGACGGAAAACAGAAAAATTATGGTTTTTGTGAAATTAATTTTAAATGTTTCGAGATAAATAATACAATTTTGTACATAGAGACTTTTAAATTTTTTTGAGTATTCTCATAGGTAGTTTATTTACTTGATAAAATTTAGAACGTATTATCAGTATAATATATTGTATTATATTGCCTTTTGCTCAGAATCATATTTTCGAATCAATGTCATTGAATTTAAATCTTAATTATAATAAACCACTAATTTCTCCGAGGACTGATGGGACGAAGGAGGAACGTATTGTATTGACCATCCCGCTTTTTTATAATTTGTTTGGACGATAATATAATTACAAGTTAAAAATAATTAAATATTTATATTATATTATAAATATATAATAATTACTATGTTAGTTTATAATTATAGTAGTACTAGTAAAATATATATTACCTATCTAATAATAATAATTTTGTATATTTAACTATTACCTGTTGTAATTTTGTAAATATTTGAATTTATAATTAATACCTATAAGATTTTAAATATAATTATTTTTATGTTATTTTATTCATTTTATTAGATATGTATGAATCGTATTTAAAATTAATGACATAATATTAATATGTTTTTAAAGTTAAATAAAATCAGTCAAGATTGGGCAGACGAGT
The DNA here is from genome assembly GCA_013282895.1 of Eriosoma lanigerum. Taxonomy (NCBI): domain Eukaryota; kingdom Metazoa; phylum Arthropoda; class Insecta; order Hemiptera; family Aphididae; genus Eriosoma; species Eriosoma lanigerum. The sequence continues at coordinate 24,407,089 of CM023357.1, forward strand.
TAGCGAAAAACGACATAGCATCACATAGTAATAACGCCTATGGGGAGAATATCTATATCATCCGATCAACACATAAAATAAAGGAGTTGGGTGTTAGAGCGGTGGATAGTTGGTACAATGAAATTATGTTTTTCAATTTTCAAGGAACAAACGATGACATGGCTGCTTCTACAAAAGCTTGTAATTATGATACAATTTTTTAAATAATTTGTTATACGAAAAAAATTTTTATAAACAATAATAGTTTGCCTTTATGATTTAAAAGTAGACTATGTTGCAAAATTTATTAAAGTGATTAATTTCAAATACTAGTACTTTGTCAAAAACTTAAGAAATTTTATAGACAACAATTGTGGAGAGCTGAATGATACAATAGAGTTAGAAATTTGTGTGGTATTTTGTGTATCAGTTAGGTAGTACAGAAAAAAGATTTAAATGTTAATGTAGAAGAAAGAAATAATTGGCACCTACTTAATGATATGGGGCAAGTTACAAATTTATATAAATTATTATTTAAAAGTAATAGGTAGACAAATTAGATGAAAGAAATGAAAACAGTGTATTTGAAGTCAATATTTATTTTTAATTTAGCAATTAATCGTAACCTTAATATAAATACTATACCAATAATAAAATAGTAACCAGAGAAATTGTTATATAAGAAAATAATAATATTTTTATCTTTAAATATGAAAATAAATCTAATTTTAACTAAATGTAAAAAAAACATAATTTTATTTGTACGAGTTTTAAATTCATATTGTTGTTATATGCATAGTGCATGATCTAATACTGAAAACATATAATGGACGAAAAGAAAATATTCTTGTAACTCATTTACAAATCGCTGAACACTGAAATAGATAATTAATTGCATTATGTTTAATTAAAATGATTTATTTAACTTATACATCCATCCTGTCATCTTAAATCATATGCATTTGATAAGTTAAAAACAGTAGCGCCAAAGTCTTTAACATTTACTATGACAGCGAGTAAAATTTTAGATCTTATTTTATACGAATAGTTGAAATATGAATGAAAATTCTTTAAATATTAATTATTTAACAAACATATTTATACAGCTACCAGCCCATTTCCCATCCATCTATCAACGACTTTAAATTTACTATGACATATGTCATGGAATCATTAATTGATCGGCGCCATTGGTTTAAAATAACTAAATTAAGTGAAAAGATGGATTTTTGGAATTAGTAGCTATTTGTAAAATAAATACTGAACATGATACCATGTTATGAGTAATAGTTTTTTCATTAAAAAATCTTTATCATTATTTAGCACATGTATTGGGACAATAAACTGGTAAAGTACTACATTATTGAATATGATTGACTTATTTGTTTTTAATAATTATTAGCATTAATAAATGACTTCAATTGACATATATTTATAGAATATGGTTTTATATATATATAACCTTGTTATAAAAGTATTAAAAAAAAAAAAAGTCATCTAATAATATATAAACTGTTATTATGGTCAGAAATATTGTAAAATATGCATTTTTAAACATGTTTGTATTCTAGTTCATTTCACCCAAGTTGTTTGGAAAGGCACTAAAGAACTTGGCGTTGGCGCATCTAAAAGTTTACAATCCGGTAGTATATATTTGGTTTGTAACTATGATCCTCCAGGAAATTTCACATCTCAATTTAAAGAAAACGTGTTGCCACCATCATCATGATGTCCCGAGCTGCCATTGGACACAATTAAATTTGATGTTATTTTATATTCAAAATTTCTATTTGTAATGATGTGTACGATGGTACCTAAATGACTTTGGAAATACAATAAAACAACGTATAATAATGTTACGACAATAATTGTTTGAATTCATTTGTCTTTATTTCATATTATAATAATTTATATAATAATATAGATAACATTACTCTAATAAGGCTTTAGTTATATCAATACAAAAGATACAAGGGTTGAGAGTAAGATAATAAGTCTCTATTTTTAAACATTTTTTTTTTTTTATCTTTGTTCCCACAGTTGAACAATATCGCATGTACCAAAAACTTTAGTGTGTGATATCGTACTCGTAGTATAAGAAAATAATGCTATCATTTAAATACAATAATAATATTATATATCAATAAATTATACGAAAATGTTCTATGACTTAACACATAAATACCTATTATACATAATAATATATATTATATAAATATATCGGCACAAGGCTAATGTTTAACATTATCATCCATTGTTATATAAATACATTCATATATAAATATAATATATTATATAATATTCAAAATCTAAAGTCTAGACAGTTTTTTTACTTCGTTTTTTTTTTTGTTTTTTTTTTATATAATTTCTACATTTTTACTTTTTAGTCTATATCAATTCGCAATGAGTTTCGCCGACTGATTTTGCAGTAAGTAGGTAAATAGATAGGTAAATCATGTCATTTTCGTTTTATAAAATTATGCGATCAACATGCTGTCTATATCATTCACTGCATGTCAAATTATTATGATAATGTGCATAATACAAACAAATGTTTGACACCAACAATCATTTTAATAAAATTTAAATTTGGATACGATTACCTACACGTACATTACCATTTACCATAACATTACAATCTAGCGTGCAAGTAGGAAAATATTTTTATAATAACTAATTATGTATCAATTAAATACACCTAATAAAACAACATTGAATGGTAATTATGATTTTATTTCACAAGTTTTAAAAATATTAGACAATATTGTATCTAACACATTTGGACAATGATTTTTTTTCGGTATAATAATGATTATAGTCATTCAGAAGTATTATCGGCTTCTTTATTTGGTCAGAAGTTCGAGTATACAGGTAGACTATTTTTTTTAAGACGACAGAAAATTCACTAAAATTTAATTCATCTTCGCTACGTATGTAGAATTTTCTTCATATAACCTATAACGGCTAACTGAAGTTTAATTTAAAAACTGTGTATATATTATAATATGTGTGAGTATTATTGTAAGTGTAACACCGAGACATTGCATTTTAAATATATTTTACTTATATATACGACTATACGTATCTCCTGTGTTTCTATCATTCAAAGAGTAACTATTAAACAATATTTATAGAAAATATATTTTTTAGAAGATATTTTGTTATTATATCTAAAATTATAATTTATAATAATTATAAATCATTGTTCCCTACACAATAATACATTTAAAATTTACAACCTTTTTACAATATTATAACTAAATATATTCGAAATTCGGAATTAATGAGTTTTCCTATGTGATAAAGGTATTATAGGCATACATAATATAATATTATATCATTATTATTATTGAAGCTTTGAAACAAAAACAAAATCCTCTATGGAATACGAGACTTAACTCGAAATTGAAACTAGACCGGAACGTGTATTAATTCCTTTTTAAAAAAAATTAAATCTCAATTGGTATCGATAGTCGAATAAAATAAGTTTGTACTGTTTTTAAAAGTTTCGATTTTTATTTGGTTTAAGATTTAAAATCTATACATATAAAAGTTTATCCCATGTAAATATTCTCTAAAACGATTTGCCGAACGAAAAAGAAGCCTTGTTTTTTTGGAATTCTAAGATTCCAATATCGGAATCTGAAAAATGAAATCGAAACTGATAAAACCATAAGAGTCCCAAACTGAGGTTTGGTGTTTTTATGTTGCATTAATTATATAATCATGACTAAATTTTACAGTATAATATTCATTCAGCCCTAGTTAATTATTATCTAAGCTCAATGATATTAGTAAATGATATGATCGTTAATGAGTTAACGATAAGCATATAAAAAGTAGCATTAATAATTTTTAATACATTCGAGTAGATATTACAGTATTTATAGTTTTCATTAGTGGATAGGCTAATATTATAGTCATTGGATTTCGAGATATTTAAGTGATATGCATTTCAATTTTGTCTGTAGGTAAATCGTAACACGAGAAAGAGTTAAATTTTGTTTGAAAAAAAAAAACAGGATCATAGTGTGTACGTTGCAGTGAAAATACGCGTTCACATCGCTTCATTGAATTTTCATTATGTTTACGGCCGATTTCGTGCAACAACGATGATAAAACGATACCTAATGCCGTCGTTAAGGGATCATTCGAAACAAAAACCCATTTCACCGGCCACCGACGCATGTCGTATGGTATTTAATAACATTTTTAGTAAATATTTTTTTACCCTAATTCCGAAGATATTACAATGTTTAGCCGTCCAAATACCGATAGGTAATCGAACGGAATTAATTTTGTTTTCCCTGAGGGATAATCGACGCGTCTATTATCTATTTTTATTATAAAATATTTATTCGTAAACATTTTTGGCACATATAACACCGTTCGTACTCACCGCGCGTCCGTGTGGTTATCAAAAAAAAAAAGAAAAAAAAAGGAAAAATGAAAAAAAATTTACAAAATGTACACACGAATAGAACGACGACGACACGATGGCGAACATATTAATATACCTATGTAATCTAATCTAATATTTTAATCTTATCTATTGTTTTAAAAAAACTAAAAAAGTGTGGTTACCGAAATTGGTTAGGCGATACGTTTGAAATAATACGGATAAGAGCGAAGAAAAAAATTCATCATCATCGCATACAATATGCAATATAATGCGATGTACAATAACGTTGACGGAGTAAAAAAAAAAAATAGTTATCGAAAAGGATATTGTGGTTTATTGCGGAGAAGTTCGCAAGAAACAAAAAAAAAAAAAAACGTAATACTTCATACGACTGGTGTGAGATGCATTTTTTATGCGTTTTAAATGCGCATAATTATAATATCGATAATAACAATATTATTGTTTTAATATTTACGTAAGTACGAAAGTTTATGGTAATCAATGCGCGTGTGCGTCTGTTATAAATACAAATAATGGTTATGGTTTTAATATAAATAATATTGTATCCGCAGTGGTCGAAATGAGTGAAAATAAATTAACGGAGGGATGGTTTAACATGGTTCACATGATTCCTCTCAGGCCATTGTCAAGCCACGTTTAATAACAAGTAGATTGACGGATTTAAAACGAAAAAGAAAGGATTCGCCCCTTCTCCGGGTCGACCTACTCTGACAACCACGGGACTAAAAATTCGACGCAATCGTTTTTTTTTTTTTTTTTCCCAGAGCTACAAGACAGTTCCGACATGATTGTTTTATTATAAATCCATTTTATCATTATCGTGTACTCGTTTAACTGTCGCAATTGTTAAACAATTATTAATACAATATATATTAACTAATATTGATGATTAATTACGAAGAATTATAAAGTATCGGTATTTGTCGAAAGTATTTTAACCGAAACATATTTTATTGAAAAATCAAGCCAGTTATAAAATATGTATGTAAATCACAGTTTATAGTACGTTTGTTACATTTTCACATGAAACACGGTTCGGACGAAATGTTTATCGGCAAAAATACGTTTCGGAATCAAAACTGTTGGGATATAATGTTTTCTACAGTTTTATTTGATGTATAAATAATATCGTCTTAAATAAGGTTAAAATATTTATTGTCTAAAATAAAAAATAGGAAAAAATATTTTTCTTTAAAAAACTGATCCAATAAAACATATTCGAACATTTTACTCGTCTCTTTTATTACGACACCGAAGAGATGAGTAAAAGCGATCGTTAAAAATAAATAAACGATTTATTTTAATAAATCTGTTTTTGTGGATCATAATATTTTTTCGGCATTTATCCACACTACGGAATTATAAAATTACAAATTAAATGTGGTGTTGCAATAAACATAATACTGTTTAATTTAACGTTAATATATAATTATGTTATTTTTTTTGACTAAAGACAGATTTTTTTTTGTTAAGTGAATATTAATTTTTTTTTATACCATCATTTATACAACAATCGGCTGGGAATAGAAAAAAATGGACCGTTTTGGATGGTTAATAACTTTTATGAATATTTTTGCATTTTTTTTTATAAATTTACTGTTTGTCGAAAAATTATAATTTTATGAATGCTCTAAGAAAGCATTTATTCATTTTAGTACCTCTATATTATTATTTTTTTTCAGAATTATAAATTACCTAAAAATTAATATTTTAATAATAATATCACTGAATTTACTTTACTAAAATCTAGAGAAGGAATGCAAGCACTTTAAGTATATTTTTATATTGAAATTAGTTTTTTCTATACTTGTTGCATACGGATCTTAAGAAAAAAATAAGGTAGATAAACATTTTGTGTTGCGCCAACCCAATAAAGATCATCGATAACTTCTGGTTATTTATTTTGTATTATTTTAAGATGTTTTAAATATTAATTTTTCAGAAATTGAATGGTTTTACAATTAAAATACCAATTATATACATAAAATAAATGTTAATTATAAATAAAATATGATTATAATTTGAATTTATTAATAGAGAGTTTCCTCAGTTTTGAAATTTGCAGGGGTTTTTATATAGTCAGTGGCGTATTTACGAAATGAGGTTATTGGGTTTCAATCCCCTTAACATTGAAAAATATTGATTATTATATAATATTATAAACTTGCATATCTTTTAGAAAATTGTTGAACTCGGGTAGAAAAAATTTGAGAATACGCCACTGTGTATAAGTATGGATTTAAAAAATATAAGTATAATCCGTCCAGTTTTTCTTGGAACCTCGAGACGTCACACGTCTAACTGCAGGATCAAAAACTTTAAATTAGATATAATTTGTTAATGACGAAACAAATATCTCACAATAATAACTACTGGTTGGGCGATAGTATATATTTTCGTTATCAATGTATACGACTTGTAATATATTATTAAAATAATACACACTATCGTCGCCACAATTTCAATGATCACTACTTACATATTTTTAAAAAAATCCAAAGGACGTCCAAAGGGCGTCAGGTTCAAAGATGAACCGGACAGGTCATATCTAAAATAACGAATTAAAGTTTCTATTTAATTTTTCTTAACGTTCTATCATTAAGCGTGTTTTCGCGAAGCAACCAAGAGCGACCAGGTAGCTAAATTCAACAAATACACCGTTTTTGCGGAATTGGTCGTTAAAATTGTTTGCTCGTTTCAGCGACCTGGTACCTCAGTTTAACTGATTATCGAAATCGCTGTTGGTGATGTTTGGTCGCTAAAAATAGTTTTGATAAGATCTTATAAGACCATGGTCCTCATACAAATTGAACAATATGATAAGGAAATCAGCAAACATTCTGGTTTGGCGATACCGTAAATTTCCCGGCGAACTGAGCAAATCGAGCGAACAATTTGGACAACCTAGTTGCTTTCGGTTGCTCAGCGAAAACAACGCTCATTGTAATTTTTACACTGATGTGTAACGGATTGTGTCTATTCGTAATTAAAACGGTAAAATGTAATAGGAGGTATTCGATGGGTGATAATTTTCGGTTGTTGAAACGTGGATGTGGAAGCAATTGAGAAGAACGCGCGGGCTGTGCGGCTTTACAGCCACTTGTTGCGAGTGTTTTGGCTCTTCCTCTTGCCCCACATCAAGTTGTATCATACGATCGTGCCCTGCAAATGTTCCTGAGACGAGTGCGGTGACATGACCGGCGACGACACGGCAGACGGATGGTGTAATGACGGCACGATCATGCTGGTGTTGCTGGAAATCACCGGCGACGAGACTTCTTCGGGCGGAGTCACTTCCAGCCCGATGCTGCCGTTCAACGCGATCTTTATTGCGCTGCCGCTCATTTCGCTCGGGTGCAGCTGCGAAAAGACAAAACGGCGATAATAATAACGAGTATAGATAATCGTATTCGTATTCGGCTTGACGTGGTCGGGTAATGGGAGTTTTTATTCGACTTGGGCACATTGACGAAAATTCATTGAAATTATAGGGTGGTGGGGGGCTAATATTTTTAAGACCAATAGAGCCATGGCGGATTCATAATCACGGGGTGATTCTTTTATCGTACTACACTCATTATTTCAGTCAATTTTTTTTTTTTTTTTTTTACAAAATATTTAGAACTTACCTATTATCTTTTATTTTTACTTGGAAATAATTTGTTTTACAATTTTTTATCTCGTATATCTTTGAAATTTTATACTTTTTTCAAATGCCATTCACCAATTAGCGGAAAAAAATCTTTCTTTGTCATTTTTAATTTTGTCAACTTTTAACTTTTCAAAGAAAAACAGTGATTTAAATCAAGTGTTATAATGAGTATTTAGTAAATAATAAAACTGATTCTTAGGGGACGCTAATTTTGTTCATTATTGTTTAGTGTTTACATACTGCGCGTCTGTACCTACTACACAGCTACGTAGTTCGTTATTTAGTTATTTTATATAATAATTGAAATATAAATACAGATGAAGGCGTATTTACTATTTATAAACACTCCATAATTTTAAAATTTACTTATGTAAAATTTTAAAGTGTGAACTGTAGTTAAAGTGATGTAAAAATCGTTACAAAAATATCTCCTATGTACCAAAATATTAAATAATCGAATTTTCAAATACCAATATTATAAAAACTAATGGATAAAAATGAAAAAATGTCTTCACATAAATTATTTTTAAACTATTACCTATGCAATAGAATAAAAATAAATATAATTTGTCATTTAAAAAAGTATAAAACCGAAAATTTAAGCAAGAAAAAAAATTGTAAACAGTTTAAATTTTATGTAAAAATAAAGAGTAATAGGTCACAAAATATTTTGTAAAAAAAAAAAAAAATTGAAAACATAAAAATTGATTAAACAAAAAATAATTATCATGTATATGTACAATACAAACAATTTTTAATAGAAAATTGTTTGAGGGGGCTCAGCTATACAAGCCCCTCCCCATTTCCACCTATGCTTAAGCACTGTGGTTATTTAAATGAAATGAGTAATATAACGGTAAAAAATGATAAGAGATAATATGAAATAGATCGTGAATAAGGAGAGATGAACGATTGTTTGGAATAACTTGGGAGTGCTTGGGACTATTTGGCACCACGTTGAATCTTGGATAATATGTTTTCCTAATTTTGCACCCCTGAAATTACGCTTATGTCATAAGTAGTCTGGCAAATCTATAATACGAGTATGCCTTTCTGTACTACAAGTGCTCTGTGCATAGCTACAAAATTTCATAGTAGGTTTTTTCTATTATATACACAAAATACAATTTCTACAAGTTTGTCACAAGTTTTCTACAGTCTTGTACTAACTCTTTTATCGTGTTTTTTAAACTGTTATCAAAACGATCGTTAACATATATATATATATAAAAAAACAAAAAAAATTTCACAGTTATTACTGCAAGTATTATTAATTAAAATCATAATAATTACGATATATATTATATTATACTTATTGAGTAATTTATAATTGTATGTTTGTAGCATTTTAGTTACAGTGTACGAAAAGATAAAAACAAACTATGAGGAAAAACATGATAAAAATTCAGTACAAGCCTATTATATATAAGATAAGATAAGATAGTTGAGTAATGACAAAGAATATAATATTATATTCTACGGTGATGATCAATTAAATGTGATAAATATTATTGTTACTGTGTTTACAGTGATAGTGTTAATATCAAATAAGGTTAGGTTTGTAGCCAAATGCATGGGCGTTCATGAGGGGAAGACAGGGCACTGGCCTACAATGAACAAAAAAATGAACTTGTAATTTTAATAAATTAAAATTATTATTATATTATTGTTAGTTTATATAAAATCTATACAAATTTTTTTTCATTAATTAGTTAAAAAAATAAGACAATAAATAAAATATATTTGATACTTTATTTTTCCAATTTCTACAGTAAATTCCCTATAGATAGTTTATTTTTTAAATTTATAAAATCTGCAGTGTTGAGTTAAAACAAAAATGAGCCAATTTAATATAAGATAATAAATATAATTTTGAATGAAATCTTAAGAATTTAAATATCGTTTTTTCTAACTCAGAACCATACGAGAAGATTTTATCTATTAAGTGATTTTAGATTATTTTATGTGGGATAACATAAAAAAACCAATAAGTATTTTTTTTATTTTATTATTTTCATTTAAATTTTTTAGATTACCTAAAATAAAATTATTATGGTGTATAGATGAAAGTGGTGCCATAAATTGTAAGGGCCCCGGAATCATGTTTTTAGGAAAAAGTATCCGTTAAAAAAGTATCCAATAAATCTGAATCAATGAAAACATTATATATTCTTAAAGTAAATTAGTTTTTCTAGTATGTTTATTATAACTTTATAAGTATAATAAGTACTACTGTATATTTTTCACATATTTCATTATTTTATTGATAATTTATTATTAATATTTTAAATATATATTATATACATATAAAAATATGTATATGTATATGTATGTATGTATGTTTTTTTTCAATTGATTGCAGTAGTAACTGATAAGTTCACATATCAGAATTATTGTCATCGCTGGCCACATCACCGGTGAAATATTAGTAGGTATCCTTTTTGTCACCGTGATTGTATAGATTTAATAATAATATCATTAGATTATTATTAGGTTATTATTTATAACTTGTGATTATGATGAGATAAAACGTTTTATTGTAGTTTTGGAGATAGTTATAATGTATAGTCAAGTCTGTATAATATTTGTAGTATTCTCTCAGCACGCGACTGAAACTGTTATTAAGTGGTACCTATATTAATAATAATAAGTTAATATGGAAATTTTACTACTTATTTTCCGGGTACTTTTTTAATGGGTATTTTTTTTCCAGGATGCTTTTTATTCGGTACTTTTTTCTGGATACTTTTTTTTCGGTTATCCCCGGATTATACTCCCCTTGGCACTATTACAACCATACTTGATCTGGGTTTGGTTGACATAATATTTGTTCATAAAAACACGTATTGGATATAGTGTTGAATAAAGGTATACTCCTAATATCCTGAATCTTGAGTGGAAAATAGTAAACAAGAGTAAATTTTTAATCAAACAATTTTTTTTATAAAATTTTCTAATTTTTTATTTTAGTCAAATATTTTATGAGGGATTTTTAAAATTTCTAGAAGGTCTATTAACTTCGATGTTCTTATGATAAATCTATTTTAAATTTTAAACCGTATTGACGGGAATTTCATATTATTTTAATTTCGTAAAGCACACTTGGCTCAAGACCCGTAAAAAATTCGACAAAAATATGTTTATTGGCTATAATAATAACAAACATGTATAAAACATTTGTGGTTTTTAATGGTTTTATTCGTGTACCACAACGTTTGTATACCTATATTGTATATATTTTATTACTTGTTAATCGAGTGTAAAAGTCATAAAAAGGTGCTATTATGATTAAATAAACAATTACATAAAAAAAAAAAGTTTTTATTTTTTTATTATTCCCAGTGGTGTTTGTAACGTACTCGGTCGTTTCTGTGGTACTTATTCAATCCATTAATTTAATTACGATTGCTACAAATTTTAGATTCTAAACGTAACAAGGAATATAATAGTTTTACAATGATAACATGTGCTTTTTATTTTGTTGTTACATTTTCAAGTAGAAAAATGGTCACTTTAAGTAAAATATATTTTTAGTAAAAACTATTTTATTATATACTATTCTATTTAAATCATTATTTAAATTCCCAATAATTTTCTTTATATTACCCAAAAATGACAAAAAAAAAGAAAAAAAAAAAAAGAATGGAAAATATCACAAAATTATAATTTTTACGATAATTTATAATAACTCAAGAAATAATATACGTTTCGAATTTTCAATTCTAACACATGAAATAAACAAATTAGGAATCTATTCCATGGTGTAATATTGGTCTATTATTTTATTGAATAATATAATAGTATGATATGAAATTCATTTACGATACAAACAATACGTACCTATTTCTTTTTGAACTTCGCAGTCTACTATCACATTGGTAAGTTTAATAATTATTATTGTTTTTTCGTCGGTTAACGAAATATAGTGATCGATTTGTTATCGTCATTGCGACCGTTAATTTTCAAAAACATAGTGATTTAATAATTTTTGTTAGTATGTATACTACAAAATGACTAATAGTGTTATAAAACTTACGAGTCTGACATGAACGATATCATATAACTAATAATAATAATAATTATTATTATGTATTTAATAGTTCAGCGGTCTAATTGTCCTATAGTCCATTGTAATTATGATATACTGCAGAAGCGTATTTAGGATTTCGTCAAGGAGGAGGAGGATATGGGATGGCAATAATTCATTACCAAGATTAAGCCCCCCCCCTATTCTCTCACCGTATCGTAAACAATGAGTGTTAGGTTAGCAATTTTGATATTTTTATAGGTTAGGTTATATAAAGTAATTTATTTTATAACAGTTTTCGAAAAATATCACTAGAACAAATAAGTCAAGTGATGTGAGATCTATCCCTCATATCCCCCTCCCTCGTAAATACGCCATTTCCCTATTGTCAAGACCATGCATCAGGCGATAACAGGTGATATACCTATCAGCAAACCTGATTAGGTGCATTAACGTCTAACTACTGCCTAATATTAACTATAACAGTGTGCACGATATCATTATCGTTATCGAGGCTAGCTGAAATAACTACAAAGTTACCTCAGACCGCCTTCGCGCAGTGACGATATTTCTCATTGATCGAGCACTTAGGCTTACTTGCATGCTGGGTCTACGCTCGTGTCCGATGGACCCGATCGGAAAGTGCGATACTCCCAGTTCTTCGAGGCTGCTCTTCCTGTTGCACGCGGACAGTCCTTGCCGGAGAGAGTTGGACCTCCTCAGCAGTATGTCGTCGACCACACGCAGCGAATTGGACCGGGCGCGCAGAGCGCTGCCAACCGTCGGGCTGTCCGGCAACGAGAGGCTATTCGACTTGGTGGTGACCAACGGCGGCGGTCTGGTCATGAACGGCGGAAAGGCCATGGTCGATCCTCTCCTGGAGCCGAATCCCAGCTGTCCGATTGTCGAGTTGAAGCTGATGTTCGACTTTCTGCGACTGTTGTGCCTTTCGAACGTTTTCTGCGCCGAGAACGGGCTCGGCCGCAGGATGTACCTGAAAAAACGATAACGATAACGATTAATCCGGGCACAACATTAGGCGTGTTTTCCCAATTAACCAAATGTAACCTGGTTACTGTATTTTTTTATAAACAAGTCGTTTTCGCGATTTTCGTTACTAATTTGGTAATAACTTTTGGTTATAGGTTACTGATATTTGATAACCGATCGAATGTAATGGTTATATCGTTTGGTTATTGATAATATGGAAACGTGATAATATGAAATTCAAACCACAGAATATTTGTTATTAAACATAATTGTTTTGTGTACATAAAAATACAAAAAAAAGATAAAAATACATATAAATACATATATATATATAAATAGTATAGGAAATTAATTAGTATACCTCACTATTAAATGTATTAATCATTTCTCACATAGTAATATTTTGTTTAGATATGTATTTACATTTTTTTATAGAAAGTGTTCTCATATTTATTTTGTCATTAAAATTTAGAAAATCGAACGCATTAGGTCATAGATAATACATGAATATCTGACCTATAACTTTTTTTTCAAAATTTATTTTAATATCGTTTCTCAATTGAGTTAATTGATTTAATATAATATTTAAAGCTGCGATTTCCATAATTAATGATTATTAATACATAAAATAATAAAACTATTTAGTATTATTTTATAAACTATAGAGTCTTTCGGTTATCTATTTTCTATAATCTTGTAATAACCACAACCACATCGTTTTCGCGGGTCTTTAACCAATAAACAAAATTTTATAAACACGACTGATAATAAATATAACCAGGTTAACCGCGAAAACACGCCTATTGTTTTATCGTGCAATGTTGTTTGTTTTATCAAAATCGTCGGTCGTCGTTAAATTCACACGGGATAATCGATTAAAGAATAATTATTTCGAACAGTAACCCAAAACCATCTCGAAGAGATGAAAGTACTTAATCGCGTGTACAGAAGGCATCTTACACAATGTCGCCCTCTTCGAGTTTGAGGTCACAACTTGGATTGATAATGACGTACGACAGGCTGCTCCGTTTTTCACTGACATCTTCGTGATCAACGGAGGGTAAATTCAAACTGTCCATTCGTGATCTGACCAAGTTTACGATTTCTGCCCGTTCGATTAAGTTGTCGTGATTATCGCGAGCGTCGTCATGCATGTTTATCGAGAACTGTGTAAAACATTTAATCAAATCGTCGTTTATTAATTACAATATAATAAGTCAAATTGTATTTTGCACTTAGAAATTTTATGATTATATTATGTTTTATGCGAATATTCTATTGTTAAAATTAATGTAGCTCTTAGCGTTTATTTTCTTGCCGCATGCATTGCTTAATTTGCGGAACAAATTAATTTTAATTAGTTTTGAGCTTATAAATGTTTTTGTTTATTTTTAATTTTTAATAAAATTCCACGAAATATTTAGCGCGGTGTGAGTTTTCAACAATCAAACCATCGTATTATTAATAACTAATTCGTTTTTAAATGTACTAAACTACTAAATGTACTTTAATAAAATTTTAAATGTTAAAAACAATCGTGAAAATAAATTAAAAAATCACATTCAATAATTTATCATTTTAAAGACCAAAAAATGGATAAATCTAATATTTTCGTGCGATAAATATGAATTTTAATATTTTAATAATAATGCAAGCTAATAGGTTGAAAATTAAATTTAAAATTAAGCATAAGAGCAGTTTTTCATAATAATAATTATAAGAAATGTTTGTCATGCATTGGGCATATAGCATATATTTATTGAAATCAATTTATTACGGTACAAATGTTTTCTAAAGTTAACAATATTTTTTAGTATTTTGCGTGATATTTATACTAAACATATATTATTATGTATATATTATGTATTTTAACAAAGGAAGTATACGATAGGGCATAGATCAATTATTATATGTTTTAAACATATAAAATTATTTTGAATAAAGATGATTTTTAATTGAAAATTAATTTTAATATTTAAACACTTTATAAATTTAGACAATAATTTACTATATGAAACACTGTCGCTCTTTTCTCGGATTCATGTCAAACATATTTTTGTTTATCGTATGGAGTTTAAATTATTATAGTTATAACAATTAATACCTTAAATAATAATAATATTATTATTATTTTAACGTACACAATTTTAAATCAATAGTAATGGAAAAATTAAAAATCCGTTTGATTATTTTTATAATTTCACATAATATTATTATTATTATTATTATTGTTATAGTCACAATCGTGTGTCGAGTGATATGAACGAGATGATTTTCTAGTACTCAGTATCACAGCATTGTGTATCTGGGATTTTTCAAAAAATAATTATTAAGCTTTTACAACACGAGTTCACCACGGATTATAATGTTTCTATAGCAAACATTTTCATCTCACCGCAGTTAGATAATCAATATGATTTAATAGTTTGTTTGCAAATGTTAGTAAATATTAAAATCTATTGCATCTAGATAAATAATGTATATTTATTTTGTATAAGAATTACATTTAATAAATGTTTTCCTCAGTATACATATACTAAACTTTGCTAATTACTATTTACTTAAGTACTCACTACAGAATTTTGATTCCTGTGGCAATTAGGCAAACAGTTAGTCGGTATGGGCATGTAAGCTTCGTGGTCCGAACCCTATTTTTCAGAAAAGAATATAAGCAAGCGAAATAAATTCCGGACCCGGTGATAGATAAAGCATTTAATTTTACTAATTTAGTAAAATATAATAATTATCATTGATAGTTTTAGTTAGTTGCATACCTCGGATATTTTATCGCAGTCTGTACCACATGCATCCTGTAAGTTACAGAAGAATAAATAGGTATAATAGTTAGAAAGTATGTTATAATAATATATAGCCTCAACGTGTTTAATGGTTTTGCATTCAGTGAACAAGTTGGAACAAAGGTCAAACGAATAATGAAAACGTCTACGAGTATTGACCGAGTTGGAGCACTTACCGGCGGTGATTCTATGTTTGACAAGTCTTGGGTTCTGTAAATACCTAAAGGTATTTCACAAGTCGTGGAACAGAGTTTTTGATAGAGACGTCCGTATGTTCGTATCCACATGTCTTCTTTTGTAATTTTCATCTGTACACAATAATATTGCATAGGTAAATATGCATTTCATTGTTCGATTTTTGTTATTCTTTAGACAAGTAGTATGTCTTATGCACATTAATATTATTTTTATATATTATATATTCAAGTAACGAAGCAAAATATTGATAAAGACTATTCGATTCAAGTATCTATATATTTTAATAGTCGATTTAATATGGCCCGACAGTGACCAAATTTCTTGTATCTTATAAGTTTTAAACAAATACATGTTTCGATTAGATATAATTCATAGGATTTCTCTAAATATACTCACAGAAGTCAAGAAACCGGAACCAGGGGCTTGGTCCACACCCAATAATAGTCTTACAAACGTGATTACGTAGTCTTTTACAAATGCCTGGTACAATAACGTATCTAACATACTGGCGCTAAATACTGAACCAGCAGCAAACGGTAGTCGAAACATGTACGATATGTGAGAACCTCTTTCTTTTTCATGCTAATAATAGAAAAAATAATCATATAATTATTGAAAATAAATCATCAGATTAAGTTCTAAATATTATACACTAGTGTATACTTGAAACAATTTATCCAAAACGTAAAAACAACAACGTAATGTATAAACTGCACAACTCATGTGAAAACGAAAAGAACTTTATTTGATAAAATTATTACACTTACTTTTTCCATTTTCGATAAGTGTAACGCGTAAGTATCTTGTGCTCTGAATTGCATAAATCTCATGTTTGAGGACTGAGATAACTCCGTTATGCTACGTATGTTTGGAAAAAACCTGTTTTTTTTTTTTAAATAAATAATTTAAGAATAAAGTTAAAAGTTATGTATAAAAAACATTTGTCGTAATAAATATGTGTTCTGTAGTAGTTAATAGTTGTGAATTATATGCTGAAAAATAATATGTTCATATAAAGAAAATAATTGAAGAAAAGTTGTCAGCTAGTATTGAAAAGTGCAAAAACACGTTACACTACAATTTGTGAAAATTCCATTTAACAATTATTAAATCTCATTTTCTCAAAAACGATATCGAGTATACTTTTTGAAAACTTGAACATTTACCAGTAAAAAATGGAGAAGTATTGAGAATAAAAATTCTTTAATTTTAATAATACAAAAAAAGGTATGAACTTTCGAAATATATTGGACGTTACTTAGTAAAAATAGAAATAATCTGGTACTACTTTCAGAAAATTATTCGTTCAGTAAATATTGGTTGTTGTTATATAATAACAATCTTTCAGCATTATTGTTCAAATATATTTTAAAAAACTAGCATACAAAAAACATACTATATTGTTGTTCAGTGTTATTAGAAAAATCAAATGTATGTGTGTAATATATGTTACCGGTAAAGTATTGAATGCCAAAATGAGTATGAAAGCAAAAAGTTTATATAATACCCATTAGAGATATTTTATAGAATGCCGAACCTCAAGTAGGAAATGTATAAAATTCATATACTATAATAGTTATTATTATTATGATACGATACATTAGTAAATTAGTATAAAGTGTATTAAAGTATACTTACTTTAGTGAAAAATACATTTTCTAAATGCATTATTATTATCGATGATATACAAAGGTTATCATAACGATTATCTTATCGCAAGTATACGATAAGTTATTATACGGGAAAATTCTAAACATTATAAGTCATTGAATTATTTTCTCATTTTATTTTTCACTTTTAGAGCATTTTATCGTTGTGTTAATACATGTTTATAAAGATATCAGAACGTTTTCATATTGAATTATATAAAAATCGAAAATATTAGCAAAATACTGTTTTTTTTATCTGATGATAAATCTTAAATACAACAAATTTTTAATGAAATTTTAAAGCTTAATATGTATTATAATTTAATACAAATTGGCAAATTACAGAAGTAATAAACATTTCTTTGCGTAATATAACAACTCAACAGTCAAAAGGAACTGGACAAAGATTATGTAAAGTTTACTTGCAATCGATTAGTAAAAAAAAAAAAAAAATTAAAAAATGTTAGTGTAAATAATAATATTTACAATTCGAAATATCATGCATGCATTAACTGCATGCTGTAATAGTAAATATAAGTAATTATTATCTTAGAAACATTTATGTTACAAACAGTATATTTTAAAAAAAATATATAATGAATTAATAATCGTATTTATTATTTTGATTAACTCATTCATTCACCAATCTGCAATAACATTAGTATTTTATAGAAATCCTATGAATTGTATGGATCGCCTAAGCGATAAATATATTATGTCTAAACATAATATAAAATAACATTAGAATATAATATATTACCAAATAGTACATTACATACTATAAAATGCCTAAATTTAACACTTAACCGGTAACATATATATATATATAGAATAATTATGAGTAGATGAAACATTTAATAATATTTTACTTTTTAATATATTTAAATCTAAAAGCAGATTATTAATTATTTAGGTATTACGAGTATTATATTATTATTTCATATATATATATAGGTACTATTTTCTATTTCGTGTCTAATAATGAAAAACCTATGCAAAAAAAAAGTTGATTACTTGTTTACAATATAAAAATCAATATAAATGATTGTTTTTATTTCCAGCGAATATTTAAAGAATATGTTTCATTCGTTTATCAAGGACATTTAAACATCAAAATTAAAAACAAATTTAGGAGAATATAAATACAAATACATAAAAATATTGTAGGTATCAAGTCTAAACAGTATTTTTAAGTGACTCGTACGAATTATAATAATAATTGTACTATTCCCAAAGGATAATTACTTACTTGAACATGGTTTGGACGGCGACAATTGTATTACAGTCCGCTAATGTTTCCTCTTCAGCTGAATTTGATAATTCTTTGTTTACGACTACAACGTTCTCTGCTAATAATATACCAGCTCTCAAGAGATCATCCAAACTGCGAAACGTATATTTCGTATTAATTATACTAATTATAAAAGTATATTATATGAAAGTATAATTCGTTTAAAAATATTTTTGGAAACGATACGATTAAGATTATATATATATATATATTTATAAACGGAATACTGTAAATCAAATTAATTAATTAAGTTTAACTCGATTACATAATATATTCTCGGTTTCTTATATTATTATGTGTATAATAAATACATAATGACGTGTACGTATTGAATAAATTGTATTATAATATTATGTGCTATACATTATTTTTCGTAATGTCTTAAACTATATTATTTTTTTAATTAATTTTAAGATTAAATATAAATAAAATAATTATTGTACAATTGCTGTTAGATTTGGAATAAATCATATTTAAATTTTCGATTTGCATGCGATTTCATTAATTTAAATAAAAACTTGATACAATCCCAACATATAATCATTTATGCGTTTTATGGTTTTCCTCCGACTTTTCTCTGACTCATTTCCAAAGTACTTTGAATAGGCAACAATATAATAATAATATTATTAAACGTGTGTGACAAAATGAGACAAGGGGAAAGTTTAATTTTTATTATCTATATTAAGTGCATAAACTATTGTTATGAAATAAACTAATTATATAAAATTCTGAGCTGGAAAATAAGAATATTTATAATTTTAAAACGTTGCAGTTTTCTTAATTTTGTTTGCATTGGCTAACATTGTCTAATTTATCTGTGCCTAAACATTTTTTTTCTAGTTTCAAATTGTTTAATATTTTGATTTTCATATTCACTTTTACTATTATAACTTGTGAACTTCATTAATTTTTTATTTCTTTAATTTACTCAATTTTGACGTGAATAAAATTAAACGTTATTTAATATTTTCAACCGCCATAGTTTTATTTCATTATATTGAGCCTATTTTTTGGACAAATGGCCTCTTGCAATTTTTCGCGTGATCGTGGATGATTATTGTAGTTGAGGTACTATTTGTAATTTTGTAAATAGTGAAATTTTCGTAATTTACAAGAAATGGTTCAGAAAATAGAGAACTATTTGAATATTTAAAAAAGCCCATTAATAAATTAATTTTTTTTATTTGTTATCTTTATATACCAATCTAAAATACTACAACTAATAAACTAACATTGTATATTTAACATTTGAATTTTATACAATAATACAACATTTTAAAATTATTATAAATTAGTGTAAAAGTTTCTTAAAGTTGGGAATTTTAATTTTCATAAAACAACTTTTAGAATTTGTAATACAATTTCCAATATTATAAAGTACACTATTACATTAATTTTCAAATAAATTTTTATGTCTTAGTATATATATATATATATATATATATATACATTAATACTTCTTAATTTTATAGCTAAGAGGTTGGTTGTTAGTTTTATTTTTTGTACCTACCTTAAAAAGTCAAAATATTCATGACGACACTAACAGTGTAACAGTTATAATATATATAATAGACATATTTTTGTTGAAAAGGCTTTTTTTATTTTAAGACATGTTCAGATATAGAACAAATATGTAATAGTAAGTTCCTACATCAATAATTCATCAAACTGTCAGTATATTCGTATATTAAAATATCCTGTCACTATCAGGTACAGCGAACATGAATTATGATAATCTTTATAATAATACATTTCCTTAAAATTATTTACAGAACTTTACAACATATTATCGATACATTTTAACATAACGTTATGCCATTAGGCATAAATAATGAATGCGTGTATATGAAAATGATAAAGAAAACATAACAATTTTTCGTCAAATTAGTAAACTGAACTCGTGAAATGATCGATCAGAAATGTATGTCATTCGTACAATAATGATATTATCATAGGAATAATGTTTATTCTATAAAAAATATATTCGAGTCAAGATGTAAACAAATTATAAAGGCATAATTTGAATAATAATAATAATAAAAAAACACTTATAAAAAAGTAAAAGTTAATACCCATATCAATATGGCCGATTTAAAAAAAGATACACAATGTTTAATGTGTGATAATTTACATACCAGTCTATGGATCCTAACATCCAGTATACAAGCGGAAAGTATGATATTGCGTCTAGAAATGCAATGTCCGGACGACGTTCCAATAAAATTATTATTGGATTTAGCGATGTTTTCGGATGAAAATGTGCCCTCAGCGGTATGATAAAATTGTAAATTCCATTGGACGCGTAATCAGCAGCCAAAATTATGGTTTTATTTTGCCAATTATAATCGTTGGCGTTCCGATAAGCACAGTGCTCACATACCTGTTGATGTGTATTATTAAGTTTACTTATTTTTACACGTGTAATTAATTAATTATATTAATTATAAATTCCATAAATAACGTAATTTTTATAAGTATTAAAAAACGCTAAAATAAACGAAACTATTTTACTATCCTAATCTAACAACCAGCGATTTTTTTCTGTTATCATATATTATCAAATATTATTTTTTACCAAAACTGTCTATTATATTCTGGCCTTCCGTTTACGATTCCTTTTTCCATAAAACAGTATTTCGTTTTAGTTCAAACGCGAACAAAAACTGAAGAATAATCATCATAAAAAATCTGGGTTTTCGATAGCGACCCAAATGTTCAAAGTATAAAATATGCAAATAATTCATAAAACACTATTAAAAAACATTTTCGTTTCCCGATGCGTGCTGTATTGTAAAAACGAGTAGTGGGTAGAATATAATATTATAAAAATATATAAGTAGTTGATTCAATTTATGTAAACTCATAAACTCATAAATGTTGATTAGTTATTTCAAATTTATTTTGTTTTTACGGATTTAAAAAAAAAAAAAAACATTTGGCAAAACGTAATAAAACAATACGTGCGAAAGAAAAATTACAAATCCTACCCATGTTATGCGTAGGTACTAGGTAAATAATTGTTCTGATTAATACGTTTAATAATATCATGAATATAATATCAAAAACAAATGATTTGCATTTTAATAAAAGTTGTATAATATGAAAATGCGTACAAAATTATTTAAATATAACATATTTTCGTTAATTTTTATTTGAGTTATAAAAATGGGTAGTTTAATAAAATAACGCATTACATGGGATTAACAGTAATATTCCAGGAGTGATGATTATATTACAGAAATTATTATATTGTTTATTTTTACTTTAGTTCTGAAATAGCATATTATTTGAATAGTTTTTTGATAAATATTTTGACGTGCCAAAAAAATGCTAAATATCTGCATTATAGTATTACATCAATGCAATATTACTAAACAACATATTATATCATAGTATTACTAATTTATTCAAAAGTAGTATTTTATATAATTAAATATCAGCTGATAACATAATAATTAAACACAGTATGTTGGTAGTCTATAAAATTAAATATTTCATCATAATTTCGAATAAACAATATTTCCCATTTAGATTTATTTTATATTATATCTCTTTTAGGTAAATACATATTTTAGTAATTATATAAATTTAATATAATTAAATATAATTAATAATATAATTCGGTTTGAACGCTATATTTCAAATTATAAAAAGTAAAAAATTAACGTGTATTTTTATTTATTAGAAAAATTTAATAGTTCAATATAGTTAATTCAAAGAGTAAAATTTATTAAAAATTTTTTTAGTAAATTCAAATCATTAAATTGATAAAAAATTATATGTACGTGTACAAATTTATCAATAAATTTTAATTTTTAAATTGACTTAAGTGGGTATTTTTCTTGTGATTTGAATTAAATATGTATATATATAATTAGTTATGGCTTATTGATTCATAGACCAAAAAAATATTTCTAAAACAATTAATTTAAAACCAACAGTGGTAAACAAGAAGTAAATTATCATAGAAAAAATATGTAGTCAATATGATGTTAAAATATTTAGTTAGTAAAACAGTTTGTATAAAAAACAGTTGTATATTTACGATTTACCTGAGCGAGCTGTAGACAACACAATGGTTTTTTTTCTTTTAACAAATAACAAAGTGTGGGGCTGACACCTATGTACGGCGATACCGGTGGAAATCCTTTGACTATTCTATTAAAACATATCGAGAGAAAAAGAAAAATAATAGTCAGTATAAAAATATTAATAATTAATTAACATATACGATAATCAATGGTAACAACACAATATTTATATAATATTCATGGCGGTTTTGGGTGAACGTTTAACAAAACACACATTACAGAATTGAATTACGTCGCATTGTTCGGTAAAATTTTTTTATTCATACATTTCGGGTCCAACTTGTTTTAACAAAATAAATTACATCGCTTACATCTCAATCTAAGTGTCCGAAAGAAAATGTTGAAATAAAAACCAATTTAAATTGTACATTTATATACATATATATGTAATAAATAACACTCCAAAATATTACGCGGTTTTAAAAGCTGATTTTTTTTTCTTCCGTTTTTGAAAATATTTACATACGTTGATAACACAGGAGTACAGATAAAACAGAGACCACGAAAGTAATAAAAAAAAATTCACCCGTTTATGCGTATTGAACACTTGCCTGGTTAACTCGGCATGCTGTATGTAAACGTCTTCCTCGCCATCCGCTGTAACGCGGAATCTGAGAATTTTAAAGAGACATGCAAAAAATAAATAATAAATAAAATAAAAACGTACGACATGCATAACAATAATAATATGTTAAATAAAACTATAATAATATATGAGTCCTTTATAATTTGTTAAAACATAATGCGAGCGGTCAAGTTATTTGCGAATTATTACGCGCGTGGATTTATAAAATGTTTAAAAATACAAGAAATAACATGAAAAAGTACAACGCCATAAGAAATTGAAAGAAAAAAAGACTTTTTATTTTATTTTAGGTATGTTTATTTATTTTTTAATAATATTCATATAATATTATTAAGTTGATTCATTTGAATTATTTTTAGATAATGCATAATCGTTATATATAATGCAAAAGTTAAAAAGTAACGGTATGTCTTAAATTTTGTTTATTAGACTATTTTGCAGTTGCCGCCGTTTTTGTATTCGTACGTAACACAAATATTATGACAAAATAATAAATTATTTTAATTTTATATTTTTTTAATTATAAATTTTGTATTTTTAAACATCGACCTATTACGATAATATTAGCACGTTCAACTGAGTTTATTTATAAATTATATTGCAACTAAACAGGACGTCACCTAACAGGGCTGATAAGATACATTGTTCAGAGAAGTTTGATATTAATAGGAAATGGATGGAAATTAACTTTTTAATTAATAAAAGAGAAGGAAATTTTTTTTTACGATAACGTTTGGATGAAATGGAAAGAACGTCAAAAAGTACAATGTTATAAAATGTTATTTCAAACAATGCGTGAGGTTATTTTATTAAAATAAAATCACCATATTACACCCGCATTATGTCAAATACAGAGCACGGTTAACCACTTTCAAATAATTACTTTCGCAAAATATAACACAATTTTCTAAGTTATACATTTCATTAAGTTAGAGTTAAACGTTTTTTTTTTTCATAAAGACCCTGAAAAATTAAAAAAAAAATTCTTAAAGAACATGTAATTTAATGTAATGGATTTTATATAATTTAAAATAATAATAATAAGAATAAGAATAAAGGTAGATCATAATATATTAAAGTTGATATTACTATACAATTAATTTTTTCTACATACATTTTCATGTTTTTTAATTTTTACATTTTTATTGAAATTTCCAATCTCTAGTTTTATGTAACACGGTTTTAATAAGATTAAGACTTGTTCATAGAAATTAGAACAAAATATAATAGTCATATCTTTTTAACAACACCAATGTTTTAAAGATTGTTAATCAGACAGATTTTCCGTTAGATCGTAACTTAATGATTCATATCAATATAAATTGTAAAATGTATATTTATAGTTGACACACGAGTATTTTGGTAAAATTATTTTAATAAACATTTGAATGTCTACAGAGATTATTTTAAATAATTTATAAATAAGTACTTAACACATTGTTTAGAATACTGCACTATTATTTTAGTAATTGTAAGTGATTTTTTAATTTTTTATTTAAATGTAAAAAAAATTAATTTGAATAATTTCATTAGGTATTTAAACAAAATAATTTACTTATACTATGCTACATTATAAAAATATACTTTTAGCATGCGTTTTGTTGGTGTTTGTAAACAAAAAATTGGTGTATATTATTTATATTGGTTAGTGGCGTTTTGACTTTATGGTAATTTCATATTTAAAATTTTAAAAATATTTAAATTTATAATTTGTATTTACATTATAATTAATAATGTTCTTGTTAAGTAGGTAAGTGTAAATTTTAACATTCAGGACAAACGGTAGAATTGTTGTGGGAATGTTTTTAAAAAAATCATAAAACAGGTTTAGATACGATGAACGATGATAATATAAAACATAATTGTTGTTTAATTGATATATTTTGTATTTCTATACATTTATGGATACGTTTAAATTGTCCCCTTTTCTATGGGTTAACATAAGTAATACAATTATATGGCTAGAACATGTTTGAGATTCATTTTAAGATTTGAACGTAAGAATTTAATTTTAATTTTTTAAGAACAAGTAATTAAATTTAAAAATTATCAATAAAAAATATTATTAAATCAATGTAACAGTAAGATATGATATTGTATTTGTTTAGAAAATTAAACTCGTACATTTTTTATTTATCTGAAAGGAAAAATATTAATACAAATAAAAAACAATATATTTTACTTTGAATTTTTTAGATTTATAATATTGTTAAACTTTACTTAAGTAATATATATTTATTTATTTTATTCCATAGAACTTTAAAATATATTTTAAAATATTTGTTTTGCAAGTATAATAAGGAATATACACATTTGCTTTTAGTTTTTTTTTACCACCACATTTTTTATACTGTTACAATTTTATACTCTGGGGACTTTTTATATTGTACATTTGGGGATAAAATAGATAAGGAGTGCGTACTAGATTGTTTCAATGATTTCGTTTAACTTTATATTTTTATTTGAGAATTATAATATGTATTTACTGAAATAACGGCAATATTGTCAACGGTTTCTACTAAATCATAAACTTCTATATTATTACTGCTTTTTGATTTGTTTTGTGAACAAACTTGTATAAAGCTTTTAAGTTTTTCATTCAAACAATAAAAACTACATTTTAGTATACATTAATATGTCATAAGTCATAACTCATAATATTATGCGTTACACTCCTTTCGTGATCACTATAATTTAATCAATTCCCTGATAAGCAAGGGGAAAATGCGCAGGACATACTAACTACCACACTAAATTAAAATGCATATAAATTACATATTATCATATAATCAATTCGTATTTTATCTTGTTTATTTAACACTTACGCAATTTTCTCACTCGGCGATCTCCACGGTACTTCATCTTCAAGCTCATCTTCACTTTCGTCACCATCGGGATCCAAGTCCGGATGAGGTACAGATATGTTTAATGACGAGCCAGTCATAGTTTCTGCAACTGGTAGTATACTTGGACGACGACTACCTAAACGCAAAACAGTGAATTTTTTTCCCATTCATTTTCAGATTTCAATCGGCCTTCCTTTCTTACCTCTCCTCTGACCTAGTACTTCGGGGCTCAATAAATTCGGGTTCATATCCATTGGCTTAGGAATACTTAAGTGATTACCTACGATTGTCGTTTCTTCTGTTTGTTTGCTTTGTAACGTGTAACTTTCTCTAATTGTTTTTTGCACATCTACTGGTTTGTCTAAAAAAGTAATGAATTATAAGTACAAATAATATAGCGTTTGGCTTTATTATTGATATAAGATGATAATTAAATAAATATAAACTAACCATTACTCAATATACTTTCAAGCTGTTTTGATGGTACAGAGCCGTTGTTTGAAACAACAAATGACGAATTTTCTTCTTTGTTGACGCTAATATAATAACATATATCTGATTTTTTCATTATATGCCTAGGCCCAGGATTTAATAGTATGGTGTCTTCGTAAAATTCTGGTAAGTCCGCGGGCCGTACACCAACTAGAGACACACCAAACCTAAAAATGGTGATAATATAACTATTATATCTCTTTAATATTTTAAAATTATTTTAAATGTTGATTGCGATATAATACTTTCGATGTGAATGAAAACTCGCGTATGTGAAACTTTTGCCTTCGTATTCGCCAAAAAATCTACTGTCCCCTAAAAGTATGTGATAGATTTCATTTCCCGAACATCTACCATATAGTCTATGCCATTCTTCAGGCGAAGTCTGGCCTTCTCTGAAATTTACAAATTAAAACATGTAATAATAAAATAAATACCTATGTATTTGTAGACATGACAAAAATTTGTCCGCTAATAAGTCAAACAAAAACCATTCAATTGAATTATTGAACAATTAGTTTTGAAAAAAAAAAAAAATATAAAATATACTTACTGTCCTCTACTTGTGTGAAGTAAAAGAGTAACAAGAGTTGAGGCGCCAGGACATGTGCAGTTATTAGCGAGCAGAGCATATTTAAGTTCATCTTCGCAAACAACAAATTCGGCAAACTTAACATGCAATTTGTTTTCTGGTCGAAATATTTGTACATATTGCGGAACAGTTGGAGCATAGTCTTTGACGGCCCATGAACGAAGTATTGTGTGTTCGTCCTACAAAAAAATTGATTTAAGTGATTTAGATTATATTTTCAATATGTTAAAATCAAATAACTACCGCAGCTGCTTTGTCAGCGTAGTTTCTAGCAGCCAAGACAAAACAGGCCTTAGCATCGCTCATTCTAGCTCTTGACAAATCTCCATCTTTCAGACATGACCCTTGAATATAAATTACCCTTTGTGCCCAAATAGGAACTTGGAGAATCATACGCATCGTGGTGTCCAGTTCCATTGGCGATAATAGAACCACAAAATAGTCCTAATAATAATAACAATAATAACGAAATTGAAAGATATACTCGTAGTTTAAAATATTATAGTTAAGACTTAGTTATGTTACATATTGCCTTGCTATGGTAATGTATTTTTCAAAAATGAAGATGTATGTGTTAAGTTTAACATTAATAAAGTAATGATTAGGTAGATTTAGTTGTATAATTTTACATTTATTCTTAAAAAAGCTGACATTAGGTACTCAATGGCAGTATTTGATTATTAATATTTAATTTTTTTTCAAAAATCGCTTTGTATATATATTAATAATTTTGTTACTTTTTAGTATAAAATATTATGCATGATTATATTGAACATACGTGTGACTAAAGTTAAGGAAATGTTTATTGTATTATTATTTATAGTATTAGATTTAGGTGAATATTTAGACGTAATTTGCTAAATATTGACTGGATAACGGTTTAATTGTTCAGTTTATGGCATGTGTTAGAACGTAATTTAAATGATACTCCGTTAATGTACCCAACGTTCTTGTAAGGATTTTAACTTTATAAAAATTAGGAAAAAACATTGTCTCGACTAACTTGGAGCAATGGATGCGCATAAAATTCATTTAGGAAATCCATAATTGTGTCGGCTTGGAGTGTCGTGCTGCACACGACGACGTGTTTTTCGGAATGTGCTCTGTGAGAAGAATAAGAGCCGCCTAGCTTTTGTCTTTCCATCCACGTGAATGCCAGCTGTTCAAACTGCGCACAAACGAAGTAATAAAAAAATTATAAAAAAAATTAGGCATGCGCCGCAATATTACGCAGCCGACCGGGTGTATTATATAAGTTCGTACTTGTGTCGGAAGAACAATCAAAGCTATGCAAATCATAACGACCATGTATAGTTGGGAGGGCCAGATGTCTGGCACGAAGTCACCATATCCGACCGTAGAAAATGTGACTACCACATAGTAGGTAGCTTGAAAAAGGCTCAGGTGACGATGGCCGGCTCTCTGGAAGTGTTGTATGCCGCATACGCTGTAAACGTTAATGGCGCAATTAAAAAAAAAAAAAAAAAAAACTAAAAACAAAAAAATCAAAACAATCTTCGTTTAAACTTACCTGGTGAATACCAGACACAGTAATGTGGCGGATAGTATCATCAGCTGTTGGGACAATGCCGATTGGGATTTTTGCATGGCTCGATGAAGATCGTTCTGAAATGATAAAAACAAATATGTAAAAACCAATATCAAAACATCAACGAATCCGATAATTAAATAATTATAGATTATTGACTGTATTCACTGACAAACATATTTTCTAGCGATTTTTTTGCTAACCAACAGTTCAGAAACACCGGTATGAACAGGTGTATCAACGCTGGTTGGAATATCTAAACAATCAAACACATTTTGGATCAGTATCGTTTCGTTTTTTTTTTTTTTTTGTTAATTTTATTAGTACAGCGTATAATATGAATACTAACTGTGAAAATGAATGGTACGGTAGTGATCAATTCCAAGAGGAAGTGGAACGATAATAGTTGCTGCATCACGTTTCCCTGAAACACAAAGATCATATATTTCATAAAACGTTATCGCAACAGATTTTGTCAATTATTAACTTTGAATATAACACAGTTGTATTTTAACAGTCGCGCAGTCAATTGGTATAAACAGAGATATTTTTTTCAAATAACTTAATAAACAGTACTTGGTATTTTGTTTAACTTAATTAAGTTGAGTTAATTGAAAAATAATCAAAAGACATTTAAAATTAATAGTTGCATAAAAAAAATAAACATAATTTCGTTATTTACTATTTATATTTTTTTTTAGTTTATTCTGTGGACTGTATTATAATAATATGAAAAACAAGAATATTAATTACTAATATTTGATTGTATATTTATTATTAATCCGAATAGTAATAATATTTGTATGCTTCTAGGTACGTTAGATAATATTAATTTTGTTATATTATTAACATAAATCATTTTAACCCTACAATGGATAATCTTTTTTTTCAAAATTTTTTTTTATATTATACATTTTGACTTGATGAAGCCATTGAAGTGTAAAAATTGTTATTACCAGTTTTCGCAATTTTTAAAGGAAATATGCAATTGTGTCATATATGGCATATATGGCATATCATACAAATAAAGTACAATACTTATATTTTTATTAAAAGTAAGTCATTATACCTATTATATATGTATATTTAACAAATTAGTTATGATACGAATAAAAATCATTATTTTTTTGATTTAAACATAGAAAAAAATGTTACATTTAATAAATGACTTTTTGGTACATTTTTCATTTTTACATCGTACTCTTTTGCCTCCGGCTTCAGGTAAATGATCTGTAGGGTCATACCTAATATTTTCATCCGGTTATCATGGATAATCGGATTCCAAATTTAATAAATAACTAAATAACTCACTCTATCTAATGGAATACTTTTCGATCAATAAATTCAATCAGTAGTATTCATAGAAAGTTAATAATCAGTACATGTTACTTGGTGTTAATCAATAAACATATTTTATAAAAATATAATAATTGTGCCATATATGGCACATCATGCAGTGTAGGGTTAAAGTATTTAGGAAATTATTAATTGCCTATTGATTTAAAATTTTTCTATAAATCACATAAAGTAGTAAACATAACACTGTAACATAACATAATTGTTATTATTATAACAATAATTTAAAATGATATTTTTTAGTATTAAACATGGTCCACATAAAATATTAAAAGCTATTTTAGATTAAATAATATAACTATATAATATAATAAGCAACAAAATTAAATACTATATTGATATATTATATTTTCGTAAAAATTATTTTTAGTTTTAAAAATCAACCGAACTTTATTATTAAAATGTATAAAAAAAGTATATTAACTTCATTGAAATTTGAATATAAGTAACTCGTACTTTATTGAGTTATGCGTACAAATTAAATTAATTATAAGTCAAGTAAATGTTAAAATATAAAAAGTTAATAACTGCTTAACTTTTTTAATTCGTAATTGCCCAGCATTGGTAATAATTAATAAACATTATAATTTCAGTATGGTATTAAACTTATGCAGGCACACTAGAGTTAACTATTAGGCTAGTATACAGATGTATTATTATTAAAACATGATTTTAATCTATAATTTGATTCGCGGAGTTATTGTTTTTATCGTCGTTTATTAATCTGTTAATAATTATAACTATTCGTACCTATGTGCTTAACTACCGAAAATACATGTTCATCGTACAGTTTCGGCCGTTCAAACAAATTTTTATATTAACTGAACAATTTTTACACCTCTTAATCAAAGGCAAGTCGTTTATTTTAATTGATAAATCACCAATTAGATTAGTTTCTTAATCAGCCGAATTATTGAAATGTTTAAACTAATATATGCGATTTAACGCTAAATATTAAATGCACGTTCGCCATAACGTTGTACTCATATCTATTCTCTAAGCACGCTCTACAATAGAATATCGAAAATTTACGTTTATGGCGTACATATTATAGTCGTCTCTATACGAAACATTGTCTCGGGTCTTCCGAGTTCCAGACCATCTGAATAATACGCAAAACGACGGTTGGCATTCGCAATGAGTAAGAATCAGACCACACTTTTCACGGATTACCTACCACTTATTCAACCCTTCTCCATCGAATTTCCACCCCCACACGGTCCACCACTCCTCTCCCTATACATCACCACTCAATCTCTACAGCTTCCCTTCCTCCGTTTCGTCATCAAAAACGTCATGATGAGAATATTTAATAGTATATTTTAGCTTGAAAAACATTTACGGTCCATTGTGTGAATTTTGATGGAAAACGATTTATTAAAGGACGTGTTTTCCTACTTTTATACGGGTAGTTAGTCATACTTTGAAGTTGAATCTGTCGTGTAGAAATAATGCAGACATAGTATTTTAGATACGAAAATTAAAGACGCATACATTGATTTTTACATTTGAGACGTAAACAATGTGTAAGTGTATAAATTTAATGAATTCGTGTAATTATTGTATTTGACCAATAAAACAAAAGTTAATTTCTTAATTTTTTTATTAAAATGTTTGGATTTTGTTGGCCATACACAAATGTATACATTTGAATTTTGAACGCAAAATATTTTCTTTTATACCAACAATTCGTTGTTATTTTATTATACCACCTATACGTCATATTTATAATGTAATTGTGGTATTATTAAATGCGTTTAAAAGTTTGAATACCAAATAGAAATCATCTATATTGATCTCGACTATCTTTTTAATAATACTATAAACTTAATAACTACCCTTTTTAATTTTATCACGTTAATAATATTGATATATTTATGGAAACATAATTTTTTTTGTTTTATTTAAAAATATAATTTAGCCATTTTGGAGAATTGATCGTTTTAAATTCAAAAAATATAATTTCGATTAGGTATTTTTTTCATTATACATTTTTTAAACGTAGGGAAGAGTATGCTTATTACATTTATACCTTTACTGATATTACGCATAAGCTTTATAAAAGTTCTCAAATACATAAAAACTTTTTAATTTGTAAATTTAAATTTATTATTTAAGATATATTTAAAAAATCATACATATAAAATGGCTACATTAGACATATAAAGAAATAAAAATAAAATTATAATTAAAAGTTTACATTTTAAATTTAAGTAATTTATAAAATATTTTTATTCAAACTAATTTGACTCAACTAAAAAATTATTATATACATAAGTAGGTTATGTAAAATTATAAGGTAACCTTCTGTCTACACCACTAAATATTAATTTTATTTTATTTTATACTAAAAAAAATACAAGTGTAGGTTTAATTAACTGAAGTCTGTTCTGTGTAATTTTTTCTTAACAAACACGGAAATTTAAAAACAAATTAACCAAATGTTCTAAAATAAATTATAGAGTATATAATTATCTACTGAAAATCTATTGAACTTGAAATAATCGAATCAATAGCTCTGTCCAAAAATGTGATTACAATAAAAAAATATATTGTATTTTAATCAAAATTTAATTCTTGGAGTCGTATAAAAAAAGTCAATCACTTTTAAAGACTCCGCCATTAATCGTCTTAAAACACTCTTTAATATTGTATGCATTTGCGAGTCAAGGTAAGAAATGAGATTACCGAATAATCTAATTGTGATTACTATTCTCTTAGCCCTCAACTATTTACCCAGACAAATTCATTATTACGTCATTATCGTTCAGTTTTTTGTTTATTCCATCACATACAAACACTTAACATTAATAATACGTATTCAAATTTCAATCATATTGGTTTTTGAAAAACTTAACCCAACCTAACAATTTTGGTGGTTACCGCAGTCATCGAATTACGAAAAACCATACTTTGTTAACCCGTGCTTTTTTAAACTATTCTTACGAGTTTCATTCATCGAATTATCTCTTAAAACTGTAGCTTATAGGACTATAGGTATCATAAATTATTAATTAAATAGTGATTGGTTTTTCATAATATAATGTTATATTTATGATCCAAAATAATTTTATTTGTTCGGCATGGACGAATTTTTATATTATTTTTATACTTATATGCCTACCTAACAAGTCACTATGACAATGACATTG
The DNA here is from genome assembly GCA_013282895.1 of Eriosoma lanigerum. Classification (NCBI taxonomy): domain Eukaryota; kingdom Metazoa; phylum Arthropoda; class Insecta; order Hemiptera; family Aphididae; genus Eriosoma; species Eriosoma lanigerum. The sequence goes on from CM023357.1 coordinate 24,440,763, forward strand.
TCAATATTACACTGCTAGTGTATTAAATCATAATGCATTATACTCAATTTCAAATTAAATGTTACCGTGGCATTTATAAGTTACTTTTCGATCAGTTTTGATTATGATTGGCGTTTTATGAATGATATTACGCCTAAATAACATATTATATTAAAATTGATGCTCCTCGGAATCTATCAGTTATTTATTAATTTGTATCTACCCATTAAACCGAAATGGTTGTCCATGTACTTGGTAACCAAGGCTATTAATTCAATAAAACAGTATTTTAATTCAAATTGCTTGATTACATATTGATCTCTAATTTCTCATACAATAATCGATCTATAATAAACGTAGGCACAATTTTGGAAGCTTAAGTCCCCAACATTTTTATTTTAGAACTAGTAAGAAACAATTCTTCTCAAATACCATATATCACAGAATATTTTTGAGGAAGCTTAGCCCTTTTAATTTCTCTAATTGTGTATATGTTAATATTAATTGAACTAAGATCTTAATGAATTTAAAATTATCAAAAAACCCAATTAAAAAAAAGCCATTTTATATCTACAACAATTTATTCCGTTTCACACCGCAATATTATAAAATACTATTAATGATTAAAATTCGATGAAATTTCGATATTTCATATTTATATAAAATTATAATAGACAATAATATGTTTTACCATAATGAATCATTATTATAGAGTGTAATTAACAAAGTATAATAGAATACGAAATCAAAATAATTTTTAATTTTAGTTCAATCTTTAACACAAATGAAAGAAAAATTTTAGAAAACAAAAATCTGTATATTCGTTAGTATCTTGCGTTATTACAATAAAATATTTACAAGGTTTAACATTAAAAACTAGTTAAAATCATCAAAATAAGCCCTATCAAAATATTTCATATTCGAAAACGTAACATGACATTAATTTTCATAGTTCTTTTCTAAATATTATGTCAATGCAGTAAGAAATAAGCAAATGTTCCATGTTCTGAACCTTAATAATAAGTTTGACTAGAATTTTAATGCGGTAAAAGATATCAATAAGCTTGAAAATTAGCTCGAGAATATATGTTAAAAATATTTTTTTATTTTGTATTATGTAATTATTGTTGTTTATTATAATGGTATTTATCATAGAATTTTTAAAATATATAGTAGGTAATCTAAAATAAATATAAGACTGTTAGGTACTAGATAAGTATTTAAATATTATATATTGAACAATAAGGAGTATATAAAATAATAATCTAGACTAAAAAATACAATTTTATCACAAAAATAATAAAAACGTTAGTTTTAAATTATTTTGCGGTAAAAAAATTTAAATTATCAAAAAGTTTAAAAAAAAAGATTTTATTTAAAAAAAATTTAAACGTGGCCTTTGGATAGAACTTTATACTTGAAATCCTATGTCATAGAGATAACAGGAGAGGGTATGAAAAATTCTATAAATTCTAAGTACTAAATTTAACGATGAGGTATCAGCTGTTTTGTATGTGGAATACTCGAATACTCTGCCATATGTTTACCACACTATAATATTATTATTATAACGGGTATTTCTTTAACAGCGCATACTCGAATGAAAACTCAAGTGTACCGTATACCAGATACCTAGGTATTATCGACAACTATAAAATAATATGGATTCCATTTATATACCGGATAAGTATTACCAGAACAATACACTATAATATAACCGTTTGTCGTAATAATTACGCCTGGGGATTGGGATACAGGACTGCCATTAAAGTGGACCAAATGGTGTCAAATGGTGTTGTTCGCATGCCCGAAGCAGTATGTAATAGTATTCACGAAAACTACTCATATGGACCGTCACGTGTTCTCTATGAGAGTTGGATTGTATTTTCGCGAGAAATTTTGAATCGACTTGAATGTAAGAGTTATCGCATTGCAAGTTATTGCATCAAACAAATGAGTTATCACATAACAAATTTCTTAACCTAGAAAAACTTGAAAAACATTAAAATTTATCACAAACGACGTATTTTTAAATCATAAGCTCAGATTTGTTTCTAATAACTGTATTTAAATTTGTTTATAAGTATACTTGATCTTATAGTGCATACATCTATATCCGTAGATACTACTCACTGGCAGTTTTGAATTATATCATATTTTATGCCTATTTAATTTTAAAAAATTAGACCTATCCCAAAATTCGTTGTAGTATAGAAAATGTTTTGTTTTATTTGTAAATAAACCCAAAACGAAAATGTGTTAAAATACATTTTAAACTAATTACGAAAAAATTATCCAAATAATATATTACAGTTTTGTTTATCATAATTTTAACTCATATTAATCATCTTAGTGTTGTGTCGGAAAAACGAGAAAATTTAAACGATATTTACAAAAGAAATGTAAGTATTTTTAATTATTCATTATCATCATATTTTTCATGATAATTTCACTCCGTTTCGAGTATAAATATCATAAGTTATTAATATAATGTTTATGCGTAATATAAGATTAAAATAAATCAACACTACATGCTCGGTATCCTATAATAAAGAATATATTATATCTATTCAAGATGAATGCAATTTGGATTTGTGCAAGAATATTTTAAAAACAAACAAAAAGTACGGTACTTTGCGAACTCGGTTAGATCGAAAAAAAGTTTTTTTAAATAAAAGGTTACAATAGTCATGCTTAGGTGAACACACGTTTAGGCTAGACATATACTATGAAATAAGATTCATTTTAAACATTTTAAACGATTGTATTTTAAAGTTGGTTGTAGAGCAGGTTATTGCCATATTAGTTTTATAAATTTACTACCACCAGCTACTTAACCTCGTACAGGATATTCCAAGAAAACTACCTGACAAATGCACAATTTCTTGTTCTGTTTAATATATTTTTTAAGTTTGAATTTTTTGTTATAACTACTAGAGCCTTACGCTACAGTTAGTATAATAATTTTTGTTTAATATTTAGGTATTTATTTTTTCATTGTCAAAAATATCCATTTTAAATTTTGTTAAAAAAAAAAAATGTCTAGTCTAATAATAATTATTAATTTTTGAACATTTAAATATTTTAAAATACATTATTTTATAGGCCTATATAATTTTGATTTTTTTTTCTTAATGATCATACTTATCGGAAACGTTCTAAAAATGACTGATGATATACGACGATATAATTTTTTCAAATGTACGTGTACAATGTTAAAATCGATACCGATGGAAATCGTATTATACAATTAAGCAATAAATTATATTACTCTATTATTTAATAATTTAAATTAAAAAATTAAATTTCAGTGTTAAATGCTCTAAGAGTTCAAAAATATTCTACTAAAAATATCATCGATAATAATTAATGAATCAGTTAGTAGGACATCCTATATCCTATAAATAGAGTTATAAAGTAGTTATATTATTATAGCGATTTTACTTTAATGAACAAACATCATTGTAACAGTACAGTATATAAATAATAGTACAGTATATAAAGTTTTATAATTACATATTATAGTTAAGATACGTGTACCTAAAGTATAACTTCGGTTATTTAACTTATCTGTGGTTGCAGCTATGAAATATAAATATATATGATTGTATTTACACGTACGAGATAGTCACCTTTTTATCGGTATAATGCGTTGTTCCAAAATCATTGGGAGTTATTTTTAATTATATAATTGAAAATACAGTGGTATTGAGTGCTCTGCTAAGCAAGAGTTATTTGGATTTCAATTATATTATTAAATATTAGGTAAGAACGATAAATTTTAGCGGATAGATAGTTTTCATTGGATCGTAAAGAGCCTTCGATCTACAGGTATTTATGATTTATATCAGACTTAAGAATTTTAATGAATACTTTCATTTTTATAATTATTTTAAATAAGTGTTTAATTTTTAAATTCCGGGTTTTAGATATTTTTAAATAATTGTGATCAATTAAATGTGTTATTAAAAATGTAACACATATATTATTATATTAAATATAGTGATATCTGAAAATTGGTTTTACGAAACGACTAAACAGTTATTATATATTATTTTATATAAATTTACTAAACAATGCATATTTGATTATTCACACAAAATACCGCGTTATATAATATAATATATGACATTCGAATATAAACTTTATCGGTTGTATCATCTTCTATGAACACAAAATTTAGAATAAATATGTTTGTCAGAGTAAGTTAAATAAAATATGCAACGAGATTTACGATCAATATGTTTTCGACAAATCGTTTTTTTTTTCTAATACATGGTTTAACGTTAAAAAATATTAATTTTCGTGTGGTTTACATTAAAACTGATGAAATTTCTAATAATATATCAATGTAATATCATTTAATAAAAACAAAGAATATTATCGAAATTAAAAATACCCAAGTCATACTATAATTGTCGATTTAAAATTCAATTTAAATGTTGAGAATCAAAAAGTATTACGTTGATTGGAATCTATAATATAATAAATATGAAATATTTTTTTGCGACGTTATCTAGTTATATTTTATTTGGTTTTAATTTCATTCTATAAAAATAACATTTTTGTTTTTGTTCGTACGAGTTATTGCGTTTAATAGCGAGAAACTAAAATTAAATAACTGAATACCATTTGAAATGTATAAAGTCATTTTTATTATTAGACCGTTCTGTAATTTAATACTTTTACAAATATATAGTTTGTGTATTTGCTATCTATGCCTGTCTAACATAGATTATAGCGAAATAACTTTACGTTGAACAAAATTTGTGTCGTTTATTAGATTCAATTTAGAGCTTAAAACCCTTTTACTAAATTTAAAGCCAGTAATGTTTGCGAGAGATTGACAAATCCATTTTATAAAATATATACCAAAAATGAAGTAAAAGATATTTAAAAACTCAAAAAGTTAAATCGCTTTACTTTATTCTTTCAATAAATATTTTTAAATATTGTATTTTTTGATAACTTGGAATTTTTGTTAATAAACGTCTAAGATTTAAATTTACTTTAAAAACTATAATTCTTATTAATCTGCGTATAGCTATAAAACTCCTCTTAAATTCGTATCATTTTTCGATAACCTTTTGTCATATTTTGTTTGTCATTTAGATAGATATATTAGTTCTAAATAATTTAGAAGAATAGTAGTTAAAAATATGTATTTAAATTAATATTTTAACGATTCTCATCAAATAATTATGCGAATTTTATTATTACTTATAATAATAAATTCTAGAAATTTGAAAATCAATACAAAATAATTACATTTTTTATGTACCTTCATTTTCTACTTCTATTATTAAAAAAAAAAAAAATTAATAATTGTTAATAAAAATGAGAATAAATTCTATGGACAAAATATTTAAAAGAGTATAATTATTTTTTAATTCGTGAATTATTTAATCTTAAAATACAAAAAAAGTTCCCAAAATATGCATTTGTGTGCAAAATACGTTTATTTCAAATATAAAATCAATTAATTTGTAATCAGATTATGACTGTAAAAAAAAATAATATGAGAATGCTAAATCAGGAATTGGAATTTAAAGCACTTAATAACATCATTATAGGCACTTTAAAAATCCCGTAAAAACGTCATTACAGGCATTTATATAACAACTTAATAATAATAAAATAAGCTAACATAGTCCCCTTCTATTTTTAAAAAGTGGAAACGTCAATTTGGATTGTTCCTCCTTCGTCTCTTCGGTCATCGGATAAATTTGTGGTTTATTATAATTATTTAATATTTGAATTCAATTATATTGCATTAGAAAATACGATTCTGAGGGAATCTCAATATATTTAAATATATTATACTAATAATCCATTTCAAAATTTTACAAGTGTAAATTACACATGTATTTATTCAAAATAAACTTCAAATTCCTACGATCAAAATTCAAGGAGTTATTATTTCATGGCAAGAATTGTCAGTCACAATTTTCAAAATATTTATTAAATATATTAAATAGTATATGATATGAATAGGTTTCTACAAACATTTTAAACCATTAAACCAAAAATTGCAGATAATAAATATTTTTAGATAAATTCAAAGCTCTATGTTTAGTCAAAAAATCAACCAATTCGTTCTAAAATTTTACTAAACGTGAATTTTACCTATATGAGTACTCAAAACAATTTTCAAGTTCCTACGATCAAAACTCAATTAGTTATCATGAAATAAAAAATAAAAAATTACGGAAATCGTAATTTTGCCGATTTTTTGCCATTTTTTGGTAGTTTTTCTTCTTTTAGGGAAAAACTTTTAAGAAATTCGGAAAATGAGCTTTATAAAGTACCAATATAATACCGTTTGCTACCGAAAGCATATCCTACTTGTGGTAATCAAGCAATTATTTCTACCCGAAAAAATATTTTCATACTTAAAAAATAAAAATCTTTGTAGAAACAATACATTCCTTGCTCCGCTCAGAATCTAAAAATGAAAATAATGAGATAAACACATAAAATTGTCTTATAGATTTACGTAAACGAAGATATCTCCTGTTGCTATGTAGATTTAAAGCAAAATAATATTGTTTTTTGAAACCGGTGATAATAATTCGGTAAATAATGAATTATGTAATGAATAAATTTCATTTTTTTCCCATAATATAATTTTAAAAGACTAGTTAGGTAATTTACGAAAGTGATTTTTTTTTAGGTTTAGGTCAATCACAAACACATAGTAAAGAAAAATCATATTGAAAAAAAATTGAATTTTCGTTATTAGCCTGCGACGTCATAATATCAAATATATGCCAAATAAGCATAATAGGACTGGTATAAAAACATTTAAATAAACCTATAATACAGAGTTAAGCAAATTTTCAAGTTTCATAATATTTTAAATCATTTAATGTAACATACGTTTACATAGATTTGCTAGGTTTTCGAAAATACAAAAAAAAAAAATCTCATGCTTATATATATATAAATATATATGTTTATATCCAGAGTTCGGTAAAAGATTAGACAATGATGGTGGAATATAATTTCCATGATTTTTTTTCAAGAGTTAATTACTTCTTTCACCTTAAAATTAAAAAGTAGTTTTTTACTATTTCTGTTATTTGAAAAATTTCGATTTCGGTGTAATAAGAGTATGCAAACGTATATACGCTTATAAATTGCTGACTGCTTCTAGTGACATTCAATCTAATCATTTATGTAAATTTAATTTAATCAATTCATTGGAACCTTTAATATGTTTATATTGAAAAAAGACATATCGATCCGGTACAAATTATAATTGAAAACTTGTATTCAAAATACATAGGTATTTTATATGATTATCACTATCATATTATGTCATCGTAATGTAGATTTTAAATCAATTTAATTAAATATTAAACCGCCATCAATAATTTTTTATTATGTAGTATTACCCAACTATTAATTTGATATAAAATCAATATTAATAATCCAATTAAATATGTAATCGTTTGGACATTTTTTACATGTTTTGTTATAATTTATAAAAAAGAAAATGATAATAATATGTACTTTAAATGTACGGTAAAATATTATAAATTTATAATTAAAATGAGAGAAACATCTCATAACTGATGAATTTAAGAGAAATCATATTTCACATGACATTCAATTTCGTTTCATACAAAATTTAACTAGTAACAAAAAATAATAAATATCCTTTTTTTTTAATTATTTATATACAGTTTTAAGATTTCGTAATTATTTTTATAACTTAATATATTCTGATAAACTATTATTATTATTTTCAATAATAAGTTCTAAACTAATTTGTATTAGTAATTAGTTATTATGATTATTATTCGCATTTGATACATTACGTAAAATTAAAAAAAAGAAATATCTTAATTAATTTTTTTACAGAATGATATATAAAAACATCATATTGTTAAAAAATATTTTCCGTTCTAAAATTTTTTTTTTTTTATACCTAGTTCGGCATTTTAATACATTGTAATATAGCATAACGATTAAAATGTGTAAAGTATACTGTTTTTTAGAGATTGCAATTTTCTGAAATAAAGAAAAATTTGCGAAGAAAAAAAGAACTAGTAAAAAGTAATTTTCAGTATTTTATACAATATTTTAAATATTATTCAAATACTGGGATCAGTATATGTATTTAAATTTTTATAAAAGTATTTAAATTAGTAGCTTTTATATAAGTTATTTTAAATATTATATAGAATGATTCAAAACTATTATTAATGTTTAGATAAAAAAGTGTTTCATATCAAATACGTTAGTAAAATCAAGTGGAAAGTACACCTATTTAATTTGTTTAAATAACATTACATATATATTTAAATAACTTCAGTTATTAATACCAAAAGTAATGAAGTCTATTCTTTTGTTATAACTGAATACCTATGAATTATATTATTTATAATAATGTTTAATACTATAATAAATATTTAAGTACTGGTATTTAAAAATCTGGCAATTGTAACGTTCATTTTTTTATATACCGAATTAACTTATACTTAAAAATGTTAAACGCCTTTTACTATGTATGGTGTACTATTATTGTTGTATACAATTTGTCTTTCAATATTTGATAGCCTTATGGCAAAACAACTGTATTTAGCGACTATTTTTAATAAAATTCTTTGATATTTTCGATAATTTTGAACCAAATAATTTTTATTAAATATAATCGAAGAGAACATCGTAATAGTAAATGGTTGTGTATCCCCGTGGGTGTAATTCTAGATTTTGTAACGAGTAAATATTATTCCTATAGTAGATAATATTTCGTAAAATAGACATTTCGATAAATGGTATGGAAGTAATTTCAGATTTAATCAATAATTCCAAGCACGTAAATCACAAACAAACAATCGAGGTTGAATAAGAAGTTGTTTGACCGACTTAGCTTTTTTGTTGGATTCAATTTTTATAACAGCTTTACGACCTAAAAATATAAGATTTTAAAAATATCTTGCATGTTGAGTGTCATATATAAAAAAAATGTAATATTTTGCGTAAGCGTGAAAGACATGAACACTTCTTCGTATGTCATGTAAAATAAATTTAGATCATTAATTATTGAATTTTTAAAAATTGTAGAATAGTAGGTGTATAGATAATAATATTTTTTGTCTTAAAAATATTAAATTTTTACAGGGAAATATGAAATTTAATTTGAAAGGCAACAATTTTAATTGTGAGAAAATAACTACAATCAAATAAGATACCTGATAGTTGATATCGGTAAGTTATTAAAAATTCAAAAGTAAAATATATAATATATTAATATAATATTAATTTTATAGAATATGATATTATAATATAAAATATTTACAAAAAATCACATTAGGAATATGATTTTTCAATTAATTGAAAAATTCCTAAAAATCGATATCTTGATTAAATTACGAGGTCGACATATCAATATTCTCATGAAATATACTCTTTAAAATAGCTATATTCGTATTCCACAAAATTTAAAAATGTAAAAAAATGTTTTTAAAAAAAAGGTAATATACTTTAGGTAATAAATAAATAAATAGGTATTGCTTATCTAAATACACAAAAAACCGCATTATAAAATTTAAACTTTTTAAAGACGTAATATTGCTATTAGTAAATAAATGTGGGACACTCTGTATATGATAAATGAATGAAATAAACAAATAAGTTTAAACATTATTATATGATTTTTTTTTTATTGTATAGGGTAAATTTTATATAAAAGATGGTAACCGTTTTGAAAAACGCACGGTTGCAGTCGTTTCTTGAAGTATCGAACTACTTGAGCCAACATCTGCTTCAAAATCTGAATTATTTCGAGTTTAATATTTTATTTTAATTGATGTACACTGTGTGTAAACCTAACTGCGTTGTATGTCATCTCACAATCTCACTCTCGATGAGTAATCGGTCCCCAATTCGCTAAAGAAGGCGCGACGATTGTCATTGTGATTTCTGATCGCTATATCGAGATGTTAAACGGATTTTTATTTCTGAACTTTGTCGCCGACGGTTTAATTTAAGAAACAATTGGTTTCAAAAAGATTAACCACGGTACAAATGGCAATGGATCGATGACGTCACTTTGGTAGCAGTTTCTCAATCTCTATTACCATCGGTGATATTCTCTGATCGCCCTACCTCGCTCTCCTTCGCTGATGTAAATATGTTTTTTTTTTTTTTTTTTTGGCGACAACTTAAATCATCCTCGTACGTCGAACTTATAAGAAATTAAAAACGTAAGGAAATTATGATTGAACACGAAATTAATCAGATCCCACGGTCGATGTTGTCTCACGTAGTTCGAAACTTAAATTTTCCGTACATAATAAATAATATTTTATAATAATTGTTTTTGAATTTTTTTATTTAGTTTGTCGTACTCATATTATAAATAGCTTTTTGTTATAAATACAGTTTATTTTAATTTAATAATTTTTGAGCCATACTTAAATAACCTTACTTTATAACTATTTAAAAACCATATACGTTTCCTGTGGTGGACCCTGTGCTGTTTATACAGTATACTGTATGATGTACATATATTTAAAGTCTATGGTGATATCCGCATATTTTATTACTTTCTTAGAAAAATCGGTTTTATTAATAAATATTTTGAATTTGACAATAATAAAATGTTTGGCAATACTATTTATATTACATTAACACAACGCTATGATTCATTTTCTTCCTTAGTTTCGGCCTTTAAGACCATAATGCTAAAGATAAACTTTGCCACCTATCCCTGTTTTCTGCTGCTTCTCGCCATTTGGTATCTGGTTCTATCTTTTCAACTTTCCTCTTCACACTATCTTCCCATCTTAGATTAGGGTCTACCTAATGGTATTTTTCCCAAAGGGTCTTCTTCAATCACCCGTTTGACTAATGTCCCCTGTTTGATCATGGCCTACCCGACTTAGTTTTCGTTTGGCAATCTCCCTAACTATATTCGGCTTCTGAAAAAATCCTCTAAAAAGTTCCTCATTATGTAGTTTTCTACATTCATTTATTGGGCTATCGATGACTGGGCCATAAGTTTTCCGTAGAACTTTTCTTTATCATTAGTCTCAATTCTTCTGTTTTTCTCATTGCCCACGTTTCCAAGCCGTATAGAACAAGTGGTTTTAGTAGTGTTTTGTACATATTCATTTTTAAGTTTTTGGATAGGATCTTAGATTTAAAGAATTTTTCTAGTCTATAATATCTTTTATTAGCTAAATGTATCCTTGATGAAACCTCTTTCTTAACATTGTTATCCTTCGTTATAATTGACCCTAGATATTTCTACACGACTATGATATTGTTAGTAATTATTATTAAAAATAATAATAAATTAAAGTAATTCACAGGTTAGTTTTATGGAGATATATGTTTTAAATTTAAAACATTTTGATATAATTTAAAACTCCAATTAACTTATTTAAACAATTATTAAACATATTTTTTTTAGATCAAGTAGTATTTATTTGTAAATTTATAGGTTTTTTGTGTGTGAAGAAGGATACTTTTTAATGGATATTATACGTTTTTAGAACCTAAAAATTGACGAAGGAGAATTTTATACTTATAGTAGTTATAATGTGTTTCTAAATAACAAACTTATTCATCATATTTTAATTTTAATTATTTTACTAATTTATTGAAAAATAATAATTTATAACAAATAATAATTTTACATAGTTTATATTTTATAATTTTATTTTAATAACACTTAAAAACATGATTGTTAATTAATATTATATATCATCTGTTATGTGTTCTTCGTATAAACAAGAAAGTACAATATTGGAAATAATATAAGAAATTATTTTTTAATGTTTTTTAAAATCTTAATTAGTTTTATAATAATACAGAATCAATATAAAATAAATTTATGTTGTTTACTAGCTATTAAAATTATGATTTATATCTATCATATACGAATATAATTTTTGTCAAAATATTATAAGGGTAATTAAAAAATAATACCAAGGTATAATTTAATCATAATCTTTTAAGCTAACGAAATCTCCGAAAGATTTATAGCATAATAATAATATAATATAATATCCATAAGACAGTAATCTTTTAAAATTACATTTTTTTTTTTTAAAACAAATTGGTTTATATTAACTCTATATATTTTATCCGTTATAGTCCCTATATCATTTCTCACATTTTATCATGTTGTAATGATACTTATATTATGTCTAACGCACAATATTACCCAATACGTACAATACGGAATTTTTTTTTGAATAAAAACCTAAAACTATTTAAGTACCTAATCAATATGATTCCAAACGTAATAGTATCAGAGGTGGATTTGAAGGGGGACGATGACCCCCTTGGGTCGATAGGTATTTTTTAAAATATTTTACTATTAAAATGGATTATCTCTAATGCTAATTGTTAGGCGCAAAGGACGCAGTATTGCTACACTGCTCCTTAGTCCTTATTAGAATATATTAACTAGATATAGATAAAATTGAATTATATCAATTTTTTAAAGTAAATTCAAATGTACTCCCTTTATCCTTGAATGATCTCTATATTATGATCCGCTGACGTTTTTTCAAGATTAGATAATTTAAAATAATTTAATAAAGGATCAATATAATAGTATTATTACCTTGTAACCGATGTACGTGAGGAGCAGTGATTCGCAGAGTGCAAATATCGCCAGTCCGCATTGAATTATCCACAGCTCGAACGGTCGGTTTACCCATTGGATCGCATCCCAATTTATTATAGGCCTCGCTTGAAACGCCTCGTCCGTCAAATTTCGACTCCACAGGAATTCGGTTTTGTTGCCCACTTTGCATCCATAACTGCACGCAAGCAAATGGGTACGTTTTTTTAATGTCGATTAAACGACAGTGTCGTAAAAATAAGAAAAACTACTTATGAAAAGTGTATAAGCAGTGTTTAGAATACAATACGTTTCCTTTCTATAATTTATTTAAATTACTTTTTAAGGGTACTTGAACATTTTTCTAAACTTATAATTAATAATTTGTATTATTTTAATATAATTTGATAATTCTGTTTTTATATAATTATATTTATTTAATGTATCACAGGAACTGAATACAAGGAACGTGCATTGCACATAATTTTGGATCTGAAAAATATCTCCCCAGTGGAGGCCGCCATTTTGTTTACAACAGTGGTTTATTACCGCATAATTTATATCTATATCCATATAATATAAATTTATTTCCATGACATTTTTTTCCTTGAAAAATTATAATAACACATACATATTGTTTTTTCCATGCAAATGGACACAATATGGTTATGTTCATTAATAGTTCATTATTGCCCATCCTATACTTGTTACATGTATTCAGTTCAGTGCCGAAACTTAAAATTTTCATCGATTTTCAACTGTCTAATTTCGATATCAATTAGTTTGAATTGAAAATTACTCAAATTAACATTTGATAAAATAAATATACAATGCTTTAAAATTCTACTCTATTTACGACCATGCCGTATAGGTATGTGTGTATAAGTTGTGATATTATTATGATTGAAAGGGTTTAGGGCTTACCATGTTGCAAATGTGGGATCTTGATCGATCACGACGCGGACGATGTATAAAACGCATGTTAATAGTTTGAAAAATAAATTTGCAATTCGAATCCGAAGACCTAGAATAAATCAAATTGATTATAGTAACTGGCATATACATTAATAATTATGTATATCATATGTTGACTAAAAACTAATTTACAGATTGAATTTTCATGATATTTTTTTAGAATTTTTTAGGTTTTTTATTAATTTTAAAACATTATTTTAGTTCTTATTTGAGTGTCCAATTATGTACCTACCTAATTTGAAATATTATTTTAAGAATTGTTTCCATATTATAACAGGTTTTTGTGTTTTTTTCCCCGTTAAAGTAGGTCTATTCAAAATTGTGATAACGACTCATCTGAAAATTGTGTCATTTCAAATGTTTCGTCATAATGTTTTAACCCCATGATTATTAAAACTATTTAGATAATAAAATAAGTATACAATTAAAATTGTTGGACTATTTTTTATAGTTTTATTGCAGTTTAAATTACTCATTTTAAGATATTTTTTTAGATTTTTATGTTTAAAAATAATTTTAAATACCTTTGTATTGTCTATTTCAATTCTAATGCGAAACGGAAAGAATATATATTTTTAAAAATTTAATTTAATGAGAATATCCGATAAATATTATTTATTAAATACATTATTGAAAGAAATTAAATTTACTCGGTCATCTCGAACTATTTTCATAGAAATCTGACGTCATGTTCGATAGAACAACATATACATATAATGAAATATTTCAGGAAGCTTCTATGCTATTGTTGATATTTTGATATTTAGTTAGTAGTTGCTAATTTTTACAATACATTTCATTATTTTACTTAGTTCTAAATGCGAATTGCGTGTGAAAATAAAAATAAATGTTTAATTTATTTATATAAAAATAAAATAATTATAATTACTAAAAATATTTAGAACTTAGACGTTTTCTATTTAGTGTAAAATATACCAATTGATCCAATTAACCACCGATTTGATTTTGTCGTGAGCCTTTAGTTTGTTTTTACAAATTTTTCTTTTTATTTTATTTTAAGATAGACCTATTCGAAAGTTGAATATAATTTTGTTTTAATTCTATTACGATATAATCGAGTATATACTTTGAAAGCGAAATTCGTAGAAAGGTATATTATAATAAATTTGTTTTTTTTTTTAAGTACCATTATTTTACTCTTTCATATTCTCTGCATAAAGTATAAAGAAATTAGGGCTCAAAAAAACCTTTTAAATTTAATTGACACTATTTTTTTTTTAATGTTGAACGTTGGTTTCTAGAAGACTTTAAAATGCATTGTTTAGTGTAAGCTAAGTTAGTAAGTTACATAGAAAAACTAAAATATTAAGTTTTAAACTTTACTCATAATAACTGTACCAATTAATTGGATCCCTAAAATGAAAATTAAAAATTTTGCTATGATGTCATGATATACTAATGAACTTATACATAATTATACATCATTTATAAAATACTAAATTTTAAATTATCAATACAAAATAATATCTATTTTTTGTTTCAGACATCTTAAAATAGTTTTAAATATTGTATATTTTTAGTTTGTGATATATTGTTATGTTTATTTCTATAAATATTTAGATTAATTTTTTTGTGTACTTACTTGAGCGTTGATTTTTAATAAAATATATTTGTAAACGTTCTTTGAATGTATTTTCGTTGACGTAATATTCTACTCGTACCCTGTAAAAATCGTAAATTATAAATAATATTTTATTCAAAGAAAATATCTTAATTATTAATACTAACATCAATAAAATTATAAAAATTACTTATTTTATAAGTTTCTTTTATTTTGTTATTTTATAACTTTAGCGAGTCTCTTTTAATTAAAAAAATTAAAAATAAATAAATACTTTTTAATAAAACACATACATTTTAACATTAAAGTATTATGTTTGATGTTTTATCGTATACTTATAAATACGGAAGTTGACAAAACATAAATAAATGTTAACATGGCTTTTCTAATATTATTTATTTTGTGATTTTTTTGTTAATAAATGTTTTAGTAATAAATTATAATAGTTTGTATCTCAATTGATGTTTTATGATATTATATTTGTGAAACAACTAAAATAATTTATTTTGGATTCTATTTGTTTTACCTAATATACACTGAATTCCCAAAGGACTGCGTGCGGAATATTCTTTATTCGGGAAGGTACCTACATGAATACATTTTATATATGAATGTGGTTTCTCGTATAGAAGAATATTGCATCGCATTTTGATAATATTATTACTAATTCAAGAAGCTTTTACATTTTAGCATACAGTTTAATGCGTTTCCTACTTCATTTCAAATCCGTATTTGATATTATTATTATTTTGAATATAGGGCCTAACCAAATAAGAAAAAAAAAATGCTCGTTAAAATTATATACATTATATATATTGTGAATTCATTATATCGTTACATTATATCGCGAGTGAAATTAAATATTATATTATATTATAATGACATTGTAAGTAGTTTAAGTTTAATTTTTAAGAAACGACAGAAAATTACACGAGTCGGTATTATGGCTAAAAATTACGACCATGCAGGTAAAAAATTCCAATAATTTGGTTAGCTAAAATGTTATATCTTGGTTGAACAAATCGATCTTCGACAACTTGACATGTTCATCACCATATCACGTTAGTAGTTATTATACCAATACTACACGAGACTTTAGAAATGAAAATTGTATGTAATTTTTAATACATTTTTACTTGTCGGTGTGAATGTGAAATGTCCGAACTAAAGTTTCCTTAATCAAATCGTCTTCAAACATTTTAAATTACGCGTAAAATCGTTAACAGAACACCGTTATAAAAAATATATAGCACAACCTATAAAGTATTTTTGTATTTTATAGTATGTGAAAGGCTACTAGCATTGATTATAAAATCACAAATGTCTTTATTGTCTATTCTAGAATCAATGCTACTAGTTTGTAGTTCTTGCCCGTTTTGGGAATTATACAAGTACAAGTTATATTGTAAAATAGTTAATTTGAAAAAAAAATGTCTTTCTTCAGGAATTTTAATAATACCTGGAAGTCCAATTCTGCTTAACTGAGCAATTACTTATTTGTGTATATTTTTAAAATTAGAAAAATAGGTATTAATTTTTACATTTTAGATACAATGCTTTTCTGAAAATTATCTTACAGCAAGATGTAGTATAGGTTCGTATACTATATTATACATAACTAATATCGGATTAGTGGCATATTAGTAATTAAATATAAAGTTTTATTAATCAAATAGATGTACATTTCTTCATTTTAATTATAATTAAATTCAACCATAATGCAAATATTATACATTTATATAATTATACTCGCATAAATGTAATTTCCAAGTTTAAAACAGTCTTAAACACCTTCTTTATTATGGTATATTATTGTGGTTTTTAGAATGTACGCTTTTTGCGTTTTCATTTCATTAAATATATATTTTCAATTTAAACTTCACCTTATCTAATAAATTATGAAAAATACCAAATTTCGTGTTTAGAGATAAATGTTAAGTAAAACGAAATTTAAATTCACAAAATAGATGATTAAATTGGCATCAGAGACTATAAATGCATATTATAATTATTTTAACCACCTGTGCCATGTATGTATATAATATTATAAAACTATCAGAACGTTAAAAATTGCTATCAAAATTACTTAATAAATAAAGTAGGAACATTTTTAATTTGTATTGAATTTATTACACTTTCAGTTTATGGAAATATATAAGATATAATTAATGCAGTTTGAAACATAAAAATAGTAAAATGTGTTCTACTTAACAAATGTATTATAATATTAATTAAATAAATAAATTTTGGTGATATTTGAAAAATTTTACCGTAATGAGAAAACAAAAAAATGTACAAATTAGTATAGTATTGGCTTTTGTTATGGTATATTCTATTAAATACGTAGTATAATAATATTACAATTAAAAAAACAATTTTTAAGACTAAATTTGTGATTTATATTATTTGATTGTTCACACTTAATATGGAAATAATTTTTATGTGCTACTTAAATTAATTAATAATGGCTACCTAAACAATTATTTAATATAATATCACTATTAAAATCTACAAGTAATTATTATTTAATTATGAGGGTTTCTTATTTGAATAACTTATGTATTGCGTGCACCGTACAAATAAGCTGTTTATTATTTGTGTCGTTTTTTCGGTTTACAAAACGTAGACAATGATATCGAATGTGTAATAGTCTGAGTGTTAAACTTATTGTGAGGAAATTTCGACACATGAAATAAATCGGGTGTTAAATTGTTTTAATGGTCTGTATGATTATCCGGTCGTTTTTAATATAACCATATGAAGCGTGGTTAAGTTAAGTTAGATTAAGTTTAATAGATGGTGGTTACCATTTACAAAGAATTACTACGAATGTAGTTATTCCTTGTTGGTCACCGAAGAAATAAAAAAGATTATGTTAGATTAAGTAAATATAATATATATAATTATATATATATACATAATGATTGTTTATTTTTGTCTAATATTACAAAAAAATATTAATACTACGAGTATTAAAAATCTAAACTTGTACCTATGTATATTAATTAATAGTTTTACATCTTATTTTTTCATTCAAACAACATGCTATGTTTCTTTTGGCTGGCAACAGTTTATGTACATGGTTTCATAGTTAACTAGAACATGTAGTTTTAATATTATAATAATATCGTTCATTAAGAATTAAAATGAACTTTACATTTTAAATAATGAGATAGTTATAATGTATAATAGTTATAGTTAAAACTAAACATTAATTCATATACATGTACTATAAATAATAATTATTAATCATAGAAAATATATAAAAGGGTTAAGTGTGGTGTTAAGTAGTTTAAACACATGTTTCAGTGCTCTAGGTCCAGGTTTGACTGAACTTTGAAGCAAGTCAGCTACAATTATCCAAAAAAGTATAATACTTTAGTTAACTAAAAATAATTTTCTATACGATATGTGCCAACCAGGTAGCATATAGAATATTATCAGAAGGGAAAACGATAATGTAAAACTGCTAATTTTAATTAATATAATTATATAAAGTACAAAAGTTAATAAACGCAAAGGTAATTTTTCAAGTGAAAATTAATGCGAGATGGAGAAAATAACATATATTTATTTGATATCATCGGTAAAAAAAATAGATAGTGGTTTATACCTTGAATAATTTAAATTGACCATAAAGTTTTCTAGTTTAATTATTTCTTGATAATCTTTGATAATGTTTATTAGTTATAACTTTATAGTTAAAATTAAAGTTTTTTCGTCTATCTACAATTTTTTTCTAAACACTGATTGTGTCACAAATATGAAATATACATATACGACAGACACAGCGTGAAATCTAACGTTTCAGTGGATGCCATGATCGATTTTCATAATTTCCCTGGAATTCGAACAAAACGTAATCATTTGTGACATTTTCATAAATTGCAATCATTCTGTTTTCGAAATGCTAAAATAGTATATATAATGTAAAATTGTTTAGCTATTTTCGCCATCGTCGCCTAAACAATTTCTACCATTCAGCTAACTTTACTCTTATGTGTGCAACGAACTTAACGAATAATTCAAACAGCTGACTTACAATAAAGTTCTAAAACGTCTCGTGGTAGGTTTTATAATAATATTATTCATAACTTTTTCCACGTGATGACCAAAAAAATGGTTTTTAATTTTTTCACATCCATAAATTATTAGCATTTTATGTAATATTTAATTGTTGGTAACTCTAAATACCTTTTCGGTGACTCAAAGTCGTGTCGCAACCAATAGATAGGATGGAAATCATTGTTTTATACTAATATGTCAAATTCATGAGTTGTAAAATACAAAATGATTCACCTGCATAGCGTTTTCATTCTATATTTTAACCTTAATTATAAGCATATAATTATTTTTTTTATGGAAAACTTAGTATACCCAATAAGAAATATATTTACCTAAAAAGGTTAGATTATTTTCACATAACTTATGACTAACTACTAACTGTATATTGTTGCACTACGAACTTTTTTTTTAAATAATAACTAGACTTTTTTACCTCTAAAGACATTTTATGTTCATTTATCTGAAATATTTATGTATACAAATTAATACACTAACGAGGTTTGTTAATTATTCTTATTTGTTTTTTTATAAACTCAAATACTCTAAATTATTTTTGTAATATACTCATATAATATAACTTATAATCAGTTATAGTTTGTGTTTGTAAATATTATTCCATATTAAAAATGAGCCTAAGAGAAAAATAATGAGAAATGTCAATGTGGATCTTGTGTTGTTCAATATTAACTTAATATGTAATACTAACTTTAAATAAGTTAAGTTACATATTTTTTAATTTTGTTTTTTACATTTGTTTATTAATATTTTTGTATTGAAAAAAAGGATTCATTCTATGTATTTATGAAAAATAAAATATTAGTAATATATTTTTGTTAAGCACAGACTTTATTATATAATTTTTATTTACATTTTAACATTATTAAGTCATCTTAAATTTTTTGGATTTTATTTATAAAGTTTAGCAGATAAGCACTTATAATATAAATAATAATAACAAGATTATTACTTCAAATAATTCGATTTTCATACATTAAAATGTGCATAAAAATCATCTAAAATATTAACTTTAAACATTTTAGAAAAAATGATACTTTTTGTTCGAAAAAAAGTTTGTTCTACCATGGGACATACTTTTATGAGTGACATAAATAATATAGGTTAGATTTAGCACGTTTAGTGAATCGCCCTAAATATATACCTACTGGGGTAATGTCACGTTTGGACGATGTATATTTTATTATTATTGATTAAAAACACAAACATATTTAATACGGTAGAACTATATAATATAATATGATATCGAAGAGACTAATATAGCACATCACAGTATATAGGATTTTTTTTAAAAACTGTTTCTCAAATAATTAATACTTTAAATGTTTAGTCTGCTAGAAATGTTGATAGTTGAAACAAAGTTTTTTGAGTTCAAATTTTTTTATTCATATTTAAATTTATTTTTAATTTCACTTTCGTATAGGTATATTATGATAATTATATGTTATCTCTACTCATAACTGCAGACGGTACAATAATTCAAATATCGAATTATTGAGAAAATGAAATCGTTTTTTTTTTTCAAAATAATTTGAATATTTTCAATGTTATATAAACGGCGTTTATAAATTATAAATAATAAATAATATTCGAATTATTCAAATTTTTAAAACTAAACTTCGAAAATTGTATTTTTTATTATAAACGTACACAACAGAGAAGATGATAATTTAGACCCTTGTTATCCCTAAGACGTAATATATTACTTAGATAAGTGGTTTTCAATCTGGGATTATTGTAGAAATTCTCAAATTATCCCAAAACAGATATCTAATATATTTTTAATATTATTGATTTTATTTTTAACGAAATACTATATAATATAATGTTATTTTATAAGTAACTAATTTTTCTCTGTGTAAATTTATCATAAAAAATGTCCTGTGGATTGTTATAATTTACAATAATATAGTTTAATATTAATTCATTTATATATTTAATGTTTGTATTTTTTATTAAATATATTTGTTTAGTTTATTATTTAATATTAGGGGGAATAGCCGTCGAGTTGTTGATACAAATGGCACGTAAGTATAAAAGGTTAAGAACCACTGACTTTATGTATGACAAGAATGTCAATAGAAAACGTGAGATTTACGTAAAATTACATTTATTATATTAAATTGTACCATTCGTAACATTTAATAATAATAAGTCATTAGAATCAACATTCAAATAAATAGTGTACAGTAGTCGAAAAGATAATCATTGAATGTACATGATTGAAATATTGATTAAATATCTATTAATACTATATTATATCTATATAACAACAGTAGTTGTTTAGAATTTATTTGGTAAAGATAATAATCACTGGATTTTTAAACTTTATAACAGAGTTTAATTTATCCTTTTTGAATTGAATACAATGGTCGTTTATTTTTAGGAGGGCTAAAAACGTAATTTGGAATAAATCTCCCATTTTGATCAATGTTATACAATTTAATTATTAAATTCAAATAGGTATCTAAATAATACTTGTTATATTCCTATTTGTTACAACTTATTATTATATAGGTTAATCAGATTATTAAATTACATTGAAAACAAATTTTCAAATTTTTCTAATATGAAATTTTGATTCTTATTGAAATATTTACAAAAAAGTATCATTTATGGCTAATTTGATATCCTCGTTTTTCTTTATTACCTCATAATTCACACATTAATTATATTATTTACGTATTTACATTTTAGACTTTAATTAAAGCCAAGTACCGATGTTATATTATATTTGTTCGTAGACATTTTATGGATCAGATATTTATTATTATTTACTAACGAAAAAAAAAACACTTGATAGAACTAGTTATAATTATAATTGGTAATATTATAAACAAATATTGTTGTCTTAAATATACATTTAATACTTTATATATATATACAAATAACTTAATTTAACTTTAAGTTTTTTGTTTAATATTTTACGTAGGTATTATGTGTATGTTTTGATGTTTTATTAATAAATAAATTTAAATAACATAACATATTGTTATATATTTACATATATTTTTTTTCGAAATTTAAAAAAAAAACAATAATTGTGAATTTCAGACCTCAGTTAGATTTGTCTGTAACATCAGTACCCAAATAAAGATAATAATGTTGTTTATGAAGATGAAAAACCTAACTTAACCTAACTTAACCTAATCTAACCTAACCTGTTATTGAAAAAAAATTATATCTGTCAAATATAATAAATAACAGGACATACGAAAAATTTGACACATAATCGCCGAAACATTGTAAATTTTATGATATTGTATTTACACCGAAAAAAAATAAATATGGATGATTCCAAAACATAATGATATGAAAAAATGGACAATTATTCCTATATTGATTTCTGATGCAGTTATAAATAGGCACTGCGCTTTAATGTGTTTTATTGTTAATTATATTCAAAACTAATTGAATGTATTTTTCTATTATTCTATTACGCTAAACGAAATACAAAAACAGTAAAATACTACAATATTTATTTTTGTCATGTTTATATTATACAAATATTTTCAGTTCCAATTTTATTCTATATTTTATATATTCATTTTACTATTACTAAAATATGGTAAATAAAATAAGAATACTCAATGCTTTTACTTTATTAAACCGGTAAAATAATTAGAAATATAAAATTATTTACGTTTTATATACAAAATAAAGTAGTTATTTTTGTCGTAACTAGGTTAACTAATCTAACCAGTTAGGTTCTAGTAACGTGTTTTCATTTAAAAATAATTTGTGTACAAAATAGTGACTAGGCAACAGTGATTTAATCCTAATCTCATAATACCATTTTATTATGATTATTACAAATCATTTTTTTTTTTTTTTTTGAATTAAAGATATCTATATACTAATCTACTAATCTACTTTTTTATTTTTTATTATTTGTACAGCATAAAAAACAAAACAATTGTTTACAAAAAATACAATGGTTGTAAAATGTAATAAAACGCATAAATGACTATTAAAATAAAAATATATATCCAACGAATAAACAATTTTAATAATACTAATGACGAGAAAATTACACAAAATAACATGATTGAAAAGATTATTTATAAAAAAATATTTGAACATGATTGTTAATGTAACTATTATATCATCAACTTAAACGGGTTTGTAAATGTAAATGACTTACTACACGTATATAATGCAGTTAAAATGTTAAACGAATATAACTATATACAAATATCGATTTAATTTTACAAAACATCCGAAACACCTAAGCATGATTCATTTTTATTTCTGTTTAAAGAAATAATGTCACAAAAAATATACGTGACATTCAGCCAACAACATTTATCATGTTTATATCTAGTTTCAGAGAGAACGAGAAAGTATACCCTTGGGTTGAGTATTAGGCTTGAGAGATGTACAGTCTTGAACACGAATAGATAATTTGAGTTTATGTAGTTTGTTTTCATATTATAGTATTCACATATTTTTAGTGTGATTAAAATGAAACAAAAAGCTGACAGCACACGTCCTTTTGGTCCTCAGAAACGACAATATTTTCCTCAATCAGAATGATAAAGCATCGTATTGGGGAAAAAAATGATTTTGAGCATGAAAGAAATTACAAATTTCCTAAATTTACAAAGTCCTATTTTCAAATTAAAAATTATAATAAACATTTCAACATTTATTTACATACGTAAAATATCTATTTGAATATTCGAAAAATATTTTAGTTCTCTACGTTCATTTTTTCCTAAGTTATCGTGAAATAACGAAATCAAAATTCGTCAATAATAAGTTTCTTTATTTTTGTATTGTAGTTATTAGATTATTTATTTTTCATGCGCTGGTACATTCAACATAAATTCAGCTAAATTAATATATCAACTTGATACAATTTCTACAACATTATTATGTGTCTCAATACACTCAGAATCTAAAACGTGAGGATAATTTATACGCAGAAAGAATAATTAAATTGAAAAAAATTTGTATAAAAAAAAATAATTATTATTATTGTAATATATAGATCGATTATTTTTATAAAAACTTAATGAGAATAATACATACGTATATTATTAATTATAATGATAATATTGGTGTAATGACATATTATTAGCGGTTTAAATTCTTATACTTGTATTGTTGAAAAACAAACGAGATACGTATTATTATAATAATAAAATATAATTATTTCAAAGTAGGAGAGAGAGAAAAATGGTATTTTTGTTTTTACTAATTAAACTATAATAATAATTATAAATTAATTAATTATTAAAAAAAGTCGGATCGAATAACGTAAAAAGTAAAACATGTATGATTATAATAATAAAATAGTCTTATTGAATTTATTAGGTGTATTATCAAAATAATTGATGTATATTAAATTGAAGAATACTATATTTATAAAAAAAACTACCAAAAATTACAAAACATAAAACTATATTTTTCTCAAAACGGCTCGAAGGAAACTTAAGGTTATATTATTGAGGAGGACAGTATTGTAGTACATTATGTGTTTGTCACATTTAGTACATTCAAGTGCACATCACATAAATTACCTAGTTAGTTATAACAATATAATATATTAATACAATTTTCACGAGGGAAAATTTTAATGTTGATGACGAAATGTTCTTTTTATCTAGTAAATAATTACAGATATCCTAACATTAATTAACTTTTTTTTTATGCATTCACTTCAACTTACTTTTGAAAAAGTATTTTAATACTAATATTTAAATTGGAATAAATTTGTATTCTAAATACTTTTAAAATACTTAAAAAAAATACATTACATACTTTATAAATACATTCAAAATTTTAAAGTATTTAAATAAAAATACTCTTTCGTTAATATTAAATATGTTAACTAGTGTTTAAAAAAATAAAAAATATCTACTAAGTTTACCCAATTAAATATAACTAATAGTTACTTTACATGAAAAATACTTGTTATGTTCATAACCTTCAGTCCTGATGTACATTGCTAAAAAATGGGAAGGAAATATGAACTTTTCATAATAGCTCAATTTTATAACGTATAAAAATAAAATCCAAAGAAACAATTTTTATCGGTGCCTATTTTAAAACAAGTATTTTTTTTTCGTATAAAATACTTTTAAAATGTATTGAAAATACTAAAAAAATGTATTTAAAATACCGAAAAATACTTCAAAATGTATTTAAATACTAGTATACAAATACTTTTATTCGAATACTTTACAAGATTGAACCTAACTTAAATTAACCTAACTTAACTATATTATCCTAACCAGATAAGGTTTAATTTATGACCTAACAAGACGAAATTGATATTGATGCTTTTATCTTTTTATTATAGTTTATGTATGTATTATTATTATTATTATTATCATTCTACTGGTCTACCATTTTTATAATATAATTTGTAGTATAATATTTTTATAGATATAAATTTGACCATCATTATCGACAAATATTGAAAGTTTGTGTGTCATTGGCTTATCGTATGCATTGAATTGTATGGGATTATACATAATTGTATGCGATTTATAATTTGTATAAAAAAATAAACTTTTGTCATAAAATAATAAAACGTATGCATGTCATAAATGTTATTATGATACATTAAATTTGCACAAGAAAAAACAATTTAAATTATGATTCTGATTGAACTGTCAATTAGCTACAGATGAAATTGAATTAATCAACACGATAAATTATTACCTAACCGATTATAATATTAATTACTTATACTTAATAAGGATAGTATATCAGAAATTTTTTTTGCTATATAAACAACGTTTAATATAATATTTACTTATTAATAAATAATAACCGAAACTAAATATAACCCATTTAATGTGACGTTTTGTAAAATTCTACTACAATTATATGAAATCGTAATATGGTTGATTATATGATTGTTCACCAATCACTATAATATGATATTCCAAATCTTAGTTATGGTGGGATTCTGATGGTTTTCTTGGTGATGTTTATTTTTCAATTGCTAATTATTTATTAAATATTATTGCTGATATAAATAGAACGTTTTAAAAATATTTAGAAAATTAGATAGTTAGATTACTATCATAATTATTTATTTGTCACGTTTATTATTATTTGTTTTAAATTAATTTAAAAAAATAATTAGTATACCAACCTAATTAAAAAATAAATAACATAGCTACCTAGAAATTTCAAGTAAAATAATAATCTAAAAGACTAAAAATGATGTTAGCCAAAATATTAAGATAGAACTCTGCAAGAAAACAATATAAAAAGGGCTATTTCTATTTCTATTTCTATTTGTTGGTAATTATTTAAAAAATTAATCTAATATTACGCTGGAATAAGGCAAAGATACGTTTGTATAATGTTATGTAGGTATAAAATTAGTCAAAGATGAAAATAACTGATACTGCACCACGTTTATACCGTTGGTATATTGCATTAAAATTAGAGCGAATTAACTATTGGCGTCCTTTCCGTAGTATTATGTACGTTGTAAAGAGGAATGTCAAACTTATTATGCGATAAAGCCATTAAATTTACAACTCTGTCGATTTTCCGACAATATAATGTCCTTATGCAATACGGATATTATTATTAATTTAAATCGAGATACGAGAGACATCACCGTTCGGCCGTTACCGAGCAATCGAAATCGACTGAAAATCGTTTGATGTTCAATTTGTAACGATATTTAATTATTATTTAACGCAACACATGGGTAGATATGAATATTGTGTACACATTTCAAAATTATTTATTCCTCATTATCACGATTAAGATGCGTACAATATCACTATGTTTAAACGATTTAATTATTATCATTATAAGTCATCATTTGTCATGATATATATTATATTAGAATTAAATACAAATACTTATTGATTTTTGTAAAATAGGTATAACTACTATTTTGTAGATTAAATTAATAATCTTATTTACCTAATTTAATTTTGAATATAAAATTAAAAACAATTTTAATGTTTTACATTTATTAATTTTATTTGTTATACAACTTTTCAAAATTCATTTTATTGCATATTATATTATATAAATATTTAAAATAATAAAAATTTAATTTAAATATAAATTATAACTCTAAAGTGTTAAGTATTAAATATTATGATGACAAATTTTCAGAGAGGTAAAATTATAATTTGCTCCCTGATATTTTAAAGGGGGTCGAATGCCCCTTCTGCCCCCCCCCCCCCCCCCGGACCCCCGGAAAATTATTACGTGCAGTTTAAAAATAACAGTAATTGTCATCTTGTAATTTCGCTGTTGTTCACTATACTTAATATTAGTAAATTACTATAATATAATTGCATTAAAATTTAATCAATTCGATAAATATATACGAGCGTGTAATTTTAACAGTTTACTCGGGGATGTCAGCAAATGCACGATTTAATATATTTTTTTATTTGGAAAGAGATATATTTCTTACAGGTCACATTGAACTACGTTTTAGATAGAAATTTAAATCCGTACATAAGCTAAATGTTATAGTGATAGTTTTCAAGTTTATTCTGTAATATAATAAAGAAGATTATAATTTAATTTAATTGAAATTTTGTAAAAAAAATACAATTTAGAATATCAAAAATAATTAAATAAAAAAAAAAAAACACTAATAAAAGCATAGAGAACACATAATTTATTTATGGTACTAGAGTTTAATATAAAAAAGATAATAATAACGAAAGGAGAATGAGATGATAAAATATAGGATATGGTTGGAATGATATTATTTAAAGCAAGGATAGTTAAAAAAGAAATATGTTGAGATAAAAGTGACAAGTGATTTCTTATCATTAAGAGTATAATGGGAGAATCATAAAGAGAGAGAGAGAGAGAGCGATAATGAGAAAGAGATATGCAACTGCAAAGAAAGAAGAGAATATCTAATCGATAATTTTAATTAATCTAACCTAATATAATCTATCTTAACCAAAGTATACTAGAAACTACTTTTATTCGAATTGTATATTATGTTTATTTATATTATTATTATTGGTATTGATCTCGGAGTGACTATAATCAACTAGATATTTTAATTATTAGGTACAGTTTAAAAGAAGTCTTTCAAGTAATTTATAAAAGTAATTAATAAAAGTTTGCTATGATTAGAACTAGAATTTTTATTCATTTCATAATTACATAAATCGCTCTTAAAAAGATTAAAAAATGACTTAAATTCTAAAACAAACTTTAAAAACATGTTTATTGCAGACTTAAAAATATGGGTTATTTTAAAAATTGTTATAAAACGTTCAAAATTATAACTTAAAATTATTTAAAATATTTATAATTAACATCATATTCTGATGGATCTACATGATTAAGTTTTATCGTTTTTATTACAATTATATTGTTTTCCAATAACAAACAATGGTTTTGGTTAAAATTTGTTATTGTTTTATTGTTATTAATTTATATTTATCAAATGAAATGTTTGTAAAAAACGATCTAAAAACATGAAAGTACCATAAAAAGCGCAACAAGTTAAATGTATAAAAAAAAAAAATGCAAAACCATAATAATCAGTATCACCAAAAAGATTAAATCACACTTTCCACTCAAATAACTGTGTTTGACGGAAATATAAAACTACATTGCATCAAAGTAAAATCGACCTAGTTATAAGCATGGACATTTATTATTAATAAATACATTTTATTATTAATATTATACTATAATATACGTAGGTAATGTATATAACATAATAATCGAATTCGTGAATTAAAGTATTCAAAATTAATAAATAGGCACATAAAAAAGCCAAAGAATCACTTAAAAATGCACATTATAAGCATTTAAAAGCATTAAAAAAAACGAAAAGGAGCAATCTGTAATTAGTAACCTCTCCCTATAAATGGATAAAAATTGAACGACCTCAAAAAATGTTTATGTAGATCATATATCAAATTATATTTCGAAAAACAATTTTGGTTTGTTCTCTCATAATATAGTATACTAATATTATAGGGTTAATTAGGTTAGGAAACAAAGATGACATTTTATTTTGTCTTAGTTCAATCTAATATACACACCGATGTAAAATCATAAGAAACAACAATCTGGGATTTGGTAGCACAATATTGAATGCAATAATAAAAAAAATTAAAAGAGCATTTAAAAAAGAAAAAAACGAAATAAACAAAAATATAGACATTTTAAAACTGAATAATAAAAAATTAAAATCGTTGTAACAGAACATAAATTTTTATAACACTGTTTAATTTAATTTTAATATACCAAAAACAAATTTTTTTGAGTCCTGAAAACTGATTTTGTAATTTTATATAGTAATAATTATAATTTATTATTGTATTTATGATTTTTAGATTCTGAGTGAAGCGAGAATATATTGGTCTTACAATGATGTTTTTTTTTTATGTCTAAAAGCACGATTTAGGGCAGAAATAATGTCCGATTATCACGAATGCTTCAGTAGAAAATTAAATCTAGTTGGTACTTGATTTAACTTATTTTTCGAATTTCTCAAAAATTGTTCTTCGGGAGCAGAAAAACTACCAAAAAATAACGTAAAAAACGCCAAAATTCACGAAAGTCGTATTTTTGACGAAATTGGTTTAATCATCATTTTCATGATAATTCAAGCAATTTCAAACATAAGGACTTGTAAACTTTTTTGAGTTTTCTCATAAGTAATTTACACAGGTGGTAAAATTTTGTAATGAATTATCAGTATAATATATTGTATTATTATATTAAGTTTCATTTAGAATCGTATTTTCGAATGTAATAACATTGAATTAAAATCGAAATTATAAAAAACCACTAACTTCTCCGAACACCGAAGGGACGAAAGAGGGAACGTTCAGAATTTACCTTCCCGACTTTTTTAAAAATGTTTTTTAATTAATTTTGTTAGCCGGACTTTCTATCCTTGTGAGTATTTACGATACATGATTTATTCGACATTAAATAAGTTTATAATAATTATTGAATGACGGAAATTTTTTAAACGAGGTCAATGCGGTTAATCCGTTTATTGTTATTAAATTATTAGTTTTAAATAAATTAATCAAGTTTTATCCATTGTTTGACGTTTCGATTTAATATTACCACTGTAGTTGTTCTACCCGATTGGATGGCTGATTGGTTTATTTTGGTATTTATGATTTACTTACGTTTATTTGAAAATGTGGATTAAATTGGATGCAGAAATGTATTCAATAATGATTTACCCTTCTACAGTAAAGTTATTTAAACACTGCGAATTATTTAATATTCAAAACATAAATTCCTAGAAATTCTTTATAAAACAGTATTAAGGGTCATGTAATAATAATAATATGTTCTTAAAACGTTGGACTATTCCACCTGTAAAATTTGTGCTTATGTTCATTTCAGTAATTTAAAATATCTAACATAAAATTAATTAAAAAATAATTTAATATAAATATACTATCAGCGGTATAACTTATACTTGGTTATGGGATTAGTAATACTTTTAAAACTAAGTCTACAAAATATCTCGAAAATTCTTCATTTAAATTAAGTTTTTGTTACACTCAAACTTGCCGTATTTTTCTACATTGCTAACTCTGATAATAATAATTTAAACTTAATACCATTATAATATTATCAACGTCATTTATACACCAATTTCAAATTTGAATGAACTTTTAGAATATAAAAAATAAATACGTTATCAAATAAAAATATAAAATAAAACTTTATTCTAGGACCATCTTCCATATTATCTAATATCTATGTCATATAATTGTTGTTAGGTATATTTTCTACAAATTTATAAATTCGTTTATTTTTACCTAGTAATATTATGGTACAATTCTATATTAGTTATGATAAATTTTTAGCAGGCTAAAAATCAGACTGAAGGATAAGCCCCATACGTGCTTTTAAAACGCCTATGGTAATTATATCCAACATAAAATAAATCTGTCTCTTCCTTAAATACTTAATATATTTAAATTCAGCACTACTGCAGGGCTAAAAATAGCACCAAAGTGTTTTTATTAATAAATTAATAAATAGCATCTTGCAGTTTAAGCTAATTATTGTGGATAAATTAAAAAATAAATCGTTAGTATTGCGCTCTAAAATTAGATTTTTATGAGTAGACTTTTTAAAATACAAAAATTTATTAATTTGTTTAGATTTTTGGTTTTATTATGAATTGTTATCCATATACTATTCTAGATGCTATATTTATATCACAGATGCCAACATTTGATATTGATCGTTTTTAAGATGTTTATATTATAATGAAATATCGAATGAAATCTCCCACAAAACATTATTCTTCGTGGCTGTTATTGGGAATTGGAATCCAAATAAAATAATATTAATTAATATTTCAAAATCTAAGGATAGACAATGAGAAAGCGTGTAAGTCATATGATAAATATTTTAAAACGTTGTATAGTTATAAAATTGATTTTACTAGTATAAACTGTGTTTGATTGTTTAAACAAAAGTAATTTAAAAATGTTCAAATTTTTAAAATTATTACTCACATATACGGACATCGGGGGTAGGGGAGGGCTTAGCCTCCCAAGAAATTTCAATAGTTCCCCCTTAAAATGAAACTTTATTCGTCTATGTTTTTATAATTACCTATTATAATTTATACTATCCATTTAAAAATGATAAAATATTTAGCCAACAAATGACTCTAAAAATCGTACAGCGATTCCACTGATAAACTGTTCGATACATTACGTTATATTATCATAGTCTGGGTATATCAATATAATTTAGATTATTCTTGCCCCTTAAAAATTCAATAAAATATCTGTCTTATGCATATATGATTACTCAGCCTGAAATATCAACTTTTAAATCATCAGAAATGAAATAATGGAGAGAAGATGTGCTATAATTACACTCTCGTGTATTATACAGAGTATACAGAATGATTCCCCAAACAAGCATTCACCTATTTCAATGTTAATTGATAATATTTTTTTTAAATTCAAATATATCTCATAATTTAACGCATATTATAATGTATCCATCAATTTTTATTTATATATCAAAATTATATGGTCTAAAAGTGTTTTTTTTTTTAGTTATTAATTATTTGCTAGAATTACTTTACGATGTCTATAGGTTATGTTTTACATATAGATATAGATACTAATGATGATATTGTATAAATAATATAAATGTTACAATAAATTAGATAAAATATTTAATCTGGCATTTATGCAACAGAAAAAAAAAAGATATCTGTAATATTCAGAATTTTGTTCAGGGTTTTTAATTTTTATATAATACTGGGTAAGACCTATACTATATTGAATTTATTTTGATTATAATTTTAAAATTATTAAAATGTTGTTATACATATGTATAAATAATTAATTGATATTTGTTGAAGATAAATAGAAAATTAATAGATAAATTGAAGATTAATAGGTATAATTTTAAAAGAGAGGCTCTCTTATAGCATTCACTCCTAATTGTACATGCAATTAAATTTACGAACAACTTTGATTGTTAATCCAAGATTCATTATTTAATTAATACGTAGAATTTTGTTGATAAATTGAAAATATTATTAATTTTTTTTTCTATGTGACGCATCGACACGTGAACTTTATTTGTAAGAATATATATTTTATATATCAAATACCATGACGTCTAATATGTGACTATATGTTTACTAATATTAATAAATATCATAATACTTTTAAATAGTTATATTACTATTTAAGTTATTTTTAACGTCATTACCCATACAATTATAGTATGATATACAAAGTATAAACTGGAACAAAAATATTTTATATTTAAAACTTAATATATGTAATTATCCTGTCTATTTATACAATGTTATACTGTTTAACCTATATGATTATAATAAATAAATAATATTATGTTATTAAGATGATTTAAAAAGTTAGCATACCGCCTTCATGTTAAATGACGTTTTAATATCCTTAATGAAAATTAACCTGATTAAAATGTTAATTATAACAATAAATAATAATAAAAAAGGAATACAGAATATGGTATTTCGTGAAATAATAATTTCAGTCTTTCAACTTTACAAATCTAATTCGTACATAAAAAAGAAAAAAATGCATCTTAAATGAATCATGTTAAATGATATAATTTAAAATTGTTCAACTTCGCATACAATCAAATACCTATTAATTATTGAATACTACTATTTTTTTTTTTTGCTTTATAGAAATAAATGAAATTTGACAATCGGGTATTTGAATATTGAAAGGTCCACAAACCGCAATAATCAATATTATGAAAATAAACGAAACCAAATTTTAGGAGTTTAGGACATAATAAATATCGACCTAATATTATTGTATTAATATATTACTATTTTCTCAGTTTTTAACCTATTTCAATGTGTATATTATATATGTCACAACTTTTTAAAAGAAACAAAAAAAAACATTTTTTTTATTAACGTGGACCTTTTAAAATAATAATATTATGAATATTTCCATATAATTATATACCTGCCTACGTCGATAATAATACAACGAAAGTCTTTATTAATATAAAATGTCATTATGTCTACATACAAAGTTAATAATAATTTATCATAAAACTATTTTCCTTAAATATGTGATTATATTTCTATTTTTACAAATGTCTATTTATTTATATTACAGAATTGGGTGAATAATTAGTTTTTAGTAGTTAAACAATCAAAGAAATTAATATTAGGTAATAATATTATATATACCTATCTACATATTTTATTAATTTAAAAAAATACTTCTATTGGTCATTAGAATTGAATAAATTTATAGTATTATTAATATTTGTAAAAACGCTTGTGTTACGTTTTATTTGTTTTATTTTATTTTTAAGAATTATTTTAGTTTTGTTCTCGCCCTATTCGTACAGTTTTAAATTTAAACTTACAGAACCGAGAAAAAATAAAGGGGATCTTAATGGCTTACACACTGTCACGAGTGACCGGAAACTACTTCCATGGTAGTGGTTACTATAGACGGAAATCAATTTGGATCGGTAAGATGGTTTGTCTGTTTTTTGCTCTTTCTCTCACACTCTCACTCTCTTTGTCTGTCTCAACAATACTTTACTGTTATAAGAAAAATCCCTAGACATTGATTTCTTGAAGTAGATTAAGAGTTCGAAGGTAATAAGATAACGTATCTACAATTTCATTATATGAAGTATTATATGAATATATTTAATAGACTCGAAAAACATTAGAAATATACTAATTTAGTTATTCTTATTTTATAATATTAAATATCAATTTAATTACAAAATATATGTATATAAAAAGACGGTAAACTTCAAGCGTGTTTTCACGTGAAATAAGTTAAAATAAAAATATGAAATATGACTTAAAAATAACACATTTCTATTTCACATTTTTATTTCTATTTTATAACATCATAATGTGTTGTTCACTTTAATTTAAGTGATAAGAAAAGTATTTATTTTATTTTATTTTATCGGTGAGTAAATTATGCGATTATTTAATAATATATAATACGATGTTGTTGTGATCAAAATACTGATGTTTCGAAGTTTATTACGAAATTAATTTATATAATATAATATAGTTTTTAATCTGATTATAATTATTTGTATTATGCACTCATAATATTAGGAATTATGAACTTTATGCATGGAAAAATGTTAAGAATTTAATTTATATAATAGTTTATTTAATCTGATAACAGCTTATGTACTTATAAAAAAATAAACTACTATTATAATAGAAAAATAGTTTCCATGTAGGTATGTAATAATTAAATTAATCGACCATAATATTCGCATAATATGTTGTGAAATGAAATTTAAATTAACATGACCAATAAATAATGTTATTAATTTGCTTATTTATGTAAATATATTTTAATCATATATACTATATAATTACTATTATCTTATATTATACTAAATAAATAGATTTATTTATCGATTTATAAATTATAAATATTATTTGAGACATTTATGGAATACCTATCAAGTTATGAATTTATGTATTGTATATTGGTTTATCGAATTTATTGGGTAAATCCTTGGGTAAATCAATATTGTAGGTATTCAAATAATTTGGATATGAAACATAATATTTCGAATAATGTTATATTTGACTTCATTATAAAATTTCTAAATAGTATTCGATTACTTTTCAATTTATAAATATTTTTCTTATATTATATTAAACTATTTATAATATAGTATATATAATTCGAGTATTAGCAGGGTGGATATTTTTATACTGTCTAAATATAATATTTAAAAAACTTGTTTTTATGGATGCTTATAACCTTCTTTTTTCTCGAATGGAAAGTATTCCGATTATAATTTATTGTGAACACTCAACTAAGTTGATGTGAAAACAATTTGACGTTTACAAAAAATTTAATAAATACATTCTTCTATGTAGACTTTTGTAGAAATGAAAGCACATATTATTTTAATTGCAATCATGTGGGAAATAATATTATTTAATCAAAATTGATCGACAGCCATAAATTCCATTAGATTTGGTATTGAAACAAATCCCCATAGACGTATAGAATATTATACATATAGATGTGTAAAATTTGGCGATGATCCATTCCACTAAGTTGTCAACATTAAAACACGTCCCATGCCAGTTTAGTTATCAGAATTTTGTATTAATAACTTGATTACATACAGGAAAGTGCAGAATTTCAAATAAATGCAGTCCACCGTAAAATGATAATGATAATAGGTCGTATATTTTTTTTACGTTTGTTATTGTCGTAAAAAAATAAATATTCCTGTTGAACGTGCATTTTATTTTAAATGGCTATTAGCCAAATTTCGCTTTAATTGTGTTATTTTTCTAGTAGATTTACAAATGTTTTGTTTACCGGGGACGCAGGGTTTTAAATAGTTTTAATTGCTTCTGTTTACGATGAATTTTTTTTTTTTATTACTCCGAAATTTCCATTCGCCCAGTATTATTATATAAGCATTATATCGTTATATTGGCGAACTTTCTGTTCGTATCGTATTATTGACAATAAAATAAAATACCTAATAATGATAATAATAATAATTAAAAATCTTTACAAGATGATTTAATCTATATGAGTTTAATAATGATGTCTTATGATAGGATTTATTAATTTTTTTTTTTCGTATTAAATTTATTGGTGTGGCTCTCTAAGTTTTTCTCCGTAGTTACGAGCTTTGTATTAATTTATTTATCGCACAATAATAAAATGTCTTGTATTATTATTTATTTTTTAATCATTATTGGTAATCATTTGATAAAACTACGATTAAATGTAATATTATTTAAAAAAACCCAACGAGCGTTAAATCTTAATAATATAATTTGAAGACAGCTCTAAATAAAAATCCAAATACTTTATTTAAAATTTAAATTATTAAGCGTTACAGCATAAACCAAATTATGAAATTAAAACAAACATTGCAATTTTCCATTCCCTGTTAATAACCCTTCAATGATATTATCATAGACACGTGTCATAGTTTGAATGATTTTTGAATTATAGATACCTCTACTCGTTTCCGCAATGGATTAGCAAAGGACACCTGAAAGTTAATTCTTGTTTCCTAAGAGATATTCTTACCCCGTCATTTGTCTCACGTCAAACCCTGTTTCACATGCATGCATTGTGATTTCGTAAGGGTATAGTGTCATGAGTCATGACCGGGCTTAATTAAAATGTATACCTAGGTACTTTGTAGTTTATTTAATCGTTTCACCGTAAATCAATGCCTCCGGAATGCCATAATATACGTATAGACTGTAGGCACATAAATACCGAGCCAGAATTTCTTATTTGTCATTAGAAAAGTAATTCGCGTACGATCGGAAATTCAATTGAATAACTTAATAATAATAATTACAATAATTTTACCCATAATAATAATAATAATAGTGAAATATATGAATGATAAAGTTATTCATTAAATTAAAAATAATCAAACGAATTATTGTTGTTATGAATTTTAATAAATTCTACATACTTTTCCATATATTATTATATATATATATATAATATTCTTATTATTTGTTCATATTATCCATATATATATATATATTATTTCCAGCTAAGAGAAAATACATAATTATATATCTACTTTTAAAAGAAAAAAAAAACATATTAAAGATACTATGTTTCCAATGTATCAATTTCCATTGTGTGTTTAATACTAAATTCTGATCACTTTGTGTCCCTGACTTCTTCAGTATACATTCTTCAGAATAATTTCAACCTTTCATTCTTGGTACCTACCTGCTTTATGGTTAGGTTATGAAACGCTATTGAAATTACTGTGTTGATTATTCAGTAAAGTCAAGTAGGACAATTTCATATTAAAAAGTAATTTATGCTTTATAATTTATCATCAGTTACGAAATTATATGTATATAAGGATATCGTTCTTCTGAGCTCTTTGTGTGATTCGAGTTCATAATCATATATTTCATAAGTTAGTGAGCTTAAGATTTGTCCGATTGAAGTTTTTATATATTTGAACCAATACTTTTAATATTTAATACTTGTTATGTGCATGTTTAATGTGTAAACGAAACGTGTAGCTATTAAACGAAATTAAAAGTTTCTGTTATTTTATAAATAATAATAACTTTACTACTGTTATATTATAACATAATTGAAGATTTTCCTTTGATTTATATTGTACCCGTCGCAAAATATTTTTCATAGTTTATTCAAACTATACATCTGTTATTATTTTATATAAATTTCGATATTTCATGTTGTCGCCATAATCTATTCGACAGTAAATTGTAACATGTAATACGATAGTCCAGCACAGTGCTACTAAACTTATTCCACTATTTTTTTTTTCAATCACAAAAACAGTTTTCTAATTTTTTTATAATTGATTTTAAATCATTGACTTTATATACATTATTTTATGTATTTATCCAAAATTGATGTTTGGAATTACTGTATGAAATAAAATATATAAATATATAATATTAGTGAGTTTTTTATTATGATTTTAATATGTTTTTAAATTATAATTTCGATTGAAAATTTAAAACGATAATATTATCATAGACTAAATTTAATTATGAATGATTGATGAGCAGATTAATAATACTGTTGTTTAAAACGGAAATAAATTATACAAGTATACAACATTTTTATACCGACTTTTAAAATAGTATAACATTATGATATTAAATATTATATTAGTAATATTACATACATAATGTGTAAGCATTATATAGTCGTTAGTAATTCTCAACGTGTGTTGTTAACTATGATTACATAATAACATACAGTTCCCAAAATGTGATAATGCTTTAATGCGTGAATTTAATATTTCGAGTTTTTTTTTTTTAAAATTATCTCATTGTATAGATTACAATACTAAACATAATATAACATAACATTGTGTCATTCTACATTTAAGAAATAATAATAAATCAGTTAGCAATATTCAATGAAACGTTAATACCGCAGACGTGAAAGATTTTAGTATTTATTTCAAATAATAACAAAGACGATTTAAAATAAAAAAACAACAGATAAATAAATATAGCACATTTTATACCAAACATTTTTTATGCCTTTCACAATATTGTCAGTGGTTTTTTTTAAATATTTGTATTTCATTTATTTGTTTGTACCAGTACACGTGTGACATTTCGGATTGTTGTTACCCTGCTCCGTAGAACATCTCCAAATCACAATATGAGATTCCGAGCGTACGTTATTGTACCCTTATAAAATATCATAAAATCTGAACTTTCATAACTTGACAAAAATACATTTTTAAAACGAATTAAATATAACATTATAATTATTTTTTCATCTAATAATGTGAACATTAAAATTCATATATTATAATAATTGAACGATAAATATGCATGTAAATCAATATATTAAAATGTTTAAACACATTTTTTGACAAAGTTTCACATACTAACCAAATACTTATAATTTCGGTAACGATAAAATGTTTCATGTTAATTAATATTCCAAAATTTGTTATTTCACAAATGGTCTAACTTTATTTAAAGTACCTTTCACAAGTCTTACTGTTTTATTATTTTAATTACAACATGTTATTATAAGTTAGTTACAACACAATAATTTAATTAAAACATAAGTAAACTTCCAGAATATCATTATCAAACTAAAAGTTTTAATATTATTATTATGTTGTTTTATGAATTTTATAAATATTATTAAGTAACGTATATTATGTTATTAATATTACATAAAGTAGATATTTAATATGTATCTATTGCTAACAAAATATTGTTATGTGATTATGTTTAAGGTTAAACATAAATGTGTATATTTTTGGAACAATGTTACATGACGCAACTTTTCAAAATTTGATTTTAATGCGGATTGTCATTTTTTATCGTATCTAAATAAATATAGACAACAAAATATATTATTATTATTATTTTACGTTACCGTAGAGCGTATATTTTATCATCATAAAAGTTCATACAGGCTGGGATGCTCTGCTATTTTATTCCAAAATAGATATTTATAATATAATGTTAAATAAAACTAAAAGTTTTATAAAAATCGTATTGAGATGGTTTAATGTGCCTGGTACGGACAGTATTGCTTGGTTAGCGGTAGTTAGGTATTATATGTTTAAGTTAAAATCTGTCAGTTTTGTATACCGAGTAATAATAACATGGCACATAATATATTATACAATAATGGAATAAAAAATTGGAATTTCTCATCATTATTTGTATTCAAAGTATTATAAAATACTAAGTGTAATTATGAATATAATACACTTCTCCAGAAAAACATTGTTTAATAATTGGTATCGGAATTTATGTAGGTATCTTTAATTTTCTCCAGGTATACTATAGGTAATTATAGATATACCAAGGCAAGGTCTTGTATTCAAAAGTTTAAGTCAAGTTAATTTCATTTGAAGAGTTACTTTTTTAAATATTGAATTAACGAGTTAAACTTTAATAAACCTAACAAGTAATTTATTTTATGCAATCAGGATAAAAATATATTAATTTTAAGTAAATAATTAATTTTTTTATATTTAATTTTAATTGTGATAACATTTTTTTTATATGTTAATAATTTCAAGTTTCATTACATATATAGATAGGTACATAAAAATTGAAGAAAAAATTTTAAAATTTTAAAATTACACATTACATAATTCATTATTTATCTTTAAAAATCAATATAATTAACTTTCTTTAACTTGTTTTAACTAAGTTAATTTACTTTTTTTAAATTTTAACTTTTGGGTTTAACTAAAATTAAAAATAACTTTTAATTTAAATATTTATAGAATACCATAATTTAACGAGTTCAAAAAAATAGTTAATTTGCTTAATCTTAACTACATATATCTACTTTACGCATAGATAAAAGTCAAATTATATTTGTTTAAAAAATAAACGTTTTTATACGTACAATATTAATATTTAAGGTTTAATAAAAGCAGTTATGCAAAATATAATTTATTTCCGTTAATTGAATAATTGAACATAATGTCAAAAGTGTGTGTACTTATTTACCTGTTTAATATGAAAACTCGAAATTTACATTGTGTATATTGATTATATATTGAGTTTAAGAAAATTCATGTTACGTATGCTGAGCAAGAATTCATTATTATTAACTCTACTAGGTATAGTATCTATTATATAAAACTAACCACATATATTACGAAATTAGGATAATGCATAAAAATTTATCGTCTTTATAAACGCGAGAGTATTTGTAAGTTATTAAAAGCAAAATTTCCATTAGAAAATCTCATCAGATAAATAACTTATAGATTAATGTAATCAAAGTCATAATGTTCATGTTTTATTTTCTTGTTAATTTTATTATAATACAAGTTTATATAGGTCTTAACATTTTATTGTTAAATATTTTATTTATATGAAAAATTAAATTTATATTCATAGTTAGGTACATACACGGAGAGAGCGTATTATATTTATAAGAAACAAAAACAAACCGTTAAAAGACAATTTAAAAGTTGCTTTACTGTAAAAACAATATTATTTAAATGTAACAATTCATAAACTCATAAGTCATAGTCATAATTTCCAAACCACAGCTATGAACATTGATAAATCATTCGTTATAAATGTTTACTGTACATAATCAGTAATCATCTGTATCAGAATACGTATAAAAATATTTACTTATATGTTTTTCATAATAAATGAATCATTCCATTAAAATATTTCAAATTCGGACCCTAATGAATCATATCATCAAATAAATGCTTCGTGGCCATCACGATGTACAATAATAAAAAAAAATAAATGCGATTTATACAAAAATTGTTTATTATATTATATAAATAATAAAACCAATATAAAATATGCATTAACTATAATACAAAACGTCGAAAGTACGAATTCCATAATAACGATCGTGTGTAAAATATTAAACGCAGTTTTTACAATTTTCAGTAATTTATTATTAAAGTTTAATAATTTGTGTTTATTGTCGAATTCAATTTTGTTTACGTTTGATTGTTTTGACATACAGGTAGAAAATAATATATATATTGTTATGTAGATACATTATTCTGAACGAATTCTGTTCTGTTTTCTTTGTTGGTTTTTTCACTGTCGACGAAAATATACAAATACATTTGACCAAATAATCAATAGCCAACGATGAAGTATAGGTTAGGTTAATACAGCGTAATAAAATAATAAATTACAGATGTTTTTGTTTAAAACAAAAAATACTTGAATATTAGTTAGGTAATATAATGTTAATATGTAAGGATAAATTATAATTTATTGTTAAAGGTTGAATAATATCATATTATAAAATTATATCATTGATACTTTATTAACAAGAGTGAACGAAAAAATTCAAATATGGATAATTATTTACAGTTTAAATTTTTAAAAATTAATTTTTAGATTATTTGTAATTAACTAATTATTGAATTAGAAAAATATAAAATAAATTATCTTGATATATTTTGAAATTGTTAAGGAATTATACATTTTAATATGTTATCCATCTTATGTTTTAATGTATAATTAATTATATTACCATTACATGGTTTTTTTTTTTTTTTAATTGTTTTTAATTTTAATATTTTCTTTATAGATAAACATAAAAAATCTTGATAAAGTTAGGGTAGTAAAAATATAAAAGTCTATTTCGTAAAAAAAATTGGAATTAGAACGTTTTCGTTTTCAATCGATGTTTAGTGTTTACTGGCTTAGTGTTATCAAAGTTCAACATTAAGTCATTATAGCGTATTGTCTTACACACCTAAACATTTTATCAGAAGCAGTTCACAATTTTTTATTTTTATAATTGAAAAAAGTAATAACTATATGCCATATAATAAAATAAAATAATATATTTATAGATAAAGTTGAATTCTAAGATTTAATTAGTAGTAGTATCGAATTCTCAAAAAAAAAAAAAAAAAATTTTACAAATTACGTTTTAAATATGATATTAAATTTCAGGGGATTTCTATATATATTGAATATTTAAAATTGGATTTAGGTTAATGTAGTTAGGTATTTTATTATCTTAATTAAGTCTAATTTCTGATGTTGAGTACCTACCGAGTAGAATAAAACTGTCATTATAATTTGACAGTTTATCTTAAAAATATATATCGGGAATTATTAAGGCTTTAAGCATAATATAATTTTTGGTTCTGTTAATTTTACCAAACTGTTGAATCTGTGTATAAAAATGTGTAATCCAACATAAATATTCAAATGATTTATTTTCCAATATCTATCTATTATTATTATTATTATTATTATTACCTATTTATATTTTATAATTTACCTAATATTGTATTAAATTTTAGGTGTTTGTAAATTAAATTATTAAATGTATGTATTATATTTAAAAAAATTAAAAATAAGAATAATGCAATTTATCTGGTTTGAAACATCCATTAGTCGCTCGTGTACGATAATATTATATTATATTATATTGGATGTCATTTTATCGTAGCGACCCGTCGGGTTTTTGATCCTTTATTAAAGTTTAAATTTATGCAGGAAAATCACTGAAAGAATTATGTAGATTGCCATTGATTATAATATACTTACTTCTCAAAAAAAAATAAAATAAACTACTAAACATTTCTTGAATAGGGACTAAACGTACACGAATATTCTACACGTATTCTACTTCATAGTTTGTGCACGTTTACTTACAGCCACAGAAATAAAGTATTATATATATATATATATATATATATATATAGGGTGATCCATTTGATTAACACTATATCGTTTTCTTTAAAGATATCAACTTTTGCTTTTCAGGCAATTTACTAAATTTTACGCATTTCTACCATATTTTAGTAGTCATATATAATATTTTAACCCTATTGGATTCATCTTAATCGCGTGTATCTACTGAAGCTCATTTAAAAATTTGTACAAAATAATTATTTTATTTAAATGATAATTTTCGTGTTTCAATAACTCAGAACTTTAGCAATATTCTTAAAATTTGACCATTGCAATTTATCATAAATGTTTCTGTAACACAATATTCTGTAAATTATTATACTTAATGGAAACTATTTGAAACTAGGAATACCTAGGAAACTAGTTAATAATAATATTATTCAATGGTTGCGCAAAATATTATTTTATATCCTATTATTTTTATCTATTTAAAAATAGTTTTCATGTTTTCAAGTAATTGGCATGAGAATTTTGTGATTGATTTTTCTATAAAATTTATTGTCAAATATTATTATTGAATATACAATATTTTTTAGATTTTGTCTGTCGAATTTGTTGGTGATATTATAGCGATACCATAATATGAACAGTTATTAAAAACAGTCACGTCATGTTAAATTAATTTTTTGGTTGGTTATTTTTAATAATTAGTTATAGGTTAAGTTATACTTATATATTATCAATTTTTTACGGTTCATTGGAAAATTATATGATGATACGATAATATACGATTTTTATACTTTATATTTATAACTAGTGATCTTTATTTATATGGATGTAATGTAAATTTATCAACGTTATTTGAATTCGTTGATTTTGTTTTATAATATTCATAATATTTACTATTTATATTTTATAACTAAACTAAAACAATACAAATGTAGGACAAATAGCTTGATGAGAAGCGACGAGTTTAACGAGCAAATAATTTATTTGAAATGTAAATATTAAATAATAATATTCAAACACGAAAATCAGAGTTTATATTTTATACATTATTTTCGAAGTACTGAAAAAGGTATAGAATTAAATAACAATGTAAACAGTCAAATTATGTGAGTTTATTAGAGTCGTTTAAATTATATTATTAAATTGTAAAATATTTAGATATCTTAAATTAATGTATATCATATCAATTGTTATGTGTGAGAATTAATTTATGAAACGTCGACAATAAATCTGTAGTACTCGTATATTATTTCAATAATGACTTAAATAATAATTTTAAATAATCTTAATAATATTATTACATTTTAATTTGTCGATAAATAATTATTTTATTAATTAACTTATGATTTTTAATGGTTTGCTCAAAGAAAAGATGATTATTATAAACTAATATATTATTAAAATATTGTTACCTATGTTCAGTCGAAAAATGTAGAAAGAATTTGTCATATTTTCAATGCGCGTTCCATTTTAATATTTTTAATCGAACAACTCAATATGTTAAAACGTGACTTTATAATAAATATGTATATTCTTAAGTACCTGTCGTACCCGTTCTATAGAGAGTACTATTGGGTAAAAATAATTGTCAATGACTTTGTACAATATATTATTACATGCGCT
Source organism: Eriosoma lanigerum (assembly GCA_013282895.1). Taxonomy (NCBI): domain Eukaryota; kingdom Metazoa; phylum Arthropoda; class Insecta; order Hemiptera; family Aphididae; genus Eriosoma; species Eriosoma lanigerum. The sequence continues at coordinate 24,485,700 of CM023357.1, forward strand.
GGTTTGAATAACACTCGTCGACCTTATTTTTCCTATAATTTTTCCCTAATGAAAATTCTTATTGTAAGAGATTTTATAATAAATAAAAAAATCTAATAATAATGAGAATTTCGTAATGTCGTACGTAAAATAATAACAATGGTCATTATAAATTGTCGTTACGATTACCTTAATTCTATGGTTACGACCGAACGAAGTCCGTCGGATTTGCAGATATATAATAATAAATATAGGTACCTATCAGTACGATTATTATAATATAATATGGGTAACCGCGCGTATACCTTGGTATATTTAGGTATATTAGCAAAAGTATAATAAATTCTCGCCGGCCGATACGTGTTTTATATTTTGTCCGTTTCAATTTAGTTGATCTTTATGCGAAATTCGTTATAATCGTTTGACAACGTTCTAACTTCAAATACACACACAACGTTGCGGTGTAAGACTGTATGTAGGTATGTACACAATATATTGCGATCGATTTTGTTTAACAAATAAACGACCATGGTCGGACAGGGAAAGTATTTTACCTTTTGTGTGTACTTTGGACACGTCAGTTATATGATTAATGTAAAAACGAAAATGCATTTGGAAAATCGAATAAACTATACCGACAGAGACAATAATATTAAAAGTGGTTCTAAACGCTTTCGCAAATAATAATAATACTAAAACGGGACTGACCAACGTCGATACCCTCCGTAGGTATATATGTATTATACGTAATAAATAATAATAATATTATGATTGTCGTGTATTGAATTCGTACCGCGATCATTACGTCACACGAGAGTAAAGCGATACCTACCATAACCTAACCCAATACTTAACCGATATCGACGATGTATTTATACATTTATACGTGTATTGTATATTATATAGGTACGTACCACGAAATGGGTAAGAGGTTACGACGTTAATTACCGCGTTTGTGGTCGGTCGTATCGATAACCGAAACGGACATTTTACTATATCTACTACACCTAGTTAAAAACGTTACAACCACGCTACAATATATTCCCGGTGTTATTTTACGTTTCTTCGACCTCTTCTTCTTCTCCCGACCGCCACGTATCGTTTTATACTACGTGTTCGGTATACACAAAACACGGTTACCTACACCCCGGTTATTGCGGTTCCGTGACTATTGCGACGTCCCTCCCGCGTGTCCGATACGCATTCATATTATAATGGATATAATGTAAGTACGATCACACGGTCGGAAGAACGGTACAGTGTATAAAACGTTATAATTGCTTTTGGTTAGCTGTGGTAATAATACCCTGGGTATGATGTTCGACCGCCAAAAGTAGTACAGGTATCACATCGTCCACTTTCCTATCACTTAAATACTGTTGAAATAGGTTCACGATGAATTTCGTAATAATAATAATAATACAATTAATGCGATACGTGACGGTACTATTAAATCAGATTACTATGTATTATCTTGATTTATAACAATACATTTTATATTATATATATTTATATCATCATAAAAATGACGATATGAATCAAAATCATAAATGGTTCCTAAAGCGAATGGCATAACCGCTTAACCACTGCCGCGGTATAGTTTCTCGATGAATTTAAAACGAAAATAAACTCTTAGTGTAACAGGAAATCAATATACGTTTAACAGTGGTGTAACATATTAGTAATTGACGACATTACGAGTCATGTACAACGCGTCATGAATTTACACCTATAATATTGTGGTTAAAATATGAACATATAAAAATTGAACGTGTTAATTATAATTTGTTTAACTCGTTCAATTGAGTTAGTCTAGAAATGTTCAAGTTAAATCAAATATAGAAATATTTTATTTTATTAAAAGAAATTTGTATTTTTGTAGAAAAAATATAACACGTTGTATAACTTTAAATTTTTAACTCACTAATGGTGAAAAACTTCGGAAAATATTATATTTTATGTATAAGATTTTGCGTTTCATATAGTAATAATTAGAAAAAAATATTTAATTCAGATGAAGTAAACACATCAACCATTTTATAACATTACCGAGAAGCTGCTTGTAATAAATTATATATTATTTATAATTTTCTTTAAAATAAAGTTAAGTTAAGTAAATATCGAAACAAAGTTAAAAAAACAAAATGGACGTTCTGTTTGGTTTACTGCAGGTTGTTATGGTGATCTAAACATTGTATTGTAGTGAAATCCTAAAATTGTTAATTATTTTTGTAACTTTCATCAATTGTTAGCAGAGAGATTAGAAATATATTATTTCTTATGAAATAACTCAAAACTTATTAGAAACTTTAAACGCGCATGAATTTTAAAACGTTTTATAATAATTACCTAAGTCAAAAGTTATTGTTTTAATATTTAACACAATGTGAATATTTAATTGTTTATTTTTTTATACATATAAATAGATATAAAATCATTTAAATAATTTTCCATTCATATGAAATAACATTTAAGGAATTCTGATTTTCTTTTTATAATAATTATTGAATGGTAATATTGAAAATTAAAAAGGTTTAATAACTTTTAAATATACATTATAAAAATATTTTATTTGGAGTTTTAAGAATGCATTTATATTTTCCATTTCATACCGATAATAACTCAATCAAATAAAAACTGATGGTATATTATAATATTTTGATTTATTAATTATGCGAGGGTTGGATTGTATTTAATCAGTCACTACAATAATATGTATTAAACTGTACATAAAACTAATATTCTATTATACTCGTTCAACAATAACTTTATTTTTTAATATTAAAAACTCACAAAACTGATATTAAATATTTGCATAATGCAGTTATAAACTTTAAACATTTTAAAACTCGATATCTTCAGTATTCCATTTGCCTTTTGATCATGCATACTATTATACATAAATTAATATTTATAAAATATCCGATTTAATTTGCACATCAAATATATGAAGTACAAAAACATGCATATTAATTTGTTTTTATCCGATTAATTAGGGCGTATAAGTTTTTATTATTAACTAATTTTTAAAGTTTCTATCAAATATATCTATTTTTAATACAATATATTAAACAAGCTAGGAGAGAAGAGAACCGTGTTAAAAAAAGAGATTAGGAATTATATATTTCTTAGTAATAGAATGACAAAAGGAATAAAAATATTTTATAATTAGGCATACAATTTTTGTTTACAGTATATTATTACAATAAACTTAAAAAAACATACGGAATATTTATAAAAAAAAATGATAACTTTGTTAAATAATGTAACATTAAATGTTATAATATGTTACAAATTATTATTCAAAGGGTTTTCACTATATACTATATACACTATAACTATTCATTGTACAATACATTAGGAAATTCATTAAATTATGTAGGTAATAAAATAAGTTGACATGATTGATTATTTGCAGGGCTTGTGACTTATAGAGTTATAGCATACGTATATTTGTTTTAGATAACTTATAATTTTAACAAACTATTTTTAGCACATTTTCAATTTTTAGTATTAAATTTATATTAATATTTTATTATTTTTGGTGGTATTTTAAGACTATTATTGATATTTTCAAAAGAGAGAATATTGAATATTTTTAAATATTTGATTGAGTCATTATTGTAATGCTGTTATTTAGCCCGATATATGTTATTTTCTTTTGAATTTTAATATATTATAGTTAAAAATATGTAAATTTATAATTTTATTTATAAATACCTATTTGAAATTACCAAAAAAAAGTAATATAACATATTATAACACAATGTAATATTTTAAATTCATGTTTCAATTTAAGGTAAACAATTTTCAAATAAATAAATATAAATATTTTAATTATAGTTATTACTTTTTAAAAATAATATAAGAATAATAAAAATAGAATATAAAGTAATTTTCTTACTAGTAAACAGTAGTTTAATAATATTAATAAAATAATAACTAGCAAGTTAAGTAACTTATATCTAATTGTGTATTAATATTAATATTATTTTATTTTTTAACAGAAAATATTAGTTTTATATAATGTTATAAAATATGTTTTTTTTGCATAGAAATTTTATAAATTATTTTAGCGCTTATATGCATATATTTATAAGAGAATATTATTTTTTGTGCTTATAATTAAGTTTTTAGAACTAAAAGTCACAGGCCTTGATTATTAGTTTTAAAGTTATGGATATTATAGTGAATAAATACGCAAATAAAATTATATAAAATTTTGTATAGTTATACTGTTATTAGTTAGGTAAATATATAGATGGTAAACAATTTACATAAGCGTATAAACGTCAGAATTATAAATATAATTAATTAAGATTAAAAATTTAATAATAATGTTCTAGTTGTATTATAGAAACGGTTCCAAATAATTATTAATTCACTATGTCGAGGAAAACATTTTCGACAAATTTTTAATTTATTTCATTGACTTCTCCGTTTATAACAGCGCACCATTACTTACATACAACTTATAAACTTGATTATATATGGTAAGCAATAATAAACTATATTTTAATAGTATAGTTAAATTTTCCAAACAAATATTTATTAATTTTCATACAAATCTATGTTATTGTCAAGTTATTCTATGTCTGATTTTTTTTTTACACGCTCGATAAAATATAAATTGTTTCGTTAAAATCAAGAATTTTTCTTTAAAAGGCCAATACCATGAGAAACCATTATATTGTAAAGCAACGCGTATTTGACCGACGAAGACGAAAAAAGATATTATGTGACCGTCATCTAATAAGAAATCAAAAACGAGTTATTCTTTAGGTCTCACAAGCAGGATATTATAACGTTCGGAGCGATAACAGCTTACATCATTTGGTATCAATAGGAAACACAATGGGAACACAATGCAGTGAAGTGCATAGAAATCGTTTAAAATCATTTTATGTTATTACGACCGAGTAGTAACTATCGTATAAAGTACTTAACATTATTTATTTGCTGGACAACAAAAATTTCGACATACAAAGTATGATTTAATCGAGCCACCTCCATATTTATTAATATTTTATAATTTTATATTGTTTTGAAGTTATCTATGATATTCTCCGTCTTTCGTAGTTCAGTCTATATATTGATCCTATTCCTATTATTGTCAATGATACTTTACAATATTATATGTCTTATAGTCGTCTATAATAGTCTTATGAAAGACATTACTATGGTAAACAGTTTTATTTGAACGACTTTAATCGTTAAAATGTTTACTTAACTGATCTGCAGTCAACATGAATGACACAATTATACTTGCAGTGTTGAGTACGAAAATAAATTTAAAATTAGGTAGACAAAATAATTATTTAGTACATGACTTATGGAAATTATCATTGCGGCACGTTGGTTGAAAATCACGTTAATCTAGATAATCGATAACTAAAATAATAGTTATTTTATTACCAAAAGGTCTATATGTATCTAAATAAAACAAAAACAAAATGTTTTTTGTTTGTACATTATAATATCTAGTCTGGTAAAAACAAACGTTTTTCAAATGATATGCAATCATAAAATGAATCATCAAAATACTATGATGGATACAATTAAACTATATCTAATTAATTTATCGTTTACTGTTTACACATCTGATAAGACAAAGAGATATTAAAATTATTTTTATCTAGATAACATGCAATACTAAATTAATATTAGATAATTAAATAGTTAGTATGATAAGTGTAAATGGTAATGGTTAGGTGTCCAAAATTGTAGTTTTGCGAATTTATTGAAATATCAATATACCGTGTTACGTATATTAAAAATCGTGTATTAAGTGAACCACAAGTTTTGACCCATTTGATACCATTTGAAAAGTTTTCTTATTCGAAATTAAAAATTATCTTCTAAATATTTTGTTTTTATAAATTGTAGCATATAATTTTATAATAAATTTTTGAACAATTGAAAATATTTAAAATCATAATAATTCCACAATTGTGTAGTTGTAATAGCTCTATATTACGATCGTGATTAAAATACATATTTATTATGAAATATTTTATAGTCGTGCGAATTCAAATAAGTTCTAACTAATAGATGTTCGAAGTTAAGCAGATTACATTTTTACGTGTCAGTCGAGGTTAGTAATTTACGTGGTTTACTAATGTTTATTGGTGTTTAATTAAACCGGAGGTTGATTCGCTATAAAGTTTTAGCACAAAACACGTTTACTGGTTACAAATTGCGAACAGATGTTAATGAAAAATGTTCATAAAATTAGCTAGTGCATAATATATACGGTGAAAAAGTTTTACGGTGTTTCCGTAGAAGAAACCATAGTTTTGATTCCAATTGTTTGATTTCTGTTCTTTTATGTCATTCTTAATGGTGTAACTTCAATGGTTTCGTAGTAAAAGTAGAGTAATATGCACACGAGAACATTCAATTGTAAATTTGTACGGGAATTGTATCAAAAATGACACGTACCAATTACCAAATACAATATCAGATATTATGTTATTTATGTGGATACATAATAATATATATGAGCGAATAATATGAGACACGATTAACTATTCTAGATATTGTTGATAATTATAAAAAAAAAATTGAGACAAATAGAATTATTTTTGAAGGATTACAAACGTGTTATTTTTATCAATGTTATTTTCAATATTTTTTAACTAAGTACCTATCTAATTAATATATATTATAATCTAAGATACGAATACACAAAGAAATTATATTATTATAATATAATATTATTATGTCCTACCGCTTTTATCCTACTCAATTATTTTTATACATATTTCGCATATTATAAGATTACGTAAAAGAGTTGAATATGTATAATTATTATTAAAAAAAAATTTTGGCTTAACGAAAATATAAAATATATATTTATATATATTAAAATTCGCATTTATTTTATTTTTAATTATCCAAAAGAGGTGCCATTTTATAAACTATTGATATTCATTCTATGAATACAACATTATAAACTGCAACTAATTTGTATATTATAAACATTATAACTGTTTATTAGTTATAAGTTATATATTTAAAAATTAAAAAAACTAAAGTGGCTCATGAGGGTGTGCCAGATGTGAATTTTATCTACTAATGACTTTTAGAACAATGTAGGTAGTAAACCAATAAGATATTTTAAAACATCATCAAATATTATATCATTATAAAATATAATATTTAATTCTTTATCCAAAACATAAAATACCTAAGTGAAGATTTAATTTAATAATGGACATACCTGTTGAGACATTCTGTAAATATATTTATTTGTGTCGCGTTATAAAAGTAAATTTGAAGTGGAAGTTGATTTAAATCCTATAATTTTCGGTGATTAATTTCATTAGTATACTAAAATCTAAGTATCTATAACAATTAAATACCTATTATTAAATATTAGTTGAATATAATTTTCGGATTTCGTTAAAGTACATAAAAATATATAATTAATTATTTTAAAATGGTATTCAATATAAAATTGAAGTTTAGAGGAAATCAAGATTTTATTTATCGAATTTAAAACAGGAATGACTCGAAACGCAAAATTAATTAAAACTATACATAATTCAATATAATATTATATAACAATCCTTCAAGTCGCACGTTGTACGTCGCACGGGATCTGCGCTTAGTCTATGAAAGACACTCGTCGTAGTTTCAATGAATTTATACACGCTGTTATCATTTATCACGTATCACCGAATTTACAAAGTTCGTTAAACCGGTAATGAGAGTATGCTATTGATATTATACCTTTAAGTACCTAGGGTGTGGGCGGAAAAAAAGCTTTAATATTGCGTTTTTTAGCAATAAAAACATGCGGACGTTGATGAGGCAAAAAAGTGGCCAGGAAAACTAATGAAAACGTTTTAAAATTAATGGGGAGGAAAAAAATGTAATATATTGAACACGATTAGGCGGAAATAATGCAACAGAGAATTTCGGCATCTGATGAGATGTGAATAAATCATCCCGAGCATGAAATGTTTTGAACAATATAAATTTGCATACAGCTATTATTATTAGGCCACACGGGTCGTGAAATTAAGTACCACACACACACACACACACACATATATATATATATATATATAAAAGTTTTACCGAAAACATATCGGGACAATGTTGCGTATTAGGTATATGATAATATTATATTTTTAGTGTAATATAGTACTTCGGATAAGTTACAATTGAGGAGTGGTAATGATTATAGGTTTTCATCGAACACAATAACTTCAGACGTAAGTAGGTATAAAGAAAATAATAGTATTGTATTCTATGTGTATAATATACAACGAATAAATGCAATTTGTTTTCTATTCATAGTTCATTCGGTTGTTGAGAAAATATTTCATATTAATTGTATACTGATTGAATTATATTAATATGTCAATAATGATAATTTTCTTGGACGTCCAATAATTTGAAATTTACAATAAACGCTTTGTAAAATTTTTATCGTCACCATTAAATATCTAATTGAATTGAATTACCTATATTGAACACGAAAAATAATCAAATCTTTGACTTTGACAACAAATATAGGTAGATACAAACGATAAAAACATGATATCGAACGGACTAGAGACAATGGCGGTTGAAACAATTAAATATTTATATCTTATATAACCCGTTATATGATTTTAATAAATGTATCGTTGTCGTGCATTTTTGTTATTCTTCCTCCATCGAGTATATCTAATTCGATTAATAATAATAATAATAAAATATCTACATGACAACCACAAAGTTTACACTCGCAATTAACGTGGTTTAATTATGGTCCACGCTAACGGTTAAAATCGATCTAAAAATAATAAACCGTTTTATACTTAAAGACGATCGAATACGTGGTTTAATGAAATAAAATCGGTTTGATCAATAATATCGTTTGATTTGTTTACATGTTACTACGGACAATGTACACGTGTCGTATGATATTTAGATTTTATTATTTAGGCTTATTATCACATTGATTTAGATTTGAGTTGAAGAGTAGTTTATCTCATTACATGTAAACGTAGTAAATAATAAATATCGTGTTAAGTTAATAATAACCATGACGACCCGCAATCGGTCAGCCAGCCAGCAATCATAACGCGGTAACTGGTTACGTGTAAAATGTTAAAAAAAAAAAAATTGCTTTTACCTGGGTATCCTATCGTAGCTGTCCCAACTCGTCAAACAGTTGTATGAACTGTAGTTGGACGAACCCATGTGGCGTCCGTCCTGTTCCCATTTCACGCACTGTGCGCCACGTTTCGCCACCGAACCGCCCGAGTCGCGCGCCGGTCGCGCCGGCGTGAGCGTGACGTCACGCGAACGTAACGCCGCCACCGGGAGCCTTTATATAGATTGGCCGATGAACTGAATCGGTGTGTATACCGCTCGCGGCAAAGAATTTAGACTTTGGCAAAAATTTCCGACAACCCTTTCGAAGTGATAGTGTTATAAAGTTATTTCGTTTTGTAGCTTAACAAAGAACGAGTCGTACACGTCGATTGTATTTTAGCGATTTTTTTTTTTTTTTTTAATATTTATCGTAGTTTTTCTACACTAATTTACGAAAAAAACAATTTCGTATTTCGTTTTTTTTACTATTACAACGTTATAATATATACGTAGGTTAGGTTTGGTACATATTTAATTATAGTCGAAGTCCAACTATATTTATTCTGTATTTAAGTATTACAAAAGCCATTTCGAAGAATATTCTATCTTAATTATAATTTTAGAGTTATATATCCCATGAAATATTTTATTTTTGGTATTAGTTATTGTAAATAATAAGTAATAATTCAATAAACCGTGTGTTAATATTAATGTGTAGTTATTGAGATTTTTATAAACATTTTCAAGACAAAACTATGTAAAATATTTTGAGTAATTAAGTTAAATAAAAAAAAAAAAAATAATAATTATTTTACATAAATGTGTATACTTATTAATACCAAGAAATTATAATTTCGACGTTACCAATAAAGAAATAAAAAAATACGCATTATTATTTTCAAAATATGAAAATAAAAATTGCAATATAAATTACTCCGATACCGGCAATTACGGTTATTACTATAAATAGTTTCATAATTATACTATTATATATTACCCCACAAAAAAAAGCACAACGTGTAACGTTGTGTAACGTTTTAATATATATATATGATTTACGTTATTTGTCAGATTACAGGGCCTGTTATTGACCTAGCAAATATTTAACGAGTGAAGTTGAATTCGATTGAATCTGATTATGCGAAATAATATAATATGTAACTGGGTTAGAATTGCATTACGAATAATTAATTACAATCTACTTACTGTACCTACACTAAAATGCGATCAATTGTTTTGACTTCCACTTTGAAATTGTTCCAACAATCCAACACATATACACTATATATTATTATAATATAACTTATAACATAACATTTAGGCGTTGTGCCTACTCGTAATGTATTATAACTTTGTGTTTTGTTAGACTAATTTAAAAATGGAAACCTTTATCTAACATTAAACAAAACTACGATAGATAATAAAATAAAGATGGGTTATTTCATTTTATCATACGGTCGTTTATATTAGCTGTGTATGGAGTTCCTTATTTTTTTTTGCATAATTAAATATTATATTTCCCGTATCTCGAATGTGCGACTTAAAAATTATCAATTCATACTTCTTTAATTCAAAAAGGACTCCATAAATAAGAAGAGAAACGATTTTTTCTCTTCTCCCCAAAAAAAACCGCGACTCCGCTTGAGAACGATATATCATTGTCTAATCCATTCTTTTATTAGCTACGTAGATCACTTAGTAATATTATTATCAGTCAATTGTTTATCGTTTTTGAAAAAAACTAATGACGATATATTTCAGAAAACAGTTTTAGCACAATTTTTATAATGCAGTTTTACGTTTTAGGATTAGCTAAATTAATTAATTTTTAATTTTTTTTCAATGGCAAACACAAAGTCAAAAAAGTACATAGAAAAAATGTATGGTTATTGTTCGTGTACATTATAAAAATTAAAAGCAATAGTCATTAAAAATCGAAATTTAAAAAAAAACATACAAATTTCATACTTTAAATCGTTGTAACATGACATACACTTTCATGGTCTTCTTTAGACTTTATGTCAATAAAAAAAAAAAAAAAAAAAAATAAATAAATAAATAAAAAATAAGTAAATGTTTTTAGTCCTCAGTTAAAATTAATAAACATGATAGAATAATAGTAAAGATTTCAGTAATATTATTATTTGAGACATCGAATTATGGTTAATATATAAAGTAAACTATACAGTTGTATAGACAATAATTTGGTAAATTAAAATTCAATAAATAACATAATCTAAACATTACCGACAAACAATTTACATATTATTATTTTCATAATAATTCATTCGATGATGAAGGCTAAAAGATTTTTGTTTTATTATTAAAAGGAGAATTGTCTAATATTTTCTGACCTCTGTAAACTTTTAAACGGATTTAGTTTTTGATTATTATTACAGAGGATTTTGGCATGATGTAAAATTTGCATAAAATGTAGATCAATCTGTGTCCAATGTAATTGAAAATCACGAATTACCATAAAATCGAAATTCGAAAATCAGAAGGAAATGAAATTTTCTTTCGATATATTTAAATGTTATTTCATAATTGTACTTAATAAAAACATAAACCGAAATAAAAAAAGTAAATTATAAGATTAATATTTGTATAGCGTATAATATTATGTGAATTGGTCAATAACGGTATCTATGTATTGTAACATTTTAAACGACTTCACTAATTATTACAAAATATCAGTACAATATAATACTATTAAATTTTATGTGTTCAAAATTAACTAAAATTATTAGGTATCCATTAAATTTAATTGACTATTAATAATCGCATCATAATTTGTTGACTTCAGTTCAATTAATAAATAATGATGAATATTCATTAAGCCTTACAACAAAATTAATATTATTATCATATAAAATATAATAAATACCACAAATAACTAAATCATATTATATTATCATTTTATGTAATATTCATTGTTTTAGTTATATTTTAATAATTTAATTTATGAATCAATTAAGTTTGGCTGGAAGTTGTATGTATCAAAAACTTGTACCATGACGTGTGTTAGTTTTCTTAAACTAAACAAAGTTTTTATAGGAACTTCTCACATAGTCAAAAAACACATAAGTCGAATGCAAGAAAGAAATTTAACTTTGTACGCGTATTTTTAATTAGTTTAGTAAATATTAGTTTAATAATCATAATCTAATATAATAATATTATTATGCTATTTATTTATTTGTATTGTATTATTTGTTTTCAATCAAAATATCTTATGAAATAATGAATGAATCAGACAAAGTATATAATGCTTTTCTTTTAAGTTGATAGGTTAGGTTAGGTCAGGTTTATATATAGATTTCTCTAATGAAACATTAAATATTATAATGGCTTTAGGTTGTGTCTGTGTTAAGGTATTGATTATTATTTCAAATGATATATATATATATATATGTGTGTGTGTGTGTGTGTGTGTAATAATATATGGGTGGTTATAGATTTTATAAGTTTTACGATAACTTGGTCAATTCAGATATAATATCTACTGCTTAAATATTATTTAACTATTTTTAACTTATTACTTAGTTATTTGCCATAGTTTTAATTTAACAATTCTTAAATATTATTACCGAACCAAACATAATATTTCCTGTTAATTTTGTATAAACTATATTGAAGAAAGAAAAGAAAAAAAATATACTACAGTGATACAGAAAGTATTCATATTTCATATGAAATGAATTTCGTTCTATAAAACAAATTATAATTATGATGAGATACCGAGATATTATAAAATTATAGTTTTGAACACATATTTTTTCATTTCGTTCTATTGGTCGTAAAACGGTACTTTAACAAGTTATTATTAGGTACTTTAAGGTTAAAAACATAAAAATAATATCGCATTATAAAAATGAAATTAATGATTCCAAATACTTTTGAGATGATATATTATAGTTTTGTATGACTATAAATTAGAGTATAATAATAATATATAATATGAAAATTTATGATATCAAAACGTTTTGTTAAAATATAGCTGAATAACAATGATATAAGTGTTAACTTCACATTTGAATTTTCAACTCCAACGTGGAAAATCATTCAAAAATAAAATAATACTTTACGTATGGATATATAAAATAATTTTAAAAATAAACTTATATTCAGATTATAATATTTTAATATGAATGAAAATATAAATTATTTATTTTCGGTAATAGGTTTCCAAAACAAACAAAAGTTTAATGTTAAATTACGTAAAATGTATAAGAGTTTTACATCTTACGTTATATACTTGTACATATTTTTGCAATATTTAATTATTATTTATTACTATTATCAATTATATATTAACATTAATCATACATTCGTAATAAAAGATATTTTGTAGTAAAAGATTATTGAACAATAACATCATTTATGGTTAGATAATTAAGTTTGATTTTGGTATACGATTTCTAACGGAAAATATTGGACAATATCATTAATGTATATATATATGAACATAAAACACGTAATTTCATCACGTTATAATATTTGTTTTCTTAATTTTTATCCCTGATGAGATTAAAATAATATATTTAAGTAAATATCGGAAGCAGTAGAATATAATGCAATATGTATTATTGCAATATTTTATATAGGTAAATTAAAAAATAATAATAATTTTAAAAAGTATAATTGGAATAAATGTTTTTTTTAATAATATTAATATATTATTAGTTCATTATCGATTATACTATTACGGTAGGTACCATTTGTTAAATGGTAACTTTATAAAATATTTTACTCGAAAATATAGGTTATGCAGCCATATTTTTATTTTTATAAAAGTTATCATTGACAATGTAAAAATCACGAAATGTGTCAATATATTTTTTTATGCAAGTAGTACGATATATTTTATTATCATCATTTATTCTTGAAAGGTAATATCGCTATAAAATGGTTATTTAAATAATATAATTTGTATTCAATAAAATATTTAAATATACTATATTATTTTACTATTAACACAAGATATTGCTATCAAATAAAATGAAATGTAGGTAATCCTTAATATATTTTGCATTTGGTACCTACCTAATAACGAGAAAAATAATACGCTATTATAATTAATATAGAGAGTTAGGTTATTTATAATCAATGAAAATACTAATACTAGTTTCCTGTCATGTTCTTTATCACGGCAAAGCGGTTGAAAAATACTTTTATGTTAGTCTGATAACTCATAACGTTTGTTTTTAGAGTTTTCCTTTTTGAAAGTGTTTCACTAATTATGAAAAGACAGAGTATTAGTACTTATATTATATCAGCAGGGTTGAGATCAGATAAGTATTTTTCTATCTAGATAAATATAATGATAAAGTCATTAAAATTCATCTAGAGAAATGTGATAAATCACAAATTAAAATTTATCTAAATATAACAATTTTACTATCTCGATAAAAAACATAATTTTTTTATTAATTTATAATAAATTTATAATGAATTTGTTGTAAGATTATGAAAATATTAAATTTACTAATATGTATTTATAATAATATATATAAATTGAAATTATTAATTATTTTTTATATTATTTTAGTTTATTTGTTATAATAACATTTGATTATTGACATTAAATGTGTTATTCGTTACCTATAAGTGAATAATAAATATTACTTCTTTTAGGATCATTATCATAGGTATACCGTATACGCGATAATTATTGTTCACAAAAAACTAAACACAATACCTATTATATAAATTTATTTTTCACAGTAGAACAAAATAGATGATTGGACTCATATAATAGTTGTATACTTTTAAATATAGTAATTGCCAATTTGCCAATTATTATGAGGTCTACAACAACCTAGAGGATGAGAAATATGTTATTATGAGATATTCAATAATTTCGGTATAAAAAAATGGTTAAAAAAAAATACTTAAAATACTTAAAACGTGTGATGGATTACTATAAAAAAAAAAAAAAAATAAACATTATCTTGTATTTGTATTACAACTATGTCTACGGGCGTTCGGCATTTTTAGAGTAGAAAATCATGTTTCACTATTCGACAACGATTGGTTGCGATTTCCGGCAGCTGCCGCCGAGATGTGTATGTTTCTACATTATGTACGCGTATCTACATTTGTGATTACGCGCAAAAGCTATTTAGACGAAACCCGTTCATTTAACAGAAAAGTAATATCAATAAATATATAAAATACTACGATTTTGTAAGGAAAATAGAAAACGTTTTTATTATTATTTCTAACGAAATCTACTAACGTGGAAAAAAATGTATAGAGCAGTTAGTAGGAAAAAAAGTTTTCTGATAAAAATAAACATCCGAGGTATTGTATCCAATAATATTTATGTGAATAACGAGGTATAATCATTGCTAGAAGGAAAACATTGGAAGCCTTACCTAACGCGATGTTGGCGACGGACGGAGAGGAAATAATATTAAGTAGCGGTGAAAGAAAAAATAACGAGGAAATATTAGATATTATATTGTCGGAGAGAAACGCAGATGGAAATGATTAAAAGACCACGATGGAAAAAACGATCGGACGCGCAATAAGACGTCATAAAGAAATTGTACAACATCATGTCAGAAGGTGGTAGGTATGAAACAGCCACAGAAACAGTAGGTCGAAACCGAATCTCGTAAAGGTAAATTCATATACATTTCCTAAAGTAAATAAATGTAAATTATCAGCTGAAATGAAGAAGTACAATAATTATAAATCAACCTTGAAATAATATGTAGGTATATTATCAACTTACCGCCTATTTTTGTACAGTATTCATTGTTTACAATATTATTGTACACGTACAATTGACAAGAATCTATTTTAAACATTTACGATTAAAACCATTAATCTAATATTCTGTTTTCCTGATTTCGTTAGGAATATCTACCGCAGATTACATTTATAAATAAGGCATTCGAAGGCATATATTATTGATTAAGAAAGAAATCATTTGAAAAAATGACAAATATATAATATTATAATTAAGGAATTGCTGTTTTTTAAAATACGTTAAGTACTTTTGCAGATTAAGCTGTCCTAATTTGATTCTTTTTACCTATAGAACGATTATTTATTATTTTCTTGAATACTTACATCAAAGTATAACAAAATTACATACCGTAATATTTTACTAATATTTAATCAATTTAAGTCATGTTGTTTGTAATGGGTATTTTTTTAAATTTAATCTTTAAATAATAATTATGTTAATAATATTTTTCATTTCCCTAAACTAATTTTGATAATTAGAAAAAAAAAAATTGTTCCTTTAACTAGATATAAAACATGAGTAGTAAATAAAATTTTTATTTGGTAAATAATTAATGTATAAAAAAAAATTAAATACATACACATTTTTAAGAAAAACAAATTAAATTATTAATAATTATTATTCATATATTTAGCAAGAGAATGATTACATTTATTTACAATTTAGTTGATAAAATTGAAGATTATTGATTATTAATAATAGTATTGATAAATATAAGTCATTTTTATATGGAAAATCAATGTGAATGAATGTTGGAAGAAAAGTCGAATGTGTAAACAAATTTTGAATAATGTATTTATTTCTAACAAAATTGTTGACAATAATTTTAACGCGTTTAATCTATTACAGTTATTATTTGTACTTGTGATAAAGGTACTATAAATTAATTAAAATTTTAAAAGGGATAATAAACGCATCAAATCTTAACGATATTTGTTATCGAATAGAAAATAATCACTTTATTCGATTAATGATAAACGAAAAAAAAAAATGTAGGACGTTGAAACGATAAATTGTATTTTATAATAAGATTTAAGAGAATCATGTAAATTTCCTATACATAATATACTTTATATTAAATTATTACTTTATGACACAGTTATATTATTGTTATTGACAAATTATTGATTAGGTAATGATATAGAAAGTGGTTTTTTGTTTTTAAATGGACAACTAAGTGGTATCAAATTATATTGTTTTTACAAGTTTTTAAATTCGAAAAGCAAATAGTATTATATGACTGACCAACAGTTAGACTATATTATACCTTATAAGCATGAATATAATAATAAAAAAATGCCCTTTCCATTAAACGTTTGTTATATTTTAACAAAGGTTCACGTATCGTATTATTAGACATAATAAGTAGGTACTATATTTATATTATATATAAATATTGTTACCTACTCAAAAGATAATTTACTTACTTCAGTTGCTACAAACCAATCTAATATTTTATTATTATATACATGGTTAAATTTGTTCGAAATAAACAGTCTTCGGTTTAGTATAGATTCTAAAACATATTTTCAGGTGTCTATAAATAACAATATTTTTAAGTCAAGAAATTGTATTTTGCGATACAGAGTTTTACAATTGTTTTCTTTACCAAATATTACACTCTCTTACTTTAATTATTGAATTATCCAAATGTACGTACACATTTATATTATAACAGAAAATATTAAACTATATTTATTAGTAATTGTTTAAAAAATAATATGTATATTATAATTTAATTGAAAAAAAAAACAATTATACTGGTCCGTAACGAGAAACTCTTGGTTTTATAAAGTATAGCTCTGAATGTGGTTTTACGTTAAAATAAACTATAAGAAATAAAAAAATTATCCTTGGTACGAATGGTAAGATAGGTTTTGTATTGTGCACTTTAAATTAAGTCGGTCGTTTTGAAAAATGCATAATTGCAGTAGTTCATTGAAGTTTTGAACTATACGTAAACTATCTACCGCGACGGTAAATGATTAATTGAATGTTTATTAAAAATGTATTTTAAATGTGCTATTGTTGTTTGTCGCGAGTGATCAGAACGTGTTCCTATAAAAAGAAATCACACAGAATCAGGAGAGCTGTTGAATTGGCCAATGAGCGTCACCAAATTTCGAAATTATATGACCGGGAAAATTCTGCACGAAGTGTCGTCATCGATTTCTTGATAACCGAGGTCCCATCTTGAACATATCAAATGTTTAACAAATTAATCTGTCATTGGTAAAGTTCAAAAATAAAAAAAACCATTTAACATCTCAATGTGGTGAGCAGAATTCATATAGTAACAGCATGTTTCAGATATACAAGGTTATTACAGTCATACCTCCCACTTTTTACATGCCATATAAGTCAAGTGACGTATAAAACTGTAAACTTAGTCGGGATTGCATTGATAACACAATTCATTATATTCTGTAGTAACAACGTATACACTCACACTGTCAATTTATTTTGAATTGATAGCGATAGAATCTATATATATATATATATATATATATATATTTGTATCATTGTTTATTTCAATCATGCAGCCATCTTCTTCAAAAAGCCTATTTGCGCTCCAAACGCCTTTTTAAAAATACAAATTTCAACAGTTTTACAATCGTTAACACGTTCAATTGAAAATAATGTACCTTTAGTGAATAAAAAAAAAAATATATAATTGTTTTTAATAATTCAAAGACATTGATTTGTGATAATAAATAATTAAATATAATAACTTTTATAGTTTTTATTATCTTTTTATAATATTGTGATATAAATTTTGACAAAAAAAAGTTTCTAAATCAAATCACATTTTTTAAACAATTTTTATTGTAATATAATATATTTGTACAATGTTCTATTAATGTTACTGAAAGAGAGCGTCAGTGGTTAGGTTAGGTTAGGTTAGGTTAGGTCAGTGGTGTATCCACGGGATGGTTTTGGGGGTTCAAATCACAATTTTGGGTTTTTTTTAATGTTATTTTTAATAATTGCTTGCGTTTAGTTACGATAATAAATATATTAACTTCATTATAAAAATAAATCCAAAATTAACCAATTTAAATTAAAACAAATGTGTCAGTTGTGTTCAACGTCATGGTTCAGTACTGATATATTAGAATTATAAAACGCTATAATGGATGCTTTAGAAAATATAAGATCGTGGGTAGATAAAAATACATCTTCAATCAAAAAATCGTTTTCTTTCAGTTATTAACAATTATCAATTTTAATTTTCTATTCAAATAATAACTAAAGTATTCTCTATAAGTCTACTGTTAAGTAGACTTTGACAGACTCCAGAATTTGATATTTCACACGCAATTAACATGGTAAATATTTCTGTAAATGTTTTAAAAAACAACGAGAGAAAAGGTTGAAAAAAAATTCCAAACTATTTTTCAATTAGTTAATACATTTTGTGAAAATTTAAATATCGGAATTACATGTCCACGTCTTACTGGTAAACAAACGCACAGAGAAAGTATATTATTAAAAATGTCAAAAGAATATTATAGTATTTCTGTTTTTTTTTTAAATATTTTTGGATAATTTTATTTTAATTATAAGCGATACATTTCTTAAATATAAAGAATTATTAAAAAGTTTTTATTGTATATTTCCTAAAAAAAATGAAGAATTTACTGAAAAAATCAAAATACATTTGACGTATTGGATTTTAAAATATAATATATTTTTACCGTCAAATTTCCATATTATTATAATTTTAGTGTTTAAAATATGTTAGGAAAGTCTTCAAAGTATGGATAAAATACCAACAAATATATCAGAACTTATAAACAATTATAATGAAGCTGATTATCCTTCGATAAATAAACTTTTTAAAATCATAGCAACTTTACCTGTAACTACAGCAACCCCGGAGCGCTCCGTTTCTACATTACGGAGATTAAAAACATATTTAAGAAGTACAATGGGAGATGATCGATTAAATAGACACGCACAATTATACGTTCATAGAGAAATAAATGTAGATTCTGATATTATTTTAAACGAATTAGCAAAAAAAAAAAAATAATAATTAAATTTTATAATTAAAAATTAAAATTTATTTTAATAGGTATTAAATAATGCATATTTTTTAATTATTATTATTAGTATTATTAATTGTAATATTGTAAATACGAGGAGCTATATTATTTTTTAATTTTTATAAGAATGACAATATAATATTTAATCAATAAATATTATGAAATAAATTTAAAAACGTACATATAGATAATAATATTATGTTGTAGATATTTTTTTTTGGTCCTGTAACTACCCACATAAAGTCATTCTGGAAACGCCACTGTAGAACGTATTATATATGTACACACATGAAAAAAAAAAAATAAATAAATACATCACTGTAAAACTGTAAAACCAATATACACATAATTCCTGATAATTCTTAGGACTTAAGATAAAAGTGTACGGCAACATTGTATGGTAAATGGCGCGTTTGTGTTATAATCCAACAAGTAATGTTTTATATTTTAGGCGCATATGTTACAATCCCTCGGGGTGCTATTGAGTTATTTCGAAGTATAAACAGGCTACTCTGCTTCAAAAAAGTAGACACCAATTACTTTTATCTCCTCAATAAAATTTGGTTCATACATATTTAACAATATTATAAAGAAATTATTGAGCACAGAATTAATCAGATGTCGCAGGAGATATTGGCTCACGTATGTTCGAAATTTTAATGAACGAATGCAATCATAGCAAACTTTTCTCAGAAGAGTCAACATCTTGACGTTGTAATTTTCGTACACAAAAATAATAAAAAAAATAATTGTATAATAAGTTTTTTACACTTTTAAAATTTTATTTGACATATTATAGTAAATTTTATTTTAGTACAAATAAGGTTTATTTTATCATATTACTTTTTAAATTAAATGTATTTAAAACCCATGAGTTTTATGTGGTGGAGCTTGTATTGTGTATCGCAGTTATTATTATTTCTTTGGTTTATGTTTAGAAAATAATAATTAATTATTTTGTTCATCACAATTTTAGTTCTAACTAACCTCAGTATTTGACTAAATATTTCATAAATTTGTATTTGATTTGCTAATTATTTTGTATTTTTTAAAGACCATATTATTCTTTTTCAACAATTATAAAATAATACTCTTATTTAAACTATATAGGTCATTTTGTTTATGGAAATATAACAAAATATACCTATTTTATAAATATAATATATATATTTATATAAAAATTGTATCCAAAAATAACTGTATACTTCAATATTATTACGTTTTATATGATCTCAGTTGCAGTAGCAGTAGTGGTTCTTTATTTTTTTGGTGTTATTATCATTATTTTTTTTTAGATGCTAAGCGAAACAAAGAATGTATTGGTTTTACAATGGTGTTTTATTATTTTATTTTTGAAACACGTTTTCAGGTAGATATAAAAGTCCACATACCACGAAAAGAGTATACTTTCGGTAGCAAATTGACTCTATTTGGTACTTTATTCAGCTCATTTTTCGAATTTTTCAAAAGTTTTCCTTGTGAGAAAAAAACTACCATAAAATGATGGGAAAACAATAAAAATCATGGAAATCATAATTTACGTTTCAGAGTTCATGATAATTCCTGCAATTTTGAACGTAGGAACTTATAAAAAATTTTGAGTATTCTTATATGTAATTAAAACTCATGTACAATTTTGTAACGGATGTTCAGTGTTATATATTGTATTATATTGAGTTTTGCTCAGAATAGTATTTTTGAATGTTATAACATTGCAATAAAATCATAATTATAATAAACCACTAATTTCTCCGAGGACCTAAGGGAAAAATCGAACTTCTGGATTATTTTTCATATGTGTTATTACTGTACGTTCAAACTAATAATTCATTGTAGTTGTATTGTAGTACAGATTTACTATTAATTTAAAAATGTAATAAGATATTATTAAACCGTAAACTGTGTTATAGAAATGCTTATGCAGTTATACGTTAAATTAATTCGAAATATGTTTAAAAAAATATTAACTTTTGACTTATATAATATTATTGACTTGAATAATACCTACGTTTCTATTTAAAATAATTACATTCTTTTCAATAGTATAATTATGTATTATAGAACAAATAAAAACTTTATTAACCATTAAGTATAATTTCATTCAAAAATGTATAACAAAGACATTATCGAAAATAAAATATTTATATTAAACGTCAAATCATTTCTAAATTAGTATTTCGTAAATGTTGAAATGTCTTAACAAAAACAAATTTTGGAAAATGTTAAAATATTTTTAAATTAAAGTATAATTTCAAGTACGATGGAAATGAACACCGGAAGTAAAGTAAGATGACCTTTTATTCTTGAACGTTTCGAATATTCAAGAAGTTCATATAATGAAAGATGACAACTCATCATAATAATATTATACATTTATACAGTATGGACTGACTAAGATACTTCTCTTACCAATAGCCTCGTATAATTTTTAGGTCATTATTTCGCTTTTATATACAACTTTAATTCTCATTTATATTATTCAAGTTCTTGTGAACTATTGCAACAATGTTTACTATTGTTTTACTTCTTTAACTAATTTCCCCTAGAGGCTAGAAGTTATAATGCTAGGTACTATAGCACATTCATTGAATTTCTATACTATATTTTTTTTTTTTTATTATTATTTAATATACATAAGGCAGAATAAAATAATTTAAAAAATATAATTTTTTTTTGTAAATGTATGTTATCTTTGAAAATGTTGCTTGTACTTTTAGCCTATATTTTACGACGTCCTTTAAAGTTCATAATTTTTGACATTATATACTTAAAATTTAAAATGGTCATTATAATCAGTAGACATTTTACGTGTATGGAATAAACGATGAATATGTATTAATTTAACGAAGCGAAGAGTCAAGAGTATAAATGCAATTACAAAACCACTTTTAATTAGTAAATTTCATAGAACATCCCGCGCAGTAAATATAATTAATGCGTTTTAAATAGTAGGTCAAACGTACATTTATCGATTTTTAATATATTATACATATTATAATAGTTATTATTTTGTTTTTATAATATCTATATAGGTACCTTTTTATTTTTAGAATATATTTAACTATTTTTATTAATTGTCGATAAATGTAAACCGTACTTTGCAATCTGTGCAATAATAATTATTTGCTATTTCAATTAATTTAGGTACACTTAACATATAAATTTTTCATATTGATGATAAAATCGTCGACATTACAATTATCGTGACAAAAATATAACTGGAATATTTTCATTATGATGATTAGGTTACGTTAATATTTAAATTATTGCAAAATTGTTAAAAATTATTTCTACGAAGATGTAACTATTACGATATGATAAGATATTATTTATGTCTTCAGTCAATGCAATCGAATATCGATGTGATAGGGACTTAACCGTTATATAATTTATATGTATGAAAAATTTAAAAATGTGAGCATCAGACTGAAAATACAAAATAGACGTATCAATTATATGTTGTTGCTTATGACCTTAAACATTTTTTTTAGTTACTTACTGATAAGGACATAAACGTATATACTTAATACAATACTATTTTTAAATTCGTTTGTTTCGTAACAAAAACCTTTAAAACATTCTAATTAGTATATGAAATAAGAATTACCAATTGGCTTTTAAATTTTTACAAAGCATTTCTTCTAGAACTTGTTTTATATGAAACATTAATAAAAATTACAATTTTTATAAATACATAGATTAAAAATTGTAATCACAATAATGGATTGTATTATTTATATGTTTTCAAAAACGTATATAATTAGTTCCGTTCATAACTAAATGAAATATTTATTAAATTAATTTTATGTATTTATTATATTTTAATGATAAATGTAATTATGAAAAATGAAGTTGTATTAATGATATAAAAAATTCATATTAATACGAAGATAATTAAATTAAATATTAGATACTACAATATGGTACCTGCAGTTGAAATATAAAAAGCCTTTGCATGTTTTTTTTTTTTATGTTTGTATAACATTGAATTTAATAATAATTTTATGATAATTCATCAAAATACAAATGACTTTTAGCAAAACTTGAAAAAAAAACAAACGGGAAATAAATATTGTATTTTATTCAAGAGAAACATTTTTTAATATTATTGAAAATGTTCCTGAAAAAATAAAGAATAAAAATGTAAAATTACACTTACACCAATTAGCTGTCCAAATACAATTTGATTAACACGTGACCAATTTATAATATTATTATTTAGGTATAAGTACATCGAGTTGTCGGTACGAGGGTTAGGAAATATGTATTTCTCATTAATGAGTTGAACTATTTCTACCCGTGTGTATGTTATGTAATTACTGTATCCTGAACGTCTGGATTGCAGAGAAATAACAGCTTTTGTAGAGTATTAAGTTACTATAATTATAGTTTCACATGATGTAAGTTATAATAGTTTAGTGTATTTTAATTGACCGTAAATCGTATGGCATTTATAATGAATTCCGAATTAAAATTAAATTTTCAGATTGACGTTTACGCATGTTTTACGTAAAACATACATTTTCTCAATGTGCCGTTAATAAGATTTTAATAAAACATGGTAATCACGAAATCTTACACATAATATGGTATATTAATAATAATTTGGTCAATATTTTCTTCTGTACTTTACACATACGAGTAAACATCGATTGGATGTTATTACAGTTTTAATTATTCATTTTTAATTGTTACAAAAGTAAACATATTATTATAAAAAAAATATTGTTAACAATTTTACCATACATTTTTGTCGTGTATCATTTGTTTTTGTTTTTGAAATATGGTTTTTGATATGTCTATAATTCAAATTTTATTATACGATTTAATTATGTCCGGGAAAATCAGTTCATTTCATCAATCCATAAAAATTTAGTAGATGCCAACTTTTGAGTTTAATATAATATATTCATATTAATTATAATTAATACAGTATAATTAGAATAGACAACTAAATGGAACAAAAAATTTCTGAAAAAGTCCTTCAGGACAATTTAACACAAAGCCGAAGTAAAGAACAAGATGTATGTATTTAATTGGACGTTTGGTATCTCATTAATATGCATAGGAAATTTCTAATTTTTTTTTTAAAGAAATCAAAAGAATAACTATAAATTTAATTATGTTGATATCAATTTCTATATACGTAACTTAAATATCACAATTAAGTATGCAAGTTTAACTAAAAAGATATTAAAAAAGACATAAAAAAAAATTAGATATTTTTACAAATAATTAAATTTTGGCATTTTGAAAATTAATTTATAAATTTATAATGTAATAATAAATAATATTATAATATGAATTTCATGAAAATAAATTATGCCACTGAAACAAACTGATACACATTTTGATTTGAGACACTAAATTTTAATTCAAAAACATATTTAGTGAATTTTGCAAATTCGGTTACTTTATAAAATAAGTTGCCCAAGATATAATATTACCATTTTTTATTATTATTTGTTAATCATTATTTTACAATGTTATGCCATTATAGTTAGTGAAAAAAAAAAAATATTCATATACTTATTTTGTTATAGTGTTTTAACTTTAAGTTTTTGTAAAATAATTTGGATTATTTTATAGTTTTTAATAATTGTTTATAATATTGGATTTCAATAAATGATCATCCGGTGCTTTATTCTAATATTAAAAAAAAAAAAAATACAATTTGTATAATTTATGAAATTAACCACTTTCGGAAAATTTTATAAGTAAATATTTATGAATATGTAAAATATAATATTTTGTTTCTATTAAAAAAAATGTATATATCTAACCCTTTCTAATAGCTTCACAGTTTATTATTGTTTAAGTTATACAATAATAACGTATTCAATTATTTTACTTGATATAAACATGATAATTAAACATAAAAAATACATTTATGTATTTAAACTATTCAATAATGAAATAATAATCACTTATAATCACTAGTCAAGCATACAATATTATTTTTATTATTGTACAAAATACAATTTAAAATATAACAGAGCTTATAAAATAATGAACATTAAGCTCTATCTAGTGGCGTAATCGAATACGAATATTGTTTAACTTTGTCAAACATCTCGCAGAAAAATATTTCAATTGACAAATTAAAATAAACAAAAGTTTTATATTACCTACTATAAATTTTATTTAAAATTGATTATTTACCAAATGTAAATATTATGAAATTAATTAGCATTTTTAACGAAGTATAAGTGGGAACAATACTCTTTATAAATGTATAATATTCATATTCACTCAGAACGTAATTTACATTAATTTTTCTGTAGATCTTAATATTAAAAATCATTTTTTAATTTATTTTAACTTTATAACATCATAGTTATGTGAAAGTTTTAAGACTTTTTTATTAAAAACAATTATAAATTTACTTAAACAAAATATACAATCATTATTAGAATATTTAAAATGAAACTGAAAATAACAATATTTTGTTTTTAAATGAAGATACATTTTCAATAAACAATATATATTATCAAAATAATCGTATTATTTAGCTTGAATCACGTTTTTGTTGTTATGTAGTAAAAAAATAAAACATCTATAGATAAAAAATATTACAAATATTTCTTCGATAAATTTTTTTTATAATAGTGAAGGAATCGTTCAAAAAATGTTATCGACAAAATCGCGATGACTGACACCGACACGTCGAAACAAAAACATTTTATTTATTTTCCCCATCAACTACCTACATATTTTTTCCTTATCAAATACACTATTATAGTTTTTTATGAATACAAATCAACATATATTTATATTATATTATTTAAACAGATTTAGAGAACTTTAAACATAAGGAAATATACTATATAAGTAACATAAGTGACAGTATTTTTTAAATTTTTTTATAGAAAATAAGATATTTTTTTTTTTTAGTTACGGATGAAACAATTTAGACAAATTATAAATAAATGACTTAAAATGAGTTTAGAGAGGTTATAAGTAGAGTTTAAAAATGCTAGTACATACAATAAGGAAATTGGCAGCTAAAACAAAATATTTAAGTTTGCACCAAGTAAAGAATTCAAATACTTGACAATTCAGTGTTGATTTTAATTTTTTAAATTAAAGTTGGCTTCTAAAATTCAAGTAAAAATATGTAGTTGCAAAAAAGCATTTTTTCATTTTCTCATTCGAGCATGTTGTCAAGATAAGATAGACGTCGTTAATGAGTACTGGAGTACCAGTACTATATAGTGGCCGAAATGCGTTTTTATACTTTTGGTTTAATTATGAATAATAATAAGACATGGAGAGCAATAATATTGTTGGAAAAGAAATATTGTGACTGAGAGAATGAGGTCATTTTTGTGGAATGGATTTATCTGACAGTTTAGATTAATAGTAGTTGATATAAAAGCATTAAATACTTAAGTGTCTTAACTTTTTAAAGCTAGTATATTGTATTGATGAAGTATATGATGGTGATGGTAAAAAAGTCGTTAAAGGTGTAAAATTATAATTATATTACTTTTGCTAGTTATTTTTAATAATAAAGTACATCATAATGAGTTATTGGTTATGTTCATATACATAAAAGTATTGAGACCAGATAACCAAATTTTTATCAAAATAAAGATAAAGATTAACAATACATATTTTATAATAATCGTATAAAATGTGTTACCTAAAGAAATTGGTTTTAATTTTTCACAACATGAATTTGTGGATCTACTATTTTAAGAACCAAATCAGTATTCAATCGTATTCAATACTTTGTAAATGGATACAAAGAGAGAAGGATGGTTTTTATAGATATTTTGTAAAACTATAAGTTTAAATATTCAACATCTTGTATTATTAAAGTCTTAACAATTAGCACACGTTGACTACACATTATTTTTACTGTTTTGATATCTAAAAATTTCTTATTATTTTATAATAAGTAAAAACTTAAGAAAAAAATTAGAGGTGCTAAAGTAAAAAAAAAAAAAAAAAATGTAAGATTTGATAATATTTATGTCGTATAAATAAGTAGTATCAACTTAAAAATTAAAGTGTATATACAATTTGTAAACGTCAGAAAGAATAATATCAGACGTATTTTAAATTTGTTACAAAATCTAACGTAACGTATTATTTTCGATTGATCATTCGACATTCTACGACAGGTGAGAGGGAAAGTACAGTTGATAAATATAATCTTGTTTATGTAAAAGAAAAACATGTGAAAATAAATACACTATATTTTCTTTTACAGTTTTAAGACTGGTGTGTGAATACGTAATGTATTTTAAATTCAAATATTTATAAACTGATCTTAATACTGAAATAATCCTAAATATTTTAATCCATAATGTTAAACAATTTGTTATGGGCATAATATTTAATATTTAAAGTAACGGAAAAAAAATACATACAAAATACTTTAGTAAGAACCGATAAGTAAATACAAATTTATCTAGTTATCTAAATAAAACATAAGTTTATTTAAGATAACTTTTTCAAAATAATTTATAATGGTTTCTTATTATTTATTAAAATAAAATAAGAATAAAAAAAATTATCTAGATAAATAATTATATAGATATTTCCAATATTGTATATGTTTGTATTATTGTATTTTAATATCCAAATATCGATTGATACTAATAAACATATGGAATGAATATTAAATAAAAAGCAACATATTTTCCTTATTTGAATTCGTTTAAATATATTTAAAAAGTGTTTTTAGAACAAAATCTTAATTATTTATAATACATTATATTTATTTTCTTTAACTAAATGACACAACAACTATGACAATTTTTATTTTAATGTAAATATATAAATTTCCACACGAAATATTCATAACTTTGTATAGTTTCTTTTGAATAAATTTTATATTTTTGGTTTTATATTTAAAATATAATTATGAACATAATTTGATATTTATCAAGTCGACAGTTTCCTTTTTAGTTGGAGTTATAGAAAAAAAAAACGCAGGGTTTAAATGATAATAATTTTTTTTATAAATTTTTATGATATTAGAGACATGTGTTATTAAAATATGGTAAATATAATCGGTATTAACAAAAAATTTAAATATTTATATATATAAACATTACTCAAAAACGATTACTCGAAAGTGATAATTTTTTATTGTTTGCGAATTTTACATTAATAAATAACAATAACTAACTATAATAAGCGAGTAATATAATTTAACAAACTTTGTAAAAAGTCTTTCTTTCTTTTCTATAAAGATTTAATTAATCAAAAAAAAAAAAAAAAAAATGTGTATAGTTATAACTGGTATTAAAATTGAATTTTGTTTTGTTTAATTAAAAATATATATTTTAATTTTTTTGTCATTATACTCGATGCATTATTTATTTTACAATGGACGTAATAATTATAGTACACTTTAGTCATATATTTATTCTTTAATGTCCATTAAGTTTATTAATAATTCTTTATATTTTTAATTAAGGGTTGATATCCTTAAGAAAAAATAAAAAACGTAGGTATTATAATTTTTACATGATTCTATATATTATGAGATTATAATATAATTTAAAGATTATATAGTATTGTATTTTATACAATTGTTATAGTTGTAATTTTTAATTATTATTTAGATAATCTAAATAAGGTATATAAATTATAAATAAATATATATATAATTTATATAAATCTTAATATTTTTTAATGAAACACGAAGTAATATTTTTAGAAAACGTATAAATCTATTGTTAGTGATTCGAAGCTTTAATAAAATAACAGTTGCGCGTCGTCTACGTAATAGCGTAACAGAATGTGACTTATAAGCCAATTATTGAGAACGTTATTTCTGATTAGATTTATAAAGATAATAGTGTTAGAACTTGAATGATGGTCGATTGGAAAA
Organism: Eriosoma lanigerum; assembly: GCA_013282895.1. Classification (NCBI taxonomy): domain Eukaryota; kingdom Metazoa; phylum Arthropoda; class Insecta; order Hemiptera; family Aphididae; genus Eriosoma; species Eriosoma lanigerum. The sequence goes on from CM023357.1 coordinate 24,515,431, forward strand.
TAAGCCGATTTTGCGATAATAATAACATCGTATATATAATATACTTATATAATATTTTACTTTTTCATATAAGAAATAATATTTTTTTAATATTGTTAATATTTGATTTATATTTGTGCTATATTATTTGCACATAATTAAATTATTTATAATGTAAATAATCTAAAATAAATAAAAATTATGTAAATTTTACTACTGATATAGATCAATACTTATTACTTAATACAATATTATTATCATTTACAATCTTTTTTTGTAAAATAAGATTTTAAGTGATTAAAAATATAGTTTCTTTTTCATATACAATGTCTGAAATATTATTAAACATAATTAGATTTACGCTTTGTATTTTAAAAGTTTAAATATAAAACATAATTATTAATTATTATTAGGTTATGTAAAAAAAAGTTCTCCGTACGCAGTTATGTATCAATATTGCCTATACTTTACGCCGTATTAAATTTATGCAGGTACTCGGTAATAATTTATTATTTTGTTGTTCAATTAAATGTAATAAAATAGGAACATGTTATGTTATGTTAGAGTAGATTACCCAGAAAATACTTATAATCCAACGAATTTGTTTATAATTATTATATTCACATAATATTCTCTGAGGGGTTATACACAATACCTATTTAAGATGTGATACGTATTCTTTTCATAGTATAAAACATCATTATTAGATTTTTTTAGTATTATTATTAAATTATCAAAGTAAATATTATTTGTTATTATAATTTATTAATTATGTTTTAATAATTGATCTATTTTAAACATTTAGTTAACAAAGTTAAAAAAAGTTTAAAAAATACACTTTTAAATAAAGAAAACTTATTCTTAATTTTGTTAGATTATATTATATAATAAAATATTTAACTCAATTTTGTAATATTATATTTTATTAAAACTTAATGGGCGAGGGTGATCTGGTTGAAAGTCATATGGTCGAAAGCCAAATGATATCGAATATCGAATTTATTCGAAAGATATATTCAAAAATAAAAAAAATAATGATTGAATATTATGAATTTGAGTAATACTATTCTGTATTACCGTATATCGTTTGAAAATACCATAATATCGCCTAAAATAAAATATCTAAACGATAATGATCAAAGTTTAAAATTAAAATTATATTATATTTATTTACTTATTATTATTATTATTTTTATTTTTTTATATCTGATTTTTTTTTCAAATTATATTTTAATAATTAAATTTTCGAAATTATGTTCGATCATATGACTTTCGATGAAATGACTCGCTCCTTGATTTGTTATATTATATTCTATTTGAGTGAATTTAAATATATAAAGCAAATAAATAAACTGTTATTAACTAACTTTTGTTACTAGTTGTTATATATTTTTTATTAATACTATATTAAGGATTATTTTCGTTGAATTAATATAGGTGAGTGATATACATTTTAATTGTATTATATCGAACAAGTACAATAAGAATAAAGTGTTAACAACACCTCAATAAAAAGTACAAAATGTACTATTTGAAAATTTTCTAATTTATTTAAATTATAAGATTCGTATTAAAGATGATGACAATTTTAATATTGAAATAATTATTCTATTAAAAAATAAAGGCATAAAATAAACATACTTTTATTATTTTTTTCATATTGTGATCGAAATAATTTTTATTTTAGTTTTTGAAGAACATGCTACGAAAATAATTATTTGACTATTTTATAGAAACGAAATAGTGATAATATAATAAACACTACATTTACCTTTAACATATAAAACTGCTATTATTGGTTTATTGAGTAGGTAATTCTTAATTCATAATTACTTTAATAATCATTGTAAAATTGTGAAAACTATTTAATCATTTTAATAATTATTTGGTCAGTCACACTATATTGTTGGTATATAATATGTTTATACTATAGTTTTATAAAAAAAAAATAATCACATTATTACTTAAAAAAAGTCTACATTTCTTAAGATTTTTTTATGGCATTAAAAAAATGTATCCAAACTAAAACGTTATTCTCATGAGAATAAAATCTTTTCTGATTTTAACGTTAAGTCTTATCGCTTGACTTAACCTGTATGTTATACATATAGAAAATTACTTTTTCAAATAACCACAAGTTTAAATATAAATACCTATATATAAAGTGAAATTAATACGATTTCGGGATTTTATGTATAATATAGTTAAATTAGTGACGTAGACTTATAATATTCTATACAAGTACTTCACTTAACATAATCTACTTTCTTTTCTACCTTCTCGAGTAACTTTATCGAGCGTTTCGATTGCAATGGTTCAATAAACATTATGTTTAGATATCTGAGAGTGAATGAAAAATTATAATAATATATAGGTTCCTTAATACTTTAATTAACTTTCACACTTAATCTAAGTGTTATCATAAACAATTTTGAAAAATGTTGTTTATTGTTTGAAAAGTAATTGTGTATACTATATTTAACTTTTTAACGTTGTTGGATATAGCAAATAATTTTAAATAATAAATTATTAAAACTAATTAAATAGGTTTTTGTTATCTAAAATATTTCTATTTTAAACTGACTATAAATACAATTTACAGAGATATAAATTTAATATAAATCTAAATGTACAATATAAAAATCATTGATGACTTTTGTGAAGGTTTGATTATTTTACTGTGTTATTGTGGTTTTCATATACTTGAAGTCAATAATTTAACTTTAAAATAATATTTATATGAGTAAAAATAATGGAAAAAGACAAAATTTTAAATTAAATTTGAGAGAAAACCAAAAAACTCACGTAAATACATTAATAATTATTCTTTATAATTGTTTTTCCCAACTGTTTTTTTTTTAAATATTTCATATAATAATAATATTATTGGTACATTTCTTTTTATAAATATTTTATTTTATAATGTTTAAATAGATTAAATTATAGAAAACTACAATTATTAGTATAAATTAATCTACAATGTATTTGTTATAAGTATAATAGTGTATTTCTTTTCTTTTTTTTTTAAAAATATTTCTGTTTTAAATAGGGTGATACAAATTGACATTAATTCATGAATAACTATCACTTAGTCTAGAATTTATTTATGAAATTTAATCCGACTAGTTGGATTACTTTTTACGATTATAACTTATAGGCATTTAACATTTATAAAATATTTTTGTTTGTTTATATTTTGTCAAAATTAAATTTTTATAGAAAATGTATATATTAAGACATAGATTATTTAGTGATATTTACGAAGAATATAAATAAAAATAAATTATTTCATTAAAATTAAATTGGTGACCTAACCTACTTACAAGTAAGATATTAATGATAAAATATAATTTAAAATAACAAAACCATACCTTGGTATTTGCAAAGCAACTGCATCTAAACTGTCGGACGGTGTTAGCGGTGGTTTCTCAAACAACCGGCTTGGCGCCAGTGTCAGCTGATGCCTGTGCCTCATGCCTGGTTTCCGGCGTTTTTTTATTTCCTCCTCACGGCGAAGGTTGTGCAAGCGGAAGAAGAACATTGACATTCTGAAATTAATTCGTATATTTATTTGTTATTAAATAAAGATAATAACAACAATGATATTATAAATAAGACATTTGAGATGTTCCATATACAGAGTATCCCAGATCTATTTACTAATTTACTAATTGCAATATCTCCGCGAAAAAACAAAATATTTGAATGCAGTTTTTATCAATTTATTATTTAGGCAACAGACTATAATACTACCATTATTATTTGTTTTTAAAAAACCAAAAGGTTCATAAAAAAAAATAATAATAATAAACTTGTTATATATTAAGTAATGTAATATTTGAACACTGTACTTTTATAGAGTATATTTATATGATAATTTTGTCGTGTCGATCTCTTAATTTGGTCAAGATTTCGATATTTAGGAATTTTTTTAGAGAAATGATATTTTTGATGTCATAATTTTTAATATTTTAATATCATGGCACCTGAAATTCGTTCTATTAATATTATCACGAATGTTCTCAATGCTTACGAAATATTATCATAGATAATTATATCTTTATTTTATCTCGTATGAATTTTATAGCTGTAAAAATATTATGATTGAATCATACTATAACAATATCACACAATATATACACTATAATAAAGACTTCAGAAATATGATTTTTTGCAATAATCAAAAAAAAACTAATTAAAATAAAAATCTTGATTAAATTAAGATATCATTACGTCAAAATTTTCATTTAAAAATATATTCTTTAAAATAACTATCTTCATATTTTACATTACTTAATAAATTAAGATTTTTTATCGCATTTTTTAAATAAGTAATAAAGGTGATATTATAGTCCGTTACTTAAATAATAATTTGAAAAAAACTACATTCAAAAATTTTAATTTTTCTCAAGGATATTCGAATTAGTAAATAGATCTGGGACACTCTGTATATAAACGTGTTAAACTAATGATTTTAGAGTATTATAATAATATTATCATAGACTGAATGACTTATTATATTACTGATAAAGTGATAGGTAGTAATATAATATCACCGATTATAATATTATGATATAAACAATATAGCATGACTATTTTTACTTGTTTAAAAATACAGAAAGTTCAGAATACATAAAACATGCGACTTCGAAGTCAATTTAAACTAGTTTCATACTACGCGTCTGTATTATATAGCTACATAGTTCATTATCTATTTATTTTATATAATACAAAACTGAAATAAAAACTACAGATAAAAGCATTTTTATAACCACACCATAAATTTAAAATTTACTTATTATAATATAGAAAATTTCAAAGTGTGAACTATAGTTACAATAACATAAAAATCATGGCAAAAGCGTATCATATATTCATATGTATCAAAATAATTGAATTTTAAAATACCAAAAATTCAAAAACTAATGAAAAAAAATGAAAAACTTCTTCAGATAAATTACTTTTAAATTATTGTCCATGTAATAGAATAAAAAAAACATACCTTGTTATTTAAAAAAAAAATATAAAACTTAAAATTTAAACATGAAAAAAATTGTAAGAATTTAAATGTAATATAAAAATAGAGAGTAATAGGTTACAAATATTTTGTAAAAAAAGAAAATAATTGAAAAATATAATAATAATAATAATATAATATAATAATTGATCGAAAAATCTAGTGTAGTATGGTTATGAAATCATCATGTATAATTTGTTTATTATGTGTTTTAAATTGTATTAAATATTTGAAAATATTTTAATAATTAGTATTAATTGCATTATGATAGAAAATATTTAATTTTAAATTTATAACATTTTTAACATATTTTATATTTTGTATTTATATATTAAATTTATTGTTTTTAATTAAATCTAATTAAAAAAAAAAAAAAAATAATAAAATACAACATTATTGAATATGCCTATAAAAACAATTCTCCCGATAAAATCTTTACAAACATACAATTTTTATAATCGGTAAAAATAAGTAGCTATTTTCATAGTGGTCTATAACAGTTGTTTGTTTATATATATTATGTTAAATAATATATATAATAAATAATAAATAATATATATACTTTTTACGTCTTATATTTTAAAGAATTTTTTTTAACAACATTGTTTTTTTTAAATTTTTCATAATATTAAAAAAATATATACATACTAGCTGCTAGAAAAATAATGTAATTTGATTTGTGGTTTTTAAATAGATTCTTAGCTTTGTTGGTAATATATAAATTATAATGTGTAGTCAATAATATAATTAATGTACTTAAATATTATGCGGATGATAAAATATTGTCACTATGTGTCATTTTATAAAAACACATTATATTAATTATTATATGATGGATGTATAAAATCAAAATATTTTAAATATCAAATGGATTTATATTGTATTAATAGGTCAATATAATTTATTGTTTTATAATTCACCATCAAAAATTGATTGTCATCCATATTATCATTTTAATAAATTTGTATATGTGAGTAAATCGATGTTTCAAACTGAGTTAACATTTTTTAGATCATGCAATCTGAGAAGGTTAATAAAAAAAGTTTTTACAGTCAAAAATTACACGTTGATCAAATGGCAATTTCGTTATTACGAGGACTACATTTCTGACGATCTGACCAATTCCATTCTCGTGAGAGCAAAACTTTAGCTCGTGTCTGACATTTTTAAACGAAAACTCTTTTTTTCTTCTCGTATAACAAAAGTATTTAATTCAATAATTTTTTCTGATATCAGAGTATAAAATAAATTTGGACAGACTTTATAATATACGAGAATCGTTTTCTATGAATTTCAAAATAAATAAATCACACAAATGTTTATTGTCATTAAATATTCGTTTCATTTATATATCAAATTATTTTATTCATATATATATATATATTTACGCTAGATTTATTTCATATTAGCATTTTAAAATATAAATGGTTAAAGAATGTCAGAAAAAGAATAGTTTCGTCCATTTAAAAAAAAAAAGATGTCAAACCGCCATTATACTTTATTTTTTAATAAATATTTTTCAAAATTAAATGTTAATCTTTCGAAAAATTTGACTATTTAAATCTAATAATAAGTATTTATGTTATAAATTAATTTTGAAATCTCCAATTAGTGTTCTGCCTATGATTAATTTCCTAAACACAATTTAAAACATATTAAACATATTAAAAACATATTAAAACATGCTTAAAAATTCTTCAAAATTACAGAATATTGAATTAAAATTAATTATTTTTAATTAGTACGCTATATCTTTACCTAATTTAATCCTCAGTCATAAAGTTGGACACTCGTTAAGCTTAAGTTATACTCATCATGACATAAACCAGTTTGGTAAAATAACATACATTTAGCATGGTTAAAATAAAATATGTCAATCATATTTCAAAATTGATTAGATTACTCTACAATACCTAATAATTATTAGAAATTTAAAATGTATATGCATATAATATTATAATTTTCAAAATTAAGTAGACATTTCATATTTTTGTATGCATATTTTTTTATTTATAACTTCAATGACGTACCAACATACTAGAGGAATTTGTAATTAAAATTTACTATTATGTTTATTTAATTTTATATTCGTAGAGTTTGGAATGGAAATTAAAATGTTTCTGCCATTATTATAGTATAAAATATACTATTTGTATCAACATTTAGATCAGTCTTGCTATAAATGAAATTAATTATGAATTTACAATTTAAATATTTAACAAACCGCAAATTAATTAAAATTGAATTCGAGAATTATCATAGACCTTATACATATTTTATAACATTATCATTGACTGCGAACTTCCCTTTACCAACTTTATTACGAACCACAAATTATACCAAATGAATGTGGTGACTTTACTCGCTAATGACAGTATAACCAATATTACAACATACAACCACATACAGTTCAATAAAAAATTATGAATATTTATTTATAAGTGTTTCATTATTATTAATTTTATTAAATCCCAAATACTATATTATATCTAGGTAATAATCATATTGTTACATACACACACACACACACATATATATATATAATACAATTTATTCAGAAATTCATAATTTTATGTACTTAATATTTATATATAGATATTGTATTATTATCTCACAAGATGAATGTTATACTAACTATTATTCAATGATAAAATTTATTATATTATTCATTAATTTTTAATATATCTTATTTATCTACAAATTATATGCAAATAACTTTTGTATAAAACGAGAGAAAAATAAAAACTCAAGTTTTGGGTCGAAGTTAGTGGCGGTGAGATGAGGGTGCCAATGAAGCAGATGATTCATACTAAATAGGGGTGGGTGGGTGATTGGTCATTATTTAGCAAAATTACGTATTCGATAATTGTTATATTTTTATTAGTTATAGTATTTAGTATCATAAAAGTAGTTAATCTATTGAATTAATAAGGAAAATAAAATTGTTTCATAAGTTTATATCGATTTTTTTAACAAATTCGAAACATTTGGTGTAGCATTTGTTTTGAAAATAGTAGGGTAGGTAGTGGATGTCGATATTTTTAGCTGCTTCATCTAGAAAAAAATCATTTCACGCCGATAGCTGGACGAAGCGGCGAAGTGAATTGTTTTATAATGGCAATAGTATATAATAAGTTAATCGATTGTTAAATCACATAACCTTGTGACTACAATATTGTGACATTGAAACGTGAAGAAATATGAAAAAATACGACAGATTTCGTCGGGCGAATTATCGGCCCCCGGAGGCTTGACTCTAAGTCATGACGCGCGTAAAATACATACAGTGTATACAAAGAAAAACTCATTTCCGTTTAGATTTTTATATCCAATCGTTCGTTCTTTCGTTCGTTCGTCCGTCGTCACTCGTATTAGATTATATAATATACAGTGTGATCGAAATATTCGTACGTTACAAAACGTCGGAAAGGGCGCACAAAAATAAATAACAATATATTATTACATTCAATGTTATCCTCGTTATTATCGTAACATGATTTTCGATCACACTGTACATATATATATATATATATAGATTTATCTCTCTATCTCCACGCCACCGATATTAAATCACTCTCGTTATGCCGGAATGTCGGATATGTTATATTCCACGTCGTTAGCCCCATTTCTCGCCTCCTCTTCCTTTTCGCCGTTTACATCCATCATCCCGGGAGACTCGCGTGTATACTTTTTTTTTTTTTAAAGTCTGTGTAGTCCGATATATTTTTTATTATTGTTACTTTTTTATCACATGTCCAAAATTTAACAAAAGGCGAGATTATCGTCTCGATATTATATTTAACCAAGCATTCGGTTTTTATTGCTGAAAAGTGAACTCGCTAAAAGATCGCTTTTAATGTTAATTTATTCACCTGCGAATGCAGAACAGACACAATGTGTTAGTTACACACAAAATGTTTTAAAATGAACGTTTTATGATATTCATTGCTATGCGAAATTCCAACAAAACTTAAAACGTAAAATATAAATAACACTTAAACTGACGTTATTTTCAAGAAATACTCGTACTTTGATATAATTTATTAATTTTTTTTTTTCAGAAAGAAAAAGATTTTTGTAAACGCATTTTTCTCCGTGATAAAATAATTTCAATTACAATTTTTCTCAATATAAATAAGAATTATGTTTTAATATAATTTATTTTAACATTATGTTGCTTATGAAATGTCAATTTGTATGTAGTTATACAATAATATGATATAGATTCATTATGTCGAAATTTCCATTACATTTTTTTTTTTACATGTTAATAAAGTATAATATAGACATTGTCTATAATTAATTGACTTTTTGCTTTGTTGCTACAATCGATAACTTGCCCTAAATCAAAATGATTTTGTTTGTATCACACGACTTTTATATCATATTCGATCATATATTTTAAATATTTAAAATCAGGGTTTGAAATCGATATTAAATATCGATAAAAATCTTATAAAAAATTTTAATTAAAATTTTAATTAAAATCGAACTTGAAAATGTTTGATAACCATATTCAAAATTTATGTTGAAATCGAATACTAATATTCAATATTTAAATTGTAATCGAAAAAAAAATTTTAACGATAACTTACATCAATATCATAATAATTTTATACTTTTGTACCTATATAGATTGATTTAAAATTGAAAAAAATAATTCAATGAAACAATTTTTATAGTCAACTCTACATATTATATATAATTTATTGTGATTATATAATATTGTTAATTGATAGTTAATTTTAACTAATATTTTATAAATGGTGTTTGTATTATTGTTATATGTATCAGGAGGTAGGGTAAACAATTATTAGGTTCCAACCACTAGGTGTTTTAATAGTCTTATTGTTTTATTAGTCATCGTTGTTTTGTTGTGAGATGATTTATTTTTACGCACCCAATTAGACAATTCATTATCGTATATAAATATATAAATGTGTAACGCAATGTTTATAAAATATAAATACTATTATTTACTATTTATAATCAATACTAATCTTTATACTTTATTTATCCACACTACAACGTTATTAGTTCGTTGGAATAATTCAATTACTCACATACTACGAGACATTGTTTGTCAACAATAAGTAAATAATAATTATATTACTTATTATTTATAATAAAAAGAAAATAAGTAAATTAATAAGAAATAAGAAACTAAAAGCCTTTCAAAGTTATCAAAGACGTCGAGTTTCATAATTAATTATTAATTTCATAATTAATAACAGTCAAGAATTTATAGTTATATTCATACTAGGGAAAAACGCGCACGTCTTTTTAAGTATAAAAAAAGTCTATTTCCAACAGCCAATAACTGTACATTTTATCCTATAGCAATATTGAAATTAAAAATAATTAAAAATAAAATCGTAATCGAAATCATAAATCAATTAAATCGATATATTGAAACAATATTGAAATCATAAAATTTTAAGTCGATATATAATTATTAAATCGGAAGAAGTAAATATCGATAAGCAAAATTGAAATTGAAATTTAAAAATTTAATTTCGATTTCAAGCCTTGCTTAAAATGACTTTCAAATTTTTGAGAAAAACTTACGTTCATATACGTATATTATCAACATAAATATTAAGATAGAATAAACTAGTTCATTTTAATATGAACTCGTGAAATCAACTTTATTATTATCAATAATTTAATTTATAATAGGATAGTTATATTAGAATTATAACTATATACTATAAATTATAACTTTTTACCTCCTCGTGTACAAGTTGATTCGTTAATAAGAACAACAAACAAACAAACAGCTGTGACGCGTTTCATGCAAATTCAATTATATTTAAGCTATCTTCCGTATTTAAATTTATTGAGGTTATTAAAAATAAACAGTGCAATATACACAATATGTTAAAATAAAAAGTATTGAACAAGCACAGAATGACGCTCAAAAATTGAAAATAAAGAAATATTCCTATTATAAATTTGAACGACTTTCAAAATGGGTATATTTCGCATATAGAAGACATAAAATGCAATTTATATAATATTTTTATCTAAAGCGGATAGGTTAGGTTTTATCCTATAAAATAGGATAATTAACACTATGCGTTTATTAAAATATAAGAAATATTAACAAGTATTTTCAATAAAAATAATAAGAATAATACTATTTTACAACATATAAAATCATTGCCATGTTTAACCATACATGTAACAATAATATTAAATTACTACTGATAAAATATAAATACAGTTATTATTATAGTCGGTTCTAAGTCTGTTTAAAATTGAAAGGAAAATTACATTGGACATATACGAGTATTATGAACAATATTGCAATATAATTCGAAATAACATTTTTTTCATACAGGACAATATGCTCGTGCATAACCTTTTTTGTGTCAGGACACAATTAGTGCAAAACCTTATATAAGACGGGATACAACTCGTTAACTGCGGTGGAAAGATACATGTACATATATTTTTAAACCTTCTTCTTCAATTTTGGTACTTTGATTTATAATGAATTTCTGTTGATCAAAAATTGTCTTAAATAAACTATAATTGTATTTCACTATAATACAGCTGGTTGAATAATTACTAATAATTTATATTTTCATAAATTCGTGATTTTTTTTACTTTTAAATTCTGAGCGAAGCGAGATGTATTGTTTTTACAATGATGATTTTTTTTTTATGTATGAAAATATTTTAGAAGATATAATGGTCCGATTACTACAAATTAGGGTATGCTATCTGTAGAAAATTGTATTATCTTGGTACTTTATTAAGCTCATTTTTCAAATTTCTCAAAAGTTTTTCCTTAGGAGAAGAAAAACTACAAATAAATGGCGAAAATCGTCATAATTACGTTTTCTGTAATTTTGTATTTTGTATTTCGTAAAAACTAATTGAGTCATAATCGTATAGACTTGAAAATGTTTTTGAATACTAACATTGGTAATGCACAAAATGTAATATAATTTTGGAACGGATTAGATGATTTTTTAGCTTAATATAGAGCTTTGAATTTTTTCCAAAAATGTTTAATATTACCTGCAATATTTGGTTTAACGGTATGAAATTGTACTATTCGTATACTATTTAATCTATTTACAAAATATTTTGAAAATCGTGACTGACAATTTTTATCATGAAATGACTCTTTGAATTTCGATCGTAGGGATTTGATATTTTTTTTGAATATTTACATATATAATTTACATTTTAAATTAAAAATTTTGATTGGTAAAATGTTGAAATGGATTATCAGTATAATATATTGTAATATATTGAGATTCACTCAGAATCGTATTTTCTAATGCAATATAATTTCATTCAAATATTAATAATTATAATAAACTACTAATTTCTCTGAGGACCGAAGAAACAAAGATGGAACATCCTAAATAGACGTTCCCATTTTTTTATTCTTCGATTTAAATTATTCTTTATTTTTACTGTAAATGGAAAAATAATAATTTTGTAAAATAATTAGATATAGTTGAAGTTGATGAGTCATTTTTATATTAACTGCATAAAATATAATCAAATTGTTCACGAAATAGTTATATCGTATCATAATAATAATAATATATCCTCATACTTTTATCTTAAAATCTCGAGGAGAAAAGAAATACAATTGGACACGATCTTACAAAAATGAATGATACCAAATTATTGTACATAGTGGGTAATAGGAGTCTTATATATCTGACCACTTCATCTAAGTATTGTTTGAGTATGGCTTGTGCTGTTGATTCTACACAATATTACCTCATCATTAATATAACGAACTTTTGAGAAATATCAAATTGTTATATTCCACGAATTATACTCTCATATTTATGTATTTTATGTTTATATTAGTTGAACCAAAACATTATCGACTTAATATAAATATTTTAAATATAGAAACAAATGTATTAAACTCTTTCGTACATTATTCGTACATGCCTACATTTATCAACTTATTCAAATATCATATATAATTTATAGTAAGTACGAGAATTATAAAAAAATGTAATGTGTTTTGAACATTTGAAAATGTTATTTTCTATTGAAAAGTTTTCAGTTCTCGAGTCACAATAAGTATTATACTTAGATTATAGTATTTGTGTATTGTTTGCACATTGTATACACGTTCTATAATCATATTAATGGTTGTGATGACGTTTATATTATTAAAATTACGTCGATGAGCAAAAAAATTAATTTATGTTTATTATTTATTATTTATAGGCTAAAATTATTAATATTATTTGAATTTAATAAATATGATCAAACTGAGAAATTGACTACATTTTTTCAGTTTTTCCTAATCGCTACCACTCTCCCAACATTATTCATTTGAGAACGAAAATTGGCCAATAAGTACGTTTTACATACCCATAAAGATCATTTCCCATTAGTAGATAATTTTTTTCCCGCATACTCTTATAAATAATAAAGTTTTATAGATTCAAGTCACATAAATTTACTAACCAACCTTTATTGTATAAATATTTAATAAATAAAAAAGGAAATTATATAGTGTATAAAGGTTAATAATTTATACTATTTTGTAAAATTGTCTAATGTTTGAAAAATATAATGTTAATATTTTAATTTGAAAAACAAATTAATTAAAAAAAAAAATTCATATAGCATTAAAATAGGAATCATATAAATTCACATATAATTGTACTTAATTTTAATGTAATATAAAAATAATACCTTAAACAAATGATAGTCATATCTATTTCTTTATATAAGAATGCCTACAATAATAAATCATCAGAAATTGTAATCTATTGAATTTCATCAGGGGACTTGGACCCCATGTGAATTATACTTACTATTATTTGATTAAATGTAATAAACATTTAGAAAGTACAAATTTTATTTAAATTAATTATATCATCTTTTAGAAGTGCTCGTTATAAACTTAGATTTTAATTTTTTATACAAAAATATTACATAATAGATCATAATATACATAATTGTGTAAAATAAATTTATAGCAATAATAATTATTGAAATGGTAAATGAATAAAACACGTTTTTAATTTTATTGATGTATATTTTAATATAAATTAAATTAATGAAAATTGAAAATTGAATTTTTCATATAAAGTTATTGACATTTTTTTATTGCAATTAAGAAATTAAGCATGTATGCTATTACATATATAATTATAATTTCACTTTTATTTTTATCAGAGTTGTGCAAAATCAATAAATTTATCAATAAATCATAAATTTTTATACGCCAAGATATTTAATACATGATTATTATTTATTTATATGTATGTATAATAATTATGATTTTTTTTTTTCATAAAAATATTTACATTACAACTGAACATAGTAGATTTTATGCATATATAGGGTGTTAAAATGTGTTTTTATTAAAGTTTGAATCTTTATTTTGTATTAATTATTTACAATTTACTATTAATTATTTATTTATACATAATCAATATTTAGTTTTTACTTATTTAGTAATATTACTATTTGGTAAAAAATTTTAATTTGTAATAAACCTAATTATTACTATATGTATTTTATTATATTATATATTAATAACGTATAGAATATAGATTTATATAATTCGTGATGTATTATACGTATAATACTAATTTTATATTTAAGTACAATGTATGCCAAATTGCCAACCCATAATCATTTGTCGGGAAATAACATTTTAACTATAATGTATAGATTATTTTTTTTTTTTCTTACATTTTTGTATTAATTATTTTATTACTCTATACAGAGTGATCCATTTAACGTAGACCACTCATCATTTCGAAAATTATTAACTTTTTCACCTTTTTATTTCGTTATTTTAAAATTCACTTTTAAAGATTTACTTAGAGATGAAACTAGTGTTTTACGTTAAATAAATCATCTTGTAAAGTTGGTAGTGTGAAGCTAAGTAGAATAAAACATAACCTAACCAAACCTAACTTATCCTTTTAAATTAGACTACGAAAAATATAATTTGAGTAGTTGACATGTTGTCACATAATATGGTAACTTATAGAGGACAATGTATATTCTAAAGAGGTAACAAGACCCATTAATTTTCGAGTGATATACGTGTGTTAAATATACTATGAATGATCCAAACCACGATCTCAAAATAAAAACAACAAACGGTTCGACACAGAGAATATGTACATTTATTAATTTTATAATTATACTTAGCTTACCTTTAATATAAGTTCATAATACAATATTATTCTTTTATCGAGTTACACGCGACATTCGAAGCCATATACTCTTTTCACTCTTTCACCATCACTCCAACCAAAATTGTTTTGTTTTTTTTATATAGTGCAAGTGTGTATTATTCATTTGAATGAAATTAAATAAATATTTTCTATAAGAGCCTTTCTATTAATATATTATTATACTATAATGTGTCAAAAGGTTTTAAATAAAGTAGTTATGTATTAAATAGTTAACCCATGCATTGTAGTTACCAAATTGATTAAAACTAACCTTTAATTATTTTATTTTTAAATTAAAAAATCAAATCATTTTTTTTTCAATGAAAATCGTAAGAATATAGAAGAATATGAATAAATAAATAATATTTTTTTTTTTACTTTTTATTAATATACGTACACATATGATAAAATAATCTTTATCGAGTAAATTATTATTATTGTTATTAATTATTGATACACTTAAATTGTTTAGTTATATGTAGCTACTCTAAGTAGTTATAGGAATTTTTATAATTTATAACATTTCATAACAATTTAAATTTAAGGAAGTTAATATTGTCTTTCTAATAAATTATAAGGCGCGTGGTGATTATTTTATTTAGTTTGAAATAAATAACAATAGTTATAGTCAACTACATGGTAACTGACCCTTGACCTATTAAATGGTATAGATAAAGACCATAATATAGTGGTTTCTATCTTAAAAAAAGTTTTGTTTTGATTTTTGCATATTAATTTCCTTCTTTACTGTGCTTAATCAAAAATATACATTACAATAATAACTAATACAAACGCAGTGTCATAAAAAAATTATTTTAAATACAGTTATATTTTAATAAGAATATTTAGAACATGAGTATATTAGCATATAGAATTGTTAAACATAAATAGAAATACTTTTATTTATTCAATGAAAAAAAACTCAACTACTATTACTTCATGGTCATAAAAGTTAGAAAATTGTTATTTCTTTTTACATAAAATATAAATTATTTATAAAAGTTTTAAATGAGCATATTTATGGGGTATAGTTAGTGATTACTGGATGTAAATAAATAAATATACGTATTGAATAACAATATTATTTTTTATATTATCAACTTTATATTCAGATAGTACGAAAAAATGATAATTATTTTTCAATTTTTTTTTTTACTGTGCTACTTACAAACTACTACAATGTAGCAGATAATAAATATATCATATAAATCATTAAGCATGTTACATAATGTGATAAGGGATCATTTTAATTATCCTCACTAGATCGATTCCTAGTACGAATCATAGTAAACTTAAATATTTTTTTATAATATAAAATATGATATTGACTATAGTTTTATTAATTCTCATTTTTAATAACTAGGTATTGTTGTTTATTTATTATTCATAAATTAACTTTGTATACATTTTTAGTTTAAAATATAGGATTTCAATAAATGTATTTACTGATTATCTATTTTACATTACCAAAAACATAAAATTAAAATTAAAGTTATATAAATACAAATTGATAGGTGCTCAAACTATTTGTAATACCAATACAAAAGTTCAAATTAGGTTTGGATTTAAGAAAATCTCGTCTTTATTTTTAATTGTACAAATATAATTTGTATTAAAGTTGTTATTATTTCTATGTGATTATTATTATTGTACGATTCCTAATGTATTTTTACTTTTTATTTATTTTTTTTATTTAGTACTTTTATAAAAAATAATTTACTTATTAGAAATTTTAATACAGCGATTATTTTTATTTCATTTAAATTTAATTTTAAATTGATTTTATTTATGTGCATAAATATTTATTTTATTTAATTACATTATTCATTGAATAAAAATATATAATGCTTCTTTAAATTGTTATTTTGTTCTTAAACAGTTAGATATTTATAACAGGTCATTAGGGCATAGTAAATATTAAAAAAAAACCCAAGGTGGATATGGACATTTAACCTCTATAACCCTCCGTTCACGCGTGAATTCGAAATCAATTTCTGAACCGTGAATTATTTATATGTATTCATTCCACTATATGAATTAGACTATTAAAATGTTATATTATACTAACGATATAAATTTCGCAAAAGCTGATATTCGTTGTACCATTGGTAACAATAACATGATAATTATTATTACATAATCGTTTAACATTTGGAATTGTTTAGACACGAATAACTCATGAATTACAGGTTATAAATTAGTAATGATATTGTATTATATAATAATTATCGTAATTCAATAGTAGTTAAGGAGCTGTATACAAAATAATATGCGTATAAATGTATAACATTTCATTACACTGTTCTAAGAAACAACTTTTAGAAACTTACGTATTTATGACTTTTAGCACCATCAGATAATATTGATAATAGTTTCATATTCGATCGTGTTGTAAAAATATATTATGTGTATAATACATTATACCCAAAGAAAATAAGTATTACATACTAATTTTTGAAAATAATTTTATAACAACTTTATGTTTATAATATATTATTATAGTTTGAAAATTTTAGTAATTTATCATGAGAAAATATAATACACAATTTGGTATAAAAGAGTTAAAAAAGATTAATAGTGAACAATAATTTTCATAAAATTTTTGTGCGATTTAAAACAAAAGCACGAGAGATTATTTTGTTTTATTAATTATTATTAAAACTATATTTTTGTAGTTATATTGAACAATTATTATCATTTACAGTTAGGTATATTTATAGTTCAAACTATATACAACACTATATGTATTAAATAATTGGAAATCACGAAGTATTATAGTTATCATTAGTTAGGTTTTGTAAGTATGCGATTAAGATTAATATTATTGTATTTTATGTAATTTTAAATGTAATAAAATAGTAATACTGATAAATGAGTCTTAAATACAATTTTAAAAATAGTCAATAAATAAATAATTGCCTCAATATAATAAGATAAGTAATATTTATAAACAAAACTTTTGTATATTACGTTTTGTTATATTATAATGATGACAAACATTTCACTAACATGTAAAAACCATATATTTATTCTGAAATTATAATATTTTATAACCTATTGTAATAATGAGATACATTTTCTATTATGTTTTTTTTTTTATATTTAACTTAAGCTAGACATTTAGTTATTAAAATGATTCAATAAAAATTGTCCATAAATATTATAATTATTAAATTTATCAAGATTCAAGCAGATGAAATATAAATTTTGTTTTTAAAGTTGCAATGCAATTATATTACCTACTAATATTATATTTCAGTAAAACGTCAAACTTTTAATTGAATCAAAATAAATTTTATTTTAAATTTATTTATCGTTTAATAATATAAAAAAATAATTTTATTATAAATATATTTTTATCTGATAAAGTTGATAGGTAAAATACAAAATACATAATATTATTTTGTTGGAAGTTAAGTTAATAAGTATGTTATTATACAATATATGTGAAAATTGAACGTGGTTTTTCATATTTGTAGTGAATTGGAAAAAAAAATACAAACAACAATGTGAATATTTAATAGATCGATTATTGTAATACAATTTTGAACACATTTTTATAAATGGTTTTTTATATTTTGTAAAATTAAACATTTCTATCATATTCTTATGTAGAAAGTAGAATAATTTGTGTGGATATACAGTACAAACTAGTGTATACTTCATAAACTTATAAAATGTTTATTTCGAGGTCACGTTAAAGAACAATAAATTACAACAGCTGTTATACCATGGTTATACTTTGTGAGAATCGTTTGCCTTAGGGTCGAATGCTTTTTCTTTTTATACAGTCATTGCTTTTCTTTGGTACACATTATTATAATGATAATGTGTACACAAATTTAACTATAAGTGTTCTAGCTCATATATTTGTATGGGTGTGCATATATAAAGTGTTTTATATACGTTATCTTTCTCGAACGTGGGATACTACGATATCCAACTATCCAAATCATATTTCCCTCGGTAGATAATTTTCGTGCTGAATAATGACACCGAACCATGCACGCATGGGTTAGTGATGCATATTGTACTATACCCTCGGCGGAAATATTTAATTGACATTTTTCACAAACAATAGCCTTGAAATGAATTTTATTTTCTCACCACATGCCACTGGTAAATTAAAACTGAACATTATATAGTAGTAGTTTTTCCAACAAGTTACGAAAATAGGCTTTATTTTAAAAAAAGTTATTAAATTAGATAAATTACACGTATTTACGTTTTTTTGTATAATGTATGATAGCTGACGATAACAATAACACGGAGTATAATTTAGATAATAATTAAAATAATAACATAGTATTTTACATTATTTTACGCCAATGATAATCACTAAATAATAATGTATAAAATACTGTGTTTTACGAATAAATAATATGAAAACCAATCATAAAGACAAATAATAATAATGGTCATAAACCAGGTGTATATCCCACTAAAGGTAAAACCGTAACAAATAATAACTTTTGGAAATAAAAAAAATGTTGAATCTATTTTTTATACATAAACAGTTTAATTTCCTAAAAATAAATTCCTAGACTATGCTTATTATAAACATTCAGAATTATTTGCTTTTGATAGAAAATATAGTTTAAACCCACGTCATTACATTTTACATTGTTTAGATTATATTATAATAAAGTTATTTATACACTTACAAAAATCATATTTTTAATGAAAAAATAGTATTTAGCAATGTAAAGTATACAATATGTAATCGGATCTATTAATTATAATTAAAAACAATTGATTTTACTTTATTAAAAGAGAACTCTAAGACACAAAAGATATTGACAATTTTTTCTTTACATAGTACGTAAATTGTTTTATGCTAAAAAAAATAATACTCTAAATTTGTTATTGTCAATAATGTAATATATAAGGGCTGCAAATGACTGCATTCTAAGGAGTGATGTTTAGGCAAATTTAATTGTTCGCATTTAAATGACTTAAAGTGTTTGGTAAGTAATTATAAAATAAACCACTAATTTCTCGGTGGACCGGAGAGTCGAAGGAGGAATGTTTAAATCTGACAGTCCCACTTTTTATTTTTAGTTTTGATTATTCAAAATAGTATGTAATATGTCTTGCAACACATTCCTAATGATTAATTTTATGAACAAATTACCAGAAAAAAAAAAACGAAGGAATTTTACCTGATAATCATATTAGTATTTATTGTTTATCATATCCGTTGGTGGGGACAATAAATCACATATTTAACATTTAAACATGGACGCAAATAATTTTCCAATAATAGAATTTCACTTTTCACTAGATAATTATAAATTATTAGTTATAAATTATTATACACGATTATCAATGTCTAAGATTTTTTATATTAAGTTTATTAATTTATTATTTATAGCTATTGTTATTTATTTTAATTCATACACAAACATCATATGTTTAAATTTTGAAATATAGTAATTTGAGCTGTTAAAATCACCAAAGTAATGCAATATTGTTGCATTCTGAAAATATTTTGTACTTACAATTTTTATCCTTTTTTGTTTTATTAAAACGTTATTCATATATTTAATTTAATTTATTTCGATGACATTTTCATTATTGGATTTACATGGTAAATTGTATTAAGTATCAATTATCAATAAATAAATGGATAATCGTGGTCCAAACTACAAATATCGACTTACCATAGACGAACTGCCTCGTTGATTAAACATATATGTGGAAAATATGGTAAGAACAATAAAAATAGTTAAGAAAAAGAAAGTACCGATGACCGGTAAAAGATTACTGGAAGAAGTACAAAATTCACCAATTGTATGACGACGGGTTAATTGAGAAAAAAATTATTATTTACATAATTGATGGGTTACGTAATGATGAGTTTTATAATTGATAATAATAATTATATAATTAGTTAGTTAAAATTATATAATTATTATATCTACCTAATAATATCTGATAACCATAACTATTAAGTAAATAACATTAAATTGTAATACTGTAATAATGTAAATAAACAAAATCAAATTTTTAGATAACAATATGTAACCACAGACAATCGAAACAATAATGTATTATACTTTTATAAATTTAAGCAATACTTATCAATTTATCAATCAAAATGTATTCATATAATTATTTCATAATATTACCTGCACTTTTAGGTTTTATAAAAATGTTATTGAAGCATTACCATAACTACTTATTCAATTTAAAAATATTTTGAAAATCGTAAGTCACAATTTTTTTTTATAAGCTTTAAAATATTTCATTAAATTAAATATTATGATATTTTTTGTTTTTAAAAGCCTGAAGACACTATTTCAGATAGAAATAATGATCCTATTACAACGATTACAAAATACATTCGGTTGAAAATTACATCTTGGTACTTTATTTAGCTTATTTTTCGAATTTCTCAAATATTTTTCCTTCGTAGAAGAAAAACTACCAAAAAATAATGAAAGTGTAGCAAAATTCACGGAAATCATAAATTTGACGAAATTGATTTAAGATTTTCATGATAACTAATGCAATTATAAACGTAGGCGCTTGTTAATTTTATTGAGTATTTTCATAGGTAGTTTACACACATGGTAAAATTAAATTCTTTTAAAAGCCCTTAAATTAAATACTGAGTAATAACAATATTATTTTTCTTTTTGTACGGCGACATATATAGGCAATATCGCTACATCTTTGTCGTTTATTCTAAGATTAAAAAAAATAAAATGTTTGTACTTATAAAAAATGTTTTATAATTAGGTTCCTAAATGTTATTTATGTTTATAGTATTTTATACAACTATAAAAATATAATGAATACTATTACTATCAGTCTTAAGCACATACATATTTTAATACACCTTATCACATAAATTCAAAAATCTAACGATGAATATATTTTTTTTACAATTGATAGAATATCAAATTAATATTTAAACTAATTATATTATTATTATTATTTTTTTTTTTATTGAAATTCATTACAATAAATTACATATAATATATAATTTTATATTTTAATTGGTAACTGATATTTGGACTAAAAATGACGTATACTATGTTATGGTATAATATACTATAATATAGTATAGCTTATCACTTTGATGGTCACGCAAACCGCGATAGTTCGGGTCTTGAAAATTCATTTTTAACGACTATGTTATTTCAAAATTTTATTTTTTGGATGTGTAAAAACAATATGTGATAAACATCATAGTAGTCAATTTTTATGTGAATTCGCTGTTTATAGTATCCATCTGTTACCTGCGATTATTGATATCGCCGTTCTAAGTTGCCGATTCGATGTGAAAATGGGAAATATCCAAATTTGGCATTCTAATAATTCGGAAATATCGATGAAAAACAACAATTTCTCTCCATTCCCACTCTACATAATCGGCTTTCGTTCTGGAATATTAGACGAAAAACATAATATTTCCAACCCATTATTATCGCTTTTGTTGTGAAGATACTGTAGGAATCACCTATTTATCATATATTATTATCGTTACTGTTTTATAGTTTTATGTTCAGCCGCGATACGCATGAATAAAACCTATAAAATTCACTTCATAATTTTGACGACGCATTTAACAAAAACAAAATAACCGTTTACTTTTGTCAACATATACCTATACCATTTACCTATAGTTTATTCAAATTTTCGTAGTTATTTCGTACGAATCGCATTGACCCGTTCAATAAATTTTTATTTAATTTTATCTAATTTTGTATAATTTTCTTAATAAATATTCGTAATCAATATTATATTTTAATTTTTATTCAATAAGACTTATCATTAAGTTATAGATATTTTTATGTGTTCAGGTATACCGCTTTTTTAATAGTTACGGAAGAAATATTATTTTCATTTTATTAATATATATTTCGCCGTAAATAATTCTGTTAGAAACTATTCGAGGACAATAATAAACTTATTTTCTGAGACAATATCTGACCTGAATCAATATAGATATCCTTGGTATCCGTTCAACATAGTGAACTTTGAAACGTTCCAAAGTTGACTCTGTTTAACTTTATATATACCTTTTTTTTATTATTATTATTAGATATGTAGGACATTGTATTAACAATAATAATTATACAACTTTGTGTATTTTATGCAAGTTGTATTTGTTCAATGTCATATCGATAATACTATGTTGTTATTTAAATCGATTAATTTGTAACTACTTTATCTTTTGAAATATAAAATTGATTACAATAATATTATTAAAATTTAATAAAGCTTTATAGGAAATACAAATAATTATATTAATTTAATATGCAAGTTTATTTGATAAAATAAGATATTTATTACTTATTTTCCAATGTAAAATACCCATTAAACAATTTGTAATAAATTAAATTACAACCGTTTTAGATAAAACGATACTTGTTATAATAATTAGCTACGTTACCTATTTCAATTTTAATTGTTTTTTTTTTTTTGAAAATAGGTTTTTAATAGTATACACAAATAATAGTTTAATATTATCAAATTATAATTATATTTTATTGGGATGGATTTATTCTCTTAGATTGATGACAATTATTATCACTTTTTATCGATTATTTTTATCAATATATAAAAAAATATAAAATAATTCAATGGTAATCTAAAACAAAATAAAATATTTAACGTCTATAAATTTATAGTTTCATACAGATAAAATTGTATTATTTTAATTTATTATACATTTTTATATTTTATATGAACTAATGTAAAATAAATAATTTTTATAACTATAACATTTTATAACAATATGTATTCATATTTATAATAGTCATAACTTAAAAGAAAATATGAGTGAGTTGCTAAAAATTTTTTGTTTTTCTAATGTACAAATCGTACAATTAACAACTTATTTTGTTTATAAAATATCAAAAACTATAATTTTGTTGTATTTACTTAAAGTTTATTCACATAGTATACCAAGATATTATACGAGAGTAAATAATATAGTGGATATAATTGCACTTAATATTTGATTTTAGAAAAACAATTTATAATAATGTATTGGTTTAGTAAATCATACAAACAAATAGTAATTTTTCATTTTTTTCAAATAGTTTTACAAAAAAATTTCTCTTATTCTATTGTTAAAAATGTATTATTAATATAGCGTTTAATACATTATACATTTATTATAAGACCTATTTAAAATAAAAAATTAAAAACTAAGCAAACGAAATTTAATCTTAATGAACCAAAAAAAAAAAAAAAAACATTGTTAATGGTTCAAAGTTTCTAAAGTTTTGTTTCTGAGCACAATAAGAACAATTAATTACATTAATTAATAATTACATAAAAAAAAATATTTTGAATTACTATATAATTACATTTTTGGTAAAATATCTTTTAACGCAACACAAGTTTTAAACAGGACACAACAATAATTTAATAATATTATTTTGAAATATGGTCAAAACCTAAGTAGAAAATACTTTCATTATATAAAATTAATTTACTTTTACAAATTTAAATAATTTTAACGAAACAAAAACATATAAACATATTAAAAAAATATACATAAAAATATAAATAATTTAACTCAATTTATCGAATACTAATAGCGAAATCCTATTAACGTTATTGTAATATTATGGTCTTACTTAAACAAACTTTAAAAATAATACTATTATTTATATTTGTACTCATTGTCAAATCTAACTTAAGTATTTAAAATTCAAAAATATTTTTCTTCAATAATTATTTAAATTTATTTTAAATGTTTAATTATATCATTGTTATAAATTATACTAAAAACCGTTATTTTATATTTTTTTAATAATTAAGTTTTTTTTTTTTTGAATAAATATGAGCATAATAATAATTTTTATTCATTAGATTTAATATAAACGTATAAATAACGTATAATTATTATAACGTATAAATGTATATAGGTAACTAAATAATTTTATTTACATTTTCTTACGTTCTAAATATATATATTAGATATAAATTAATAAATATCTATAATTATAGTTACATACTCTATGGATTTGATTTAGATAATTTATTTCCCTGACAATATATAATCAATAAATTTATATCTAAATATTTTATTGTTAAATAATAAAATTATTTAATATTATTTATTCCAATGATAAATCGATATTGTGATTATTTTTTTTTCAGATGTTTTCAATATTTAGTTATTATTTTCGTAAATATGACAATATTGTTGAAGAATATTATTTAAATTTTATTATTTTTAAATTAACTAAAACTATTTATTGTTAACTAAATAGTAGATTTTTTCATTTATAGTATGAACAATAAAGTTTTAATATATTAATTGTTAATAATAATTAATATTATTAAAATAGATTACAATAATATCTTTAAAATGGTTATTTCATTTAAATCCATAAATATAATCTAACATTATTACTTAAATGAATTTTGAGTTTGATATCGATATTATTTAAAAATAATATTAAGTCATCAAATAACTAATGGGCGATATGACCATAATATGTTAGATATTGTGATGTGTGATTATCATTATTTTTAGTTACGTTATTATATATAAATCTGACAAAAAACCGTGTAAAATTTGATGCAAAACAAACAACTCGTACAACCTATTTGACATTCACACAATAGCTCTTCAAAAGTACGCGAATTGCAGATTTTAGAGTGTTTGCAATTTTTAGCGTTAACATCGATTTTCTCATAGAGGCATGATTCTGTACTACTATAAAACTTTTGTTCAGTATTCAGTTACCCGACATCCAGTCATTCCAGTCCGTCTACAGAACAGTTCTTTTGATAATAAACAGTTGTATGATAGAAAAATATATATTTATATAAAAAAATGTATTTTAATGAGATACTCTTTAGTTTTAAATAAAAATATGTGCGTATACTACACAGAGTTTTCAGCTTACTAAATAATAATTAGAAAAAAAAAAAAACACTATATTTTAAAAGAAATATTAAATTATATTTTAATTTTAAAACAGCCGTTTTGTTTACAACTTTCAAACGTTCCGATAATATATACAGAAACTCATCACTATAGTTATTATTATATACGCGTTATACTTAAATTTTTAATAAAATTTGAAAGAATTCAGTTTGTAATTAATGACATAAACACAAAGTTTGACGTTCTAATAATAAATGATGCGATATAAAACTAATCTATAACTAAATATATAAAATAATTATTTCTCGATTTAATTTTTTCCCAGTTTCTGATTGAATAATATTTTGTTGATCATCTTAAAAAGATTACATGATCTTAAGAGGCGACATTTCTTGATTAACGCAATGGAGTTTATTGTTAATAGATCAATTTAAAATGCAATTACTCGTATGCTACTATTTAGCAGTTATATCATTATATTTATATGTCATTTATTTAGTATGTTTTATACAAGTTATTATGCAAAAACGTTTTATATTTTGAGTGAAGCGAATAATATATTAGTTTTACATTGATGTTTTTTTTTGCCTGGAAACATTTTGGGTAAAAATAATGGTTCAATTACCACAAATAGGGGATGCTTTTGATAGAAAACTGCATATAGTTGGAACATTATGTAGCTTATTTTTCGAATTTCTCCAAAATTTTGAAAAAGTGATATTCGTTTATATTAAAATTAATTGCTTATTCAATTTAACAAATACAAAACAAATACAAGGTTTTATTAAAATGCAATACAATATATATTATAATAATTTACAAGCTGAGCATTAACGACATAAACATTTTAAGTTAAATTAGCTTTGTATAAATTATATATCAAGTTTAATTCATTTTAAAATATCAAAATATTTTTCTGTGAAGTATTTTTTTAATAATTAAAGTATATTAATATATTCACTTAAAAAAATAATAATATTAAACTGTTTTAAATATGGAGTGTTATTATTTTTACATTTAGCTTTTTAATATTTTTAAGTTAATTTGAATCTAAATTCATTTTTAATCATTAATTTAACTTAAACATCTCTAGAATAATTTCATTAAACGAGTAAAAGAATAGCTCAGCCTTGATATTTTGTACCTATATGTTTTTAAATCATTTTGGACTTATAAAATTATGGTTTTTTTTTATAATAGATGGATAATAAACTACGTTATAATATATATATATATATATTTATATAAAACAAGTAAAGTCATACGGAACTGTATTTATACGTATTTATTAAATATTCAAAAAAATTTAATTGTTTATTTTTTAATTGATATAAGATAAATATGATTTGAATTGTACTTATGTTTTAATAATAACTAGTCTGTTTTCTTAACACACTCTATTGCACATTGACATACAATATATATAATGTTTATTATACATTCACGTTCATAACCATAATTATTTAATAAGATTTGTTTTTGTAGTATTAATAATCAATAAAGTTGTCTGTGTATCATGATTTACATAAATATTTATATCAATTATAAATCAAATAAATTATTATGCTAGTCACAATACTAAAACAGATTTACCTATGCAGACATGATTGAAAAACATCAAAAAATGAAAATTCTACAAAAAAGAAACACAAGGATCATAATATTATGTACACCAAAGTATGAATTATTAATTTTTGAATATTTATACGTGGCTCAAACACAAACCTATTACATAAAATAATACCCATAATATTGTATTTTATAATTTTTTTTTTTGGTAGAACATAAAATCTTAATAGATATTATTGAAATTTGAAACAAAACTCTGTTTGTGTGATTGATTAAATAATAAAATAAATCCAGGGTTTTATGTAATTATTGACAATTCTAAGATCAAAAACTAAAATAACCTATAGCTACGTGTGTATTTAAGATTGTTTCGCTTAACATAATCTAATTTAAATAAATTATACAATTAGTAAAAAAAAACTATTTTCGAAGCAAAGAAAAAAAAAATGCTTATAATTATTATAGTTATGAAATAATTAGCAGAAATGTATTATTATTATATATTAACTGAAATTGAAACTGCATATCATATAATAATTATTAAATTTGTTTACTGCAACGAACTAAATATTTTTTTGAATGCGATTATATAAAGAACTATTGAGCAATATGAAAAATTTAACATTAAGATAATACAGTTTTGGTATAATATGTGATTTGTATAATATTACCATTCATATGAAATTTGAGTTCTACTTTTAATAATTATGACATTAGGTGTGATGTACTCGATTCGTTTTAATAAAACTTTCTCACTCACCGTAAATTATCTTTTTTACGAAACATAGGTATGTATTTTTAGAATTTTATTATTCCAAATAATATAAGAAAAACAAAATATAGTACAATGAAATTGTTTTACAACTAAATTGTCGAGGACAAAAAATAGAAAATGTAAAATAATTTGTTAATTGAATTACAATAAACGATTTGCAAAATGAATTGGGTAAAATTACGAATTTAGTACTATACTATATAGACACGTTTAGATATATGATTTTGTCAATAAAAAAGTATTGATTTTTACATTTAAAAAACAAGATACGAAAAACAATTTAAATTAAATTTAAGAAATTCAATTTCAGTTTACTAATTTCTAATACCATTAAAATTACAAAATAATTATAATTACATAAAAAAAAAAATATTTTTTAAGTTTCAAGTTAAATTTACAACAATTAGAGATAATTTAAGGTAGAAATGGTAAAAGTTTTTTTCTGAGTGAATTGTTTGCTTTTTGTTATAATTTTAAAATGCTAAAATTGCAATTTAATCGTCTATAATAAAATATATAAAATGCGATAAATTACATAAAATGTCTAATATTAGATTTTTTATTTTATAAGTGTTACTTTATATAACGTCTATAGGTCAGGTTTATATTCATTATTCTAATATCATATATAGTGTTCAATCAAATTATCAATAATTATTCAAATTAAAACAATTAAAATATATTATTATTTCGTTTGACGTGATTTTATGTAAAAAAAAATATTATCTAATTTTAAAGAATAAAAAAAGGAAATGATCAATGAGATATAAGTTAGAATATAGCATACTATAAATAGGTTCATAAGTGCTATTAAAATGGCGTAAACTAATTCAAACTATTGTTGAATTTAAAAAGGTCGATTGTCAACTTTCCTGACAAATACTCGACCACTCAGATTGAATGATTGGATGAGGGAATACAGTTAGGGTGGAGATATGAAGTCAGTGAAGTATAATATTATTCTATCGAGTAGGTATAATAATATTAGATCACAATCTAATTATTTTATAATATTTACTCGATTGTAACATAGTGTAATATAATATATTATAATTTATCTCCATTATATTCTGAAAAATAAGAAAATACAGAGAACGAGATTGAATACGACATTCAAGATTATATTGCATTTGCTCATGTGTAATGTACAACGTTCAAATCTGATAAATAATAATTCAAAAGTAGTTTATTGTATATTTGTATAACATTTTAAATAATAGCATAAAATATGTAGGATACATTTATCATAATTATGTTTAAGAAAAATTAAATATAAATGAAATGGTTAAAATAAACCTAAAATAATTTTAATGGTACAATTAATAAAAATAACTTACAGTTGATTTAAAAAAAAAAAAAGAATTTATTATAACGTTATAAAACAAATATTATTCAATATAAATAAATAATTATATTATGATATAAAATGCAATAAAACAATAATATATAAATAAAAAATTAAATTTTAAATTTTAAAATTTAGAAATTGAAAATATCAATGAATATACAAATAATGAAAATAAATATTTAAAAAACATCAGCGTGTTTTAATATTTTATTCTTAGCTAATTTAAAATAATAAAAACACAATTTTTTCAATTTTCAATTCAAATAAGTAACTACTCTAAAATAAAATAAAAATAGATACAACTATAATATAATATAATATCATAAGTAATTTCCAAAAAAATATTTATTGCAACATAATTCTGATGTGTTCAAGTTCATTCAATGTTCAAGTTAACCAGATGGAATTCTTACCTCCTAGTGTGCAACGTACATAATTATTTGAAACGGTTTCCGTATACTTAGAGAAATACAGTTTTTTCAATATTTAATCTAAAACGTTAGAGTTGACATAAAACAACTTATAAGTTATAGTTAAGTTATACGACGATATTCCCTGTATTGTATTTATAGCATATAGGGACACGTTATAATTTATAAACATTTACATTAGTGCTTTCGAGTAAAATAATAAATTGTGATCAAATGAAAAACTAATTAAAATATAATATAATGGGTACCTACTATATTATTGTAATTTTATGCATGCGTGAATTTCTGTAATGTCCTTTTAATTTATGTTTTTACAACGTTTGGGTGGTAGATTAAACAATGTTGTAAATGCGATGTATTATCAAAATGTAATTATTGAGATTATGATTATGTCACTGTTGGTTGGTGCCTATAACAGGTGGTAACTAGCCTGATGGTGATAATAAACTTGCAGATTATTTTAATATAATATTATTTTAAGCCATCTTCAGATTACAAAGTAATCTACAAGTATTTATAGAAGCATGACTGTTTTAGTCTTAATGTATCACTATAGGCTTTATATTCATATTGTATTTTCGTTAATTATTGATAAAACAGTGTTCTGTTTAATTTTTAAATTTAGAGGTAATTAATTTTTAATATACATATAATATAGATATCATAATATATATTAGGTATACTTATTATATTATAACTGCCATTTTAATATTTAATATAAAATTATAATATTAATTACATGTTAAATAAAGGGTAAAAATACAGATAAATTATGGAAGCAAAATAAAAATAAAATCTAATCGTACTTTAATAATAAATCATGTTTTATAATATTAAATTATTATTACAGTTAAAGAAACCAGAAGACAACAATAGCCCTATGTACTTTAAACATAATATTCTCTAAGTAATACATTTTTCAATGTATTTATATTAATAATTTCATAAAACATTGAGATCAACGATATTAAAATAGCGGGAAGGTTGATTTTGGACGTTTCTACTTCGTCCTTTCGGCCTTGAAGTAATTAGTAGTTTATAAAAATTAATAGTTTAATATTGAATGCAATGGTATTGCATTAGAAAATATCTGAGCGAAAGTCAGTTAAATATACAATATATTATACTGATAATCCATTCCAAAAGTTTACCACGTGTACAAACTACCTATGAGTACCTATGTATGATTGTTTAAGTTATACAATATTATATCATTTGCTTTTTTTTTTTTTTGTATGTTTCTTACTTTATTTAAATATATACATATCATACATTTATTTTGCTTAATTTTCAAATAATTTCATTAATTATTATAATTAAAGAAAAGGGAAAAATAATTTATTTTGAATACTAAATTAGCACTACCTAAACCACGATAAAAAACCACGATTTTTAAAATCATAATTTTTCTTGTTCTGAAGACTGTATTTATTACAATAAGTACAATATGTAAACTTATATTGCCAAAACAATCAGGAAATTGTGATCTTTAAAGGGTTTAATAACAAATAAATGTATTACATAATTTCAAAAAGCATTAACATTTCAACATTTAAATATTTAAATCATAATATTATATTGTATCTTATTTAAATTGCAAAATACATTATATTCGGTTCAAATTAAAAAATCTTAAGTTTATATTAAAATATAAGATTTTGATTTCTCTTAAACAGTTTTTCCATAGTGTAGTTTAACCACGGAATAAAATTTAAAGGCTTTGATGATAACAAAATTTGTAAATCATTATACATGGAATCATTTATAATCCAAAACAAAATTGCTCCTAATCGGTAATTTCTTATTGAAATTTTGAATGTATGTTTAATATTAGATTTTAAAAGATTTTAGATTGTTTTTACAGAGATAATGGGTAAAAATAATGGTCCAATTGCCACAAGTAGAGTATACTATCGATTGAAAATTTAATTAACTTGGTATTTTATTTGGCTTAATTATTGAATTTCTCAAAAGTTTTTCCTTGGAAGAAGAAAAACTACCCAAAAATGGCTAACTTTCAATTAAACTAATTGGTCTACTTGAATATTCAAAATCGATAGATCATAAACAATTTGTAATAGCCATGCGAAAATACAAAATGTTTCCTTTTAGGTGGGTTATAGTCGTTGGTTTTCGAACACAAATAAATGGCAAAAGTAGTTTATAATATATATTATGACGTAAGAAGTATTATAAAAATATATAAATTATCCATTATAATATCAATATTTTTTTTTAATTATAAATTTAATTACAAACTATCAAACCTTTAGATCTTAAAAATCAAAAGAAAAATTACAATTTCAATTACAATTACACAAAAATGGTAAAATCTGCATTGTCTATTTTTATTATCTTATAGAAAAATATTAATACAATTGAAATTAATGAATTAAAAAAAATGAAATTGTATTTTTAGTTTATAAATTATCTGGATTTATATATAGAAATAATATTACTTATAACGAAATTATGTACCGTATAACCTTGTGGTTTATCATGATATAACTTAAATGTATTCTGTTACAGTTACGCAGAAATGAAAATTGTTCTTTGTAAGATGATATCATTTAAGTGCATAAAAATTTTATTTTTAAAATAATAATATTTTCAACGTTATGCATTGTCTATTTAAATAACAAATTTAAAATTATAACTATAAACTAAATGCACAAAAAAAAAAAAAATTGATAGAAAAAAAAGTAATGTCAATAATCTAAATTATGAATATATTAATAATTTTAAGACTATACTAGTTTAAATTAATAAATAAAAATAATATTAAATAACGTTTTCATACCGCATTAAGATAAATAAAACCATTCAAACGGGTAGGTAATTAAAAACAAATTTAAAATAATGATTTAAGAAACTTGAGATATTCTAGACATTTCAATTGGTTTACTTTGAGTAATAAAAAAATTATATTTTCAATAATACGATATTCCAATAAAAAAGTTTCTCTTGCGAGTTTAACTTTATGATGAAAACTTGTTATCTAATAAATTAAAAAAGTTTATTGTACATAACTAACTTCTACGACAATTTGAAAAATCAAAATATTCTATTTAATTCATTCTTATGTCCATGTTATAATGAAACATAAGAACTTCGATTGTATATTTAAAAAATATCTTAAAATATTAAATAATAAATTTAATAAAAGTTACGAGTAATGATTATGAAAAAAAATAAATAAATCTTAACAGAAAAAGCTTCTGTTATGAATTCATCTACCTTAATTTTATGTCTTAATCTGTTAACTCTAATATTAAATTCTTATATATATATTTTAAAATAAATTCAAATTTTTAATCAATGATTTAATATTGAACTGAATATTGTTATTTGTGTACCAAGTACTTAACGATAAATACAATTATTACACATGAATAGTTTAGTATAAATAAAATTGATCTAACAAGTTATTGCAATAATCAATAACTCAAATTTGAGTTCAAAGGCTTAATACGTTATTACCTATTGATTAGTTTATTTCATCATTATTTCATGACAATACAAATAGTACTTACCGCATTTAATGATACCCAAAAAAGGGTTGGCTAAAATCATATATAAAAGTTTTATACACTGAGATGTAATCTTGAATATATTAAAACCATGCATATTATGTATTACGCATACATTGATTTACATAATACATGTATAAAATGTATAAATAGGTTTCTCTTTCTTTTCATTTAAAATTTTAAAATATTTAAAATATAACTAAACAACATTTTTTTTTATATATTTGTAATTACAAAGGGTATTAAATATTGTTTTTATTAAAATTTGGATTACTAAATACAATCGTTTGTTAATTATTTTAACATTTAATTTGTATTATTTTTAAATTTATCACAACAAAGTTATATTTTAAAATGATAACTGTATTTTTTAATGTTATACATTTATGATGTATAAAATAAAGATGTGTTATAATATAATATACCAATTATACTTTTATACATATATATATATATATATATATATAATACATGTCAACCCTAACTGAAAGTAAAAATTAAAATAATTAAGAACATTAAGTTCAATAATTTATAAATACTAAAATTTAGATTCATGTGAATAATGGGACTACATTTTAAATTCTGAGCGAAGCGAGGAACGTACTGGTTTAAAAAAGATGTTTATTTTTGTGTCTGAAAATATTTTTTTGTGTAGAAATAATGGTCCGATTACCACAAATAGGATATTCTTTTCATACCAAATTTCATATTGTTGGTACTTTATGCAACTACTTTTTCTCCTTAAAAAGTTTTTCCTTGGGAGAAGAAAAACTACTAAAAAATGACGAAAAATCGGCAAAATATATTAATTTCTAACATCAACTTTTTATTTAATACAAAATATAAGTAAAATTATAATATTTATGATTGTATATAAATTTGAATTAAAGACTACATTATTTTAATGTTTTATATTATGTTGTGAAGGTTGAAACAAAATAAAAATAAAACTAAGGAATTATATATATTTTAATCCTATGTAATATGTTTATGATCTTATTCTACTTACATTTTAAAAATCCAAAAGATATTATTATCTTTAAATTATCTCTGTTTAAATTTTTTTTGTTCATAATATATAATTCCGATTTATAGTTTAAGAGATTTATGATTATTTAACTAATGATTTTGACATGGTTATACAACATGTATTATATAAATAAAATGTATATTATACTCATTGTTTTATTTTCATCGGAATCTAATCTGTCCCATCATATTATTTTATATTCGAACGTAGTTTCGACCTAAATTGATCATTTGGGTAATTGCAAATATTATTACAGACAGTGGATTTTGGGATTACAGAAGATCAATAATAACTGTGGATAATCATATAAGCATATATAATATTATTGTATACAGTATTTACCGGAAAGAATAAAAAATACAACGATTATAATTCGATTATAAATGGGAGGTTGAAGTGGAATTATTATTAACGATCAATTGTCGACTGATGAAAATATTTAAAAAATGATTATATTATATAATCCAAACAAAACAATATAATAATGAGTAGAACAGATTTCAATGCAAAGTTATTTTCATGTTATTTGTTCCAATTTCTAAGTTAATGCTATACTGTAGTACCTACTTAATTTTCTTTATGTAACAGATACTTCAAAATTAAACTTTTATATTAACATTTTTCTGCATATTTATCTGATTTTTCATTTAAAGAGCATTTCTATCATATTTAGGTCATTTGATTTATTTGTATTACATATTTATACACGTTTTAAGTGTCAAAGTATTACCTTATATCTTTAATTTCTATATATATTTATGATATTTTTTCAGAAATCCTCCCACCTCACCATTTTATAATATAAAATAATAAATTACAAAAAAAATGAAAATAAACATATTCTATATCTGTATAAATTATAATGAAAAATCTAATACAGGTGGCAAAATAATATAATTAATAGCGATATTGTTTTGGTATGGGAGGGGGGGGGGGGTTAAACCTATACGCCTCTAGTTATAATCAACGAAGAAACAATATAATGTAACGAACATAAATTTTAAAAACAATTTTTAGTATTTTTACGGAGTTATCACTTATCAGTTATCACAATGCTCACACCGCACAACCTAGATAGAAAAAGCAGTCGTGAGCGACAATAAATGACGTAACTAATAACGACGTCACAGTTGTGGTATGAGAGTTTTGTTGCACCAAAACGAATGGCACTGGAGCGCTATTAGTCGCTTAAAACGCTCAAAGCGTCCAAGTCGAACGCACCCGTTAACTGTCGTATAGAAGCTTCAATATCACTCTTTCCCTCTCACTTACCGTTTTATTGGCTTGAAAACGTATGTTACCATAAGCGCAAATAAGGTGTATGTGAGCTGGAGAAGCTTAGCCTCCCCCTAAATTTTAGCACTTGTTGCGCTACTGTATGTTACATTATTACTATCTTGATTAAAATATATGAATGCTATCATTCATAATATGTTTAATATCTATGAGACATATACACAAGTGCCAGAGGCATATTTATGGGAGGGGTCAAATGGGTTCAACCAAAAAATGGGTGACCAAAAAAAATTAGCAAGAAGGTCGATTTTGGACGTTTCTCCTTCATCCCTTCAGTGCAGTTTATATTATAAAACGCTGGGGGGGGGGGTTTGGGTTTTAAAAAACTTTAAAAAAAAAAATTTGATTTCCCCCCCCCCCCCTTATAAATTCCTAAATACACCTCTGACATGTGCGATAATGTCCCGCAATAATGTCTATAATTGTACCTAGTAAACTGATTGTATTACTGATAATATAGTATCATATAACATTTTAACATAACATTTTATTGACAGTATTTGCCAATTAGACAATATGAAAAGTTGTATAATACTGTGCTTGTATACTATACAGCTGAGTACACATTTCGTTATATAATTATAAATTTATTATCTGAAAAACAACAACAGAAAATGGTGTATTTATAAACATTCCATACATTTAAAAATTACTTATTCTAGGACGGACAATTTCAAAGACTGAATTGTAGTTACGATGACGTAAAAATCGATACAAAAGCAATTCCAATGTATCAAAATAATTTAATTTTCAAATATCAATATTATAAAAATGAAAAATGTATTCACAGAAATTATTTTTAAATTATAACCCACGCAATAGAATAAAAACAAATATAGTTTGCCGTTTTAAATTAGTATACAACCTATAATTCAATTAGGAATAAAAATAGGCAGAAATTTTATTTTATGTAAAACTAAAGAGGGATAGGTTAAACATATTTTCTAAAAAATTGACCGAAAAAATGAGTGTAGTAGGATAAAATAGTCTTCCTGTATACTAGTATATTTATGAATAAACTTTGTAGTCCCAAAAAATGTGGATAAAATCATACCCGACGCCTTATATATAATTATATAAATGAGTTTTCCAATAGACTTTTTAAAATAAAATAATACGATATTTTAAGTATTACAATTTAAATTTTTTCAAAGAATTTTTAATATTTTTTTACTTATTTAAATTCTGGACCTAATTATTAGTAGCTCCAAGCTAAAATACTAGTTTAGATTATATAGATAGTATAATATATCAATAAATATATGTTTATGAGAGTAAAAACTAGTGAATATAGAGAAAATAAGTGCAAACAGTCGAATAAATTTCAAAATTGAATAAAAAAAAGTAACAGAGAAGAAGTTTAAATTTATATTTGTCACTCTATTCAAGTCAACAGAATATAAGATAAAAATATACTATATGTTATGATTTCTGAGAAAGCTGAAAGAATGAGAGATGTATATTGTACATATTTTAGATCTGTACGTATCTGTAACAATAGAGATGATCACGACGGACAAAAAGAAATCGGTGTTTTATTAGAAAATTTAATAATTTTAGGTCTGGACATTATTATAATATATCGAGTATGATGATTTTGTTTAACTACCTAGTTTTATTTCATGATATATAAATATAAAATATCATTATAGTATAAAAAACTATAATCTTATGAGACATCAAACATGATTAGAGCTTCTAAGGATCTAAAAGGTGCTGCGAGTGAAACATTAAGAGAAAGCTAAGAAATGATTATTTAATTAATATTCTCAAAATATAGGTAAAATATAATATCAGTACTAAATTGAGTATACGGTACGAATGGATAACAATTAACATTAATTTATATAAATGTAAATATGTTATGCAATGCATATATTTATATACATTTTGGTTTTAGATTCTGAGCGAAGCGAATAATGTATTGGTTTTACAAAGATGTTTTTTTTTTTTTTTTGATGTATGAAAACACTTTTGCGGGTAAAAATAATGGTACGATTACCACAAGTAAGATATGCTTTTGATTGCAAATCGTACTATATAAAGCTCATTTTTCGAATTTCTCAAAAGTTTTTCTTTGGTAGGCGAAAAACTCCAGAAAAATGGCGGAAAATCGGCAAAATTACGGTTTCTGTTATTTTGAATTTTTGAATTTCGTAATAACTAATTGAATTTTGATCATAGCTACTTGAAATTTTGAGTATTAACATAAGTAATATACAAGTGTGGTACAATTTTACAAAGGATCGGTTGACTATTTAGCCAAGTATAGAATTTCAAACTTATTTCCAAAAATGTTTAATATTTCAGGCAATTTTTGGTAATTTTTGGTAATAATCGCTTTGAAAATTTTGCTGAAGTCTAATCGTATAGTACTTAATCTTTTTACAAAATATTTTGAAAATCGTGATTTTTTTTTATAGGCTTTTAAAATTAATATTCCCGAAAATCGTCAAAATTACGGATTCTGTTATTTTAAAATTATTATTCCGTGATATATAATTGGGGTTTGGTCATAGGGACTTGAAACTTTTTTTGAGTATCAATTAAAGTGTTCTTTATAAGAAAAAACAATTTAGAAATGATTAATTGATTTTCTGACTAGGTATAGAGTTTTGAATTTTTTTCCAAAAATGTTTAATATTTCCTTCAATTTTCGATTTATCGATTTGAAAAGTTTATTGAAGTCTAATCATATACAACTTAATCTTTTTACAAAATATTTTGATAATCGTGACTGACAATTTTTTTTAATAAGTTTCTAAAATTTGAATATTTTTATTAGAGTTGAATATTATATATATATATTTTTTTTTTAATGTATGAAAACCAGTGGCGTCATTTCTATTTTTACTAGACTAGGGTAGACCCATACATTTTCAAACTGTTTTTAAGAGCAGGAGTTGGGGTCATTTTTTTTTTTTGGTGGGTATTTTATTTTATTGTAAGTAGTATTCAATTAAGGGGTTGAATTAAGGAGTTTTAATTTTTGAAATCTGCCGACTAAGGATTTGAATAATTATTCAAATGTATGGTTTACCGTCCCTCAAATGACGCCACTGATGAAAACATTTTTTCAGATA
Source organism: Eriosoma lanigerum (assembly GCA_013282895.1). Taxonomy (NCBI): domain Eukaryota; kingdom Metazoa; phylum Arthropoda; class Insecta; order Hemiptera; family Aphididae; genus Eriosoma; species Eriosoma lanigerum. The sequence goes on from CM023357.1 coordinate 24,554,540, forward strand.
GAAACAGTGGTCTGAACCACAAATCGGATATCCTTTCGGTAGCAAATTGCGTTTAGTTGGTACTTTATTTAGCTCGTTTTTAAAATTTCTCAAAAGTATTTCCTTGGAAGAGGAAATACTATCAAAAAATGGCGGAAAATCGGCAAGAATACAATTTCTGTTATCTTAATATTTTTAATTTCGTGATAACTAATTAAGTTGTGATCGTAGCGACTTAAAAATTATTTTGAGTATTAACATAGGTAGAATACAAGTAAGGTAAAATTTTAGAATGAATTATTAGTATAGTGTATAGTAATATATTGAGTTTCGCTAAGAATCATATTTTCTAATGTAAAATTATTGCATTCAAAACTTAATTATAATAAACCACTAATTTCTCCGAGACTCGAAGGGACGAAGGAGGAATGCCTAAAATCGACATTCCCACTTTTTTAAACATACAAACATAATGTTGTTAAATAAAAGTTTCTATTCCTAAAGGTCGATTATAAATAGGTACTCCAATTCATTACTACATTATTATTGGACGTGTTTTCGCGTTCATCCTGGTTATTTATTCCTAAATCGGACACGTATATAAGACTTTAGTTAATGATCAATAATTTATAAAAGCGATTTATTTTTGTACTTATAGTTATTACTAATAAATTAAAAATGATTATAATAATTTATAACAGATATATTTTCTTTTGTTATTTAAAATTATTATTTATTAAAAGCGTATTTACTTAGGTATTAGTTATTCTTTACTTATATTATACAAAATTAAAATCTAATATTTAGTTTACTAATTTACTATTAGAACTCAAATATTATAATAATTTATTATACTCGATCATGTAATAAAATACCAAAAACCAAAAATTAATACCTTTACTATATTTTTAACCAAAATTGCGAAAACATCTTGTTTTTAAAATTCTGTTACCTGGTTACATTAAGTTGAATGCGAAATACACCTATTGTTAATAATAATAATAATATGGCTTGTAAACAATGGCGATTTTATTGTAGAATATACTTTCCAATGACTCTCAAAATGTGGATCCCAATCTACTTTTAGGTTACTATATAATTTAAGGCCACGAATGAACGAGTAGCGTATATAAATATCAATAATATAATATATAATATCGATAAACGAATAATTTTGGAACTTTAAGTGTTGAATATATGTTTATATATTTCTCGGGGTCATAACATAGAAAAAGCTGAGAAACACTGCTATACAATCGATGGTAATTTATTAATTTGCAAGACTATTATACCTAGTTAAAATATAAAACGCCATTTTCGTAAATCATGATGAAAAGCAAGTTTCTGATAACGATAATAATAGTGATAACCATAAGGTTATACCAAAATAGTATTGCCATCCATCTATTATTCCAATGGTTAACTAAATAAATATTTACTATTATGTCTAACCTATAATGTATACAACAATTATATTTCACTTTTCTTACAAATTTGAATATAAGTATATTTTCAACTCTCTCTATTTGGTTTACCGAATAATTTTTTCCAGTTTTTATTCATTAATGTGGTGCAATTTCATATATATTATAATTTACCAGTGGTTCTCAACTGTTTTCGATTTATTTCACCCTTATCCAAGATTTAATATAAACTAGGTCACTCTTTCAGTAATAGTAATTAATATAATTTCTATGTGTGTATACATTTTATGATGTTATTTTTTTCTTTTATCTCTGTTTTTTTTTTGCACTCTTTCACTGAGACTGTAATCACTCAAGGGTGACATATTGCCCTGGTTAAGATCCACTGTCATAGCAGTTCATTGCCATCTTCAAAATAATGCTGATTTTATGACGGGTGCCAGAACTAATATATTCATGTAAATTAAAATAATATTGTATACAATAAGTTATTAGCGACGTAACAATAAGTAAGTTTACGAATTTTGACAACGACAATACAAAAATGCTTTTTATTAATAATTATAACTTAAATTACAAAAATATATGTAAAATAATATAACAATAATTACGTTTGGTTTTTAAACTAAATGTGGAAAAGCTTACATAACAAAGAGACACTAAGTCTACGTATGAGATAGATAATACGAGTCTAAAAATTATAAACATGATTAAGTCCGAACACCATCGAGTCCATGCTATGGTCCTAATAATTGCATCTATATATTATGAGATAGTGTAACAGTCTACTGGTCGTCTACAAGCATTTTTTTTTTTTTTTTTAAACATATTACACTTACTGACGGCAGTAGAATGGACACAGAATGTATTTTGCCAATTATTTCCCATACTCGTCGCGCGACTCTCTGAGAAAAACAAATTGCGATATACAATATTGATATTTCTAAAAAAACAATAACACTGTAAATAATATAAGAATCGAAAAATTATATATATATTTTTTTTTTTTTTTTTGTTCAACACAATGTAATATAGATTAACACATTTTTTTAGTAATCGACATATTTTTTTAATTTTTTTATGCCATGCTCGGACATCGTAGGTCGACACAGTTCTTCTATATTCCGGCAACTATAATATTAATCGTTCATGATTTTACGCAGAATTGTTTAATTAAACAAATATATATATATATATTCACGTTTGTCATACTGTTATTAATTAATCTACTTGAAAATAAATATCCTTTATATTTTGTACTTATATGAGCGTATAAATACAATATTGCAATATTACCAATTTATTTATTTTCGACATTCGAAACATTAAATTCTTATCTCGACCATAATAGGTATTTAATTATTTAATATTATAATAATATTAATTTAGTATCTTAATCGGTTACTATATTTATAAAGAAATAGTGAAATAAAAATTAAACGAAGAACTTAAACTATGAAAACAATGCAGTGGTAATTATTTACTGTCTTAAATATAAAACACATCAATAATTATAACACAGATAATAACTCTATAGTCTGTATAAATTATTAATTTCATTTAAAAATCACTCATAAACAGATTTCGATGGAACATGACATTCAATTAAAAGATCTATAAATTAATCATAAAATATACACAAATTAAAGTTATTAAATTAAACTTATTAACTTTATTTCAAGCCATATTATTTCGACAATATATATATATAATTTCCAACAAAATGTAAAATATATAATAATCAACAATTTTTTCTTTAAATCAATTTTAATTATGTATAAAAACGGTAAAACCATTGCTTAATGTTTTTAAAATATGTTAAATTAACTGAAAATATCATTTTATAGATTGTCAAATAAAATAATAATATCATGACACTCTATTTAATTTTCAATTTTTTTATATATAATTGAAATACAATTTTATAAAAATTTAACTAAATAAAATTACAAATTTTATGAATTTTTAAAGTTTCGAATTAAAGTAAAAATACATGTCAAAAAAATTCATACCGTATAGCGTATATATTACAAATAACTATACGGAAATGGAATTAATGTTTCTTTTATTTTGACAAAATAAAAAAAAATATAATTCGATATCAATAGAAACAGATGGATAAAAAGTGTTCGCAAATACCAATGGAAAAATATCGAGAAAGTATGAATATAACTTGTTTAAAGTACAATCTGAATAAATATGTAAGATAATATAAAATCATACAATTTTAGGCTACTTATATTACTCGCAAACGGTACCTACATGTTTTCAAAACCATTATATACTCGTATATCGTTTTACCCAAAATCTAAAAACTGCAGTTTATTGATAATAAACTTTTTTTTCTAACTTAGAGAAATACAAGTATGACTATCTTATATTTCAATATTTATATTAAAAATAAATCATCAATACAATACACATACTTCCACGAAATTTCAATGAAAATTTGTATTAGAGTATTAGCATTTTGCATATATTCAACACGTAATTTCTGTTTTTTTACAATTAATTGTTTACTTATTTATATATGTTATATATATATTCCAAAAAGCCTTTTAAATAATAACTTCTTATATATTATTTTTACATTTAAGATTATAGGTTTCAACCACGGTAATCACACCATCACATCTTTCGATAATCAATGTACTATAACAATAAGCAGTTTCATATACAAGTCTTAAATATTTTTTTTTTATCAAGATGATAAACTATCGGTACGTGATGGTTTGACACAACTACTTTAATTTACGAAGTTTTTATTTTTTTCCAATATTGTTATAATAAAATGTAATTTTTATACGTTCCACCTTCCAGTAAAATGCATCATTTAAATTTACGATTTCAATCGAAATCAAAAAAGTTTTATCTATTTGAAATTGCCTGACCATATAAAGTATCCAAATATAGAGGACTTTGGTGAAAAAATAGGTCAAACTATTCGATAACCGCAATAAAAATAGATCATAGTATCAATCGGTATTCTTATTGCTTATTGATCTTCAATGTGACTAAAGCTTTAATTTATTACAGTCTAAAAATTTGGTGGTTTGAGATATTAGGAAATATCCCAAATAATATTTTAATCTTTGGATTAATAATGATATATCCAATATGCAGCTCGATTGCTAATATTTTTAAAAGAAACAAATAGCTACTTATTATGGATAAACACTTTTAAAATATTTGATGGATACACATTATATATATATATATATATATATATATATATATATATACTTCTTTATTATAATCTACAAACTTTAAAATATTAGGTTATGCTAAAATTTAATTCTATTATATTTATACGTTTTGACATCTTCTTAAGTAGTTATTGAAAAACAATAAATTAGTATTTTTGTGTAATAATTAAGAATATTCAGAAAACTATAAGTAATATTATGATTGCATAATTGGTTATGTTATATTTAAAAGTCTAATATAAAAATTTATGAAATTTATATGTAAAAATGATTTAACCCTTAATTTAATCTGAAATTTAACCAATCATAAATATGATTATTATAAAATTATAATATTGTAACACAAATTTGTAGTGCCAAAGAATTCAATTTCAGTGAACATTTTCATAAATAATATTTTTATTAAATTTGACCAAATATTTAGCAATATAATTTACTATAAAATATTATATCGGCAAAATAAAATTATACAATTATGCACATTAATAATCAAATTTAATATATTTTATATTATTATCATTATTATTATTGGAAAAATGAAGTCATTACGACCCATAAAATAGTTTATTGTATTAGGTATTTTATATAGATGATTAAAAATAACTTTAAATTAGAGTATCAAGTTTTAATTGGAAAACTTGCTCATTTCATTTCTTAAGACCGAAAAAGCTTAAATAGTCTTCACAAATATCTAGAGGTTATATCAATTTATACTTGTTTTAAAACATACATTACAATACAATGAATAAAGTCGTTTAAAACTATATAATAATGGTTTATCTATATTATTTTTATATTTCTACTCAAGAAAGAAATTAAGTTTTACACTAAATTGTAAATTATAATTTATATAAGTAAGTACAATCAGTAGATTTCAAATTTATTATTAGAGAATCATCGTTTATCATTCAATATTTCAGTAACGATAATTATTAGGTTACGAATATTCAAATTATCTAATAAGAATCATTATCTTCCTACTACCTATTTTTATAATTTTCTATATTATTCTTTGAAAATATCTATTAAACTTAAGTATGATACCTACACAGGTCTATAATTACTTTTAATCAAAATCAAGCAAAATTCAAAATTACTAATCTAATAATAAATTCATTGAAGACACAAGACAACTAATTATTTCAACGTCAATTTTAAGCTTCTTTACATATGTATTAGTTTCCTCTGAAAAAGCTTATTTGTGCGTGATATAATGTATAGTCACAGTCAATAACGTTATTCACCGAGAAAATGTTTGATATTCCAAAACTTTCAGTTTACATAAATCAACAACCACCATAGCCTTTAAACATATTTTATTATGTATAGAAAATATGTATTCATATTTGGATATTTCATCGGTTTTATCTCAATCTTATCCATTTCACAATCTAAAAATAGCGTGATTCAGAGTATTTTCGATTAATCATATCAATGTCATATTAAAATGACAAAAGAAAATGTTGAAATTTTCCATATTTCCAAAGGAACACATTGTAAACTATATTTGTATTCGCTGTCTTCTCTAAGAACGAAACAATTTAATAAGATGTACTCTTATGTAATATATGAATAAAGCATTTGTTTCTTTTGACATTTTCGAGTTATACTCGTACATAAAATAAAACTGTCAATTTGCATTAGTTACATACAAAACATATGTTGAGTAAATACTCTCTATATTTTATAAGTTCTAACTTCATTTTTGTTTCTGAAATTTGTCATTTTTTTGGTCCAATTTTATGTCGGTGAGTGTAGTATGTAAATTTGTAATGATAATAAATTTGTATATTTTACAAGTATGTGACAGAAATATATACAAAAAATACATGTTTTAGTTTCATAAAAATTAAAAATCTGTTTTGTATAAAACACACGTGATAAGACCCCTATTAGCATTGTTTTAACTTTATTAATTAATAAAACGTCAAATGCACTCAATTTGCAAAACAAAAAGTAATTAAAAATTAAAAAACATACCTAATATTTGTTTTATGTGATTACTGATTTTTGATTAAAGTGGTAAGAAATACATTTATAATTTTATTATTAAACCATATTTTTGTTATTTATTTTACCTGAAATATCAAAGATCACGGTTTTAATTGAATTTGAGTCTTCGTCGTTAGTTGTCAAAAACAGAGGTAGTACCTATAATATTAATTGACGTGTAAGTGTTTAATTAAGTTTTCTAAAGTAAGTAGTTTTATGTAATTTTGCGAGTTCATTAATATAATTTGCATTAATATTATAATATTGATAGCTACTATATTTGAGTTTTAATTTTTAAGAAGAATTGTAGGATTAATCGTTTTATTTTTATTTTATTATTTTATTAAGCTAGACAATAAAGTAGGTATAAATATTGTATTAGTAAAAAAAAAAAAAAAAAATACAAATTTTATTAATAAACATACACAATTGTTTTCAATTTGTTCACACTGTTCACATTCATTTCATCAGATGACTAAATTATTAGCAAGAGATAAAAATGTGAAAATAATATAAATTATTAAAAACTATAACATTGCATAATAAACCTACACTATATGCTAACAATATTATAAACGGAAAAGTATGTAAAAAGTGACATTAGAGCCTTCTAATCAACCTTATATTTATTAGTAGGTAATAATTCTTTTCACAATAATTTTTTAATATTATAATAATTGTTATTTTATATTTATTTACGCATATCTAATGACCATATTTTCTAATATTTACATTTTTTATGTAGCTTTAACTATATTCTGTAGTGATAAAAATAGTTGTTTTTCTTTGTTCAAATAGGAACTACTAACTATTATTTAAATTATTACTTATTCAGCCAAATTTTAGAAAATGTTTGATATATCAAAATCAAAATTCTGATAAATTAATTCGTAGTTATTCTAAGGAAATCAGTATAAATGAGTCAAATTGTAAACAAATTTATAATAAATATGCATCTACATCCTTCTCATCTAACAATAAAGTATGAACTTATAACTTGTAAATTAAAATTATGCATTCGTAATACTCGTAATTTCCAAAATAATTAGAAATATTATTTTACTTTTATAAATTGTATAAAACATGATAATATATCTATAATTGTTTTTGGCTATTATTTTTGTACCTTTTATAAATATAATTTTTAAATAGAAATTGTATCTCCTAAAAATAAATCATTCATATTTTAACATAAACGTATAATAGTGGGTTGATGGAAATTTATTTTGAAAATACAAAATTATAAAATTATGTATTAGAAAATTAAAGTCGTTCAGTAAAATCCTTATTATGTGTGTATATTATGGATTAATGTTAAATTGAAAACGAATTACCAAAAGAACATTTTCTTGGTAAACTTAGATTTTTAAGTACTTACTACGTTTAAAATTTAAAATTGATAATGCAAATTATTGAATCAAATGAAGAATCGTTCAATCACAAAAATATTTAATTTAAAATAACACCTTTTTTTCAAAATTTAATGTTTGTAAAATTTAACATTTGTTTTATACTATATTTACGATAATAATATTATAACTTTGCTAACTATAATATAAGAGTGTCATACTACGGCAATGTTTTACTTTTTCTTGGTTTATGAAAAAAACTTTTATTTCATTATTTTTTCATACAAAAGGGTGTTGAAAATGATTAGTATATCTAATCCAACGTACAAGTGAAAGCGTAAACTTCTATGGCATTATAAAGTTAATTTTCTCGTTTTCGAACAAAGTGGTATATAACCGCAGGGTTTCTTCTCACCAATCCCATCATCATGAACTATTTCGTGAGAATGATAAAATTTGTTTTATTTTGTCGACACAAAATTATTATTTTCTTATTCTAACCAGATAAGTCTCTATTGTCAACGTTGACGAATATCTTAAACTCTTATCATTCAATTTTTAATTTTTAATTTTTATGTTTTGTTCTTTTACTAACCATTCATAACTATACAGTGATATAAAATTTTATTATAAGGGTATTCTAGAAACTAATTGCAATACCTCTGAAAAAAATTAACATTTTTGAATGTGGGTTTTTAAATTATTTTTTAGACAATGTGCTATAAAATTGCATGTATATTTATTTATATAACTAAATATATATATATATATATATATAACGTCAAATAAACAATTTTAAAAATTATTTTTTAATTTTTTAAGTTATTAGATTTGATGATACTTAAATTAAAAAGTATGAAAATAAAGAAATGTTAGTGATATTAGGAATTTTTTTTTATTTAACTGAAAAATAAAATATTCTACACTATTTATAATAATAATTTAATATTTTAATATCATTTGATTCATGGCATACAAAATTTATATTATTATTATCAATTAGGCTTTCAACTTTCAAGTGATAACATAATTTGATATCTGTAAAAAACATAAATAATTAATGTCGTTCTACAGATCAAAGATAGGCGTTTAGTCAATTCACTATCAGGTATCACTAACTAATTAATAATTATATTATTGATTAATCAATATTTAAATTCCATGTTATAATAGTTTAAATAATTACAATAAATAGAATACGTAAAACGTAGAATATTTTTTTTTTCAATTATATAAAAAAAAATTGTTAAAAAATCTTTATCTTCATCTTCATCTTCATCTACGATGTTGACATATCAAAATTTTTATAAAAATGTACTCTAACAAATTGAATTAATTAATTAATTGAATTCAAATCTCAATTTAAAAAATAAATAGTTACCTTTAACTATACATATGTAGTTTATTTTTTTTTTTGTGACGTCATTTAAAAAAAAAAAATTGTTAAGGGTAATATTATAGTATATTGCCTACTTAATAATTAAAAAAGAAAATATATATATAGGTATATATATTTCTAAAAATTTAATTATCCGGGGATATATTACAATTAGTAAATATATCTAGGACACTCTGTATAGATTTTCATTAAGGTTATTAAAAATGATTTTGTAAAATTTTCTTCTTTTATGTTTTAACAGTTATCACCGGTCGTTTAACTAATGAAAATTTAAATGTGATCAAGATAAATATTTCGGAAAATAGCGAATCTAAGTACAGAAATAGTGTGAATTTTATTATCCACTTCACTAGCCATTCATAAGGGCAAAGTTATTATAAAAGTAATATACTAAATTCTATAAAATACCAATATAAATATTATATAGCATATTTTGTATCATATTGAGTCCGGTCAATGTAATGTGTTTATGATAAAATACGATGGCTAGGACCATTTTTTATGACTATATTAAAAACTGAATTTCCTAAGCAGATTTTAAAGTTAACGTACTGCTAAAAATTTAATAACAAGAAGTACCTATAAATTAAAAATAAAGTAGAAAGCAATGTGTTTATAATTTCGTATAAAATTGTAAAATCCAATCAGTCTACATTCGTAAAATGATTATTTTATGAGACATTTTATGACTTCTGAAATCTCAATGAGATGAAAAACCATCAATGACTTAGCAGGTATGACTTCTTTTTTAAGTCAGATTCAAGTAGCATTTATACCAATGTTTTCTTTGACTTACAATTACCTAACATCTTATTATATTATATTATATTATATTACTTATAATATCAAAATATTTTAACCATTTTAAACTTACTATTCTTAGTAACCCTATCAAACTTTTTTTGAAATTTTGCTTATGTTTTAATAAAAAAAATATTACAATTGTTAATTATTAGTTATAACTATTTTAAACTAATAGAGGAACTGTATGCTTTTGTGTACGAAGAACGTGATAAATATATATATCGATAAAAGTACGTGCAAATAAATATTAGGAAAAGCAAACAGAAAAAGATAATAAAAAAACGAATTTTATTGAAACGTTCTATTAAAAAAAAAAAAAAAAAAAAAAAAAAAAATTTAATAAAAATTTTTTATTTTTTGTAATTAAACATTTTTTAATGAAAAATATTTCGGTACTTTTTATAAATAATAAAATTAATATTAACATACTAGAATATGATACCTTAGTGAAACTGAATCAAGATGAGTCAACGACTGTAACGTGGAACCAGATAACAATAAAATTATTATTATTTTAAAGTACGTGTGAATATCATCAAAATAATATGCTAAAAACATCTTGAAATTATTAACAAGTATAATAATTCAAAAGTCAACACAGCGATAAATAATCAAAAGAAGAAAACAACTAGGTCCTGTTACACATGTTGACGAAAAACGTGTGAAAAGATGAACGATATCCGTACAAAATTATAAATCATATTTTATGTAAATTTTGATAATAAACGTATTATTTTCAATGGATCATTCGTTTATTTTTAATTATGTTGCATGGGTCAATCTAAAATATTATTAAAGAGTCGAAAGAGTGGATAACATTATAATTATTATAGTTTTCTCGTTACTTTTTTAAATATCATTTGATGACATTCTTGTCGGCTAATATTTTACAATTATTTACACTAATGAACATCCACTCTTTAATTTTTATTACAAGTTTAATCTCAACCTAAACACCACAATTTCTATACATACAACTATGATTATTTGTTTAAAAATGGTTTGTACTAAATTGTCAAAAATATAAATATTTATCAGTTGATTTCATATTTTATGTTGTTCAACGAATAACAACGAATCATTTATAAAAATAGAATAAGATGTAGTGATCACATACTATATTATAAACAATATATGAAGAAATATATGTATATATCTATATATTATGTATATGAATGTAATCAAAGGTTAAATATATTTAATAATATATAATGTGTAACAATTAAATATCTTTACTTTTTAAATAGAAAAATAAATACAAAATATGAAAATTAAAACAGGATTTCATGCATTACAAAAGTTAAAAAAAAGAAGTAACAACATATACTTCTAAATTTTATTTCTATAAGTGTAATAATGTGTAGGTATACATTAGACACACGGACGTATATTTTCTTGTTTAATACAAGTTAAAGCATATCTTCAAATAACTATAAATGATGTTAAATTATTATTTTAATAAACTAATAATTTTAGGAATGGAATTTTTAAATTGTATATTTATTTTAGTGCAGATTAATTATTTGATAGTGTTAGCTTTATAAAAAAAACATTACTAATTAAGATTGATGATAAAATTGAAACTTCCAGCAAAGAGGAATAAGTAAATTATATACAAATCGCATTATAAATTAAAAATTAGATTAATGTTACAAAATTTTTAGAATTTATACATTAGCTAAACTTTGACAAAATCCTAAATAAGTCACTGAGCTACTATGAAAATATATTTTTCAAATCAAGTTTTCTTGATTATTGTTTTAATATGTTAGTCCAATGAATAATATACTGAATTACAAAATTCTATATTGCTTAAGCGAAGAATTTTCTGTAAATAATTATTTTATCGGTAATAAACGTAAAAAATAATTAAATACATAATATAAAAAATACAATAGCTTTGAATAATAATATTCTCTAAAATACATACATAAGAAAGATTGTTCAAGGCGTCAATTACATCAGTGGAGGGCGTTGTCCTAGTTATATTCTAAAAGATTCATTATCTTTCAGAAATGCAATTTTCCACAAAAATAATTACATCTTATAGTTTTTAGACTCTGAGCAAAGAGAAGAATTATTGATTTTACAATGAAATTTTTTTCATATCTGAAAGCATGATTTCGGGTAGAAATAAATCAGGTCCAAATAGCATGAATTTAGTATATTTTTGGTATCAAATTTCATCTAGTTAGTACTTTATTTAACTCATTTTTCGTATTTCTGAAAAGTTTTTCGCTGGGAGAAGAAAAACTACCAAAAAAAAAACGGCAAAGCGGCACAATTCACGGAAATCGTAATTGAGATGAAATTGATTTTATATTGTTATTAAAACTAATGCAGTTATTAACGTAGGGACTTAAACATTTTTTTTTTTTTACGTTTAGTGTTTAAATACGTGGTAAATTGAATTGTGTAAATTATATAAATATTTTGATTTGTTATTAGTTATTAGTTTTTTATCTGAAAAATGTTTTATTTGAGAAAAGATACTGTTGGCTGATTTGTGAATCCTAATTATTTTGATATTTGATATGAAATGTTTATTCATGTGTATAGATATCTAGATGAATTTTCTAGAATTTAAGTGTCAGACTGCCAGGATACACAATTTATGAAATATATACTTGTTAACAAAATATTTAAACATAAACTTAAACAAATTAAAATTTAAGTATAAAAATAATAAAATTGAATCGCATAATTTAAACTTTAACTTTAATTATCAATAATAGTTTTGCCATATTATGTCGCGATAAATCATATTTCACTAGACATTTACAGAACGGTACCTATAGATGAATACCTTGTGTTATCGATTACCTCTTTTGGGTCATTTGGAAATTATTTATACGAACGTACGTCAATGATGTGTGTTAGAAAATCCCCCTTTCGGTCTAGTTCATCATTACAGTTTATGTGTGTTCAGTGAAAGTACATATTTGTGTTATTTATAAGATTATATACACATTGAACGATTATATTATGCCTAAATAAGCACGAAACATATTTATAAATAAACGACGGTCGATGATACCATTATGCTGTAATAAAACGAATGCATTTTGTTAACGGAAATATTTAAGTATTAAAACAATAGTTTTTGCAAATTGATTGTTAAAAAATATGACATTATTATTAAAACAACAATACTATTATTATTGGTCACTTTTAAACCAAATTTGACAAGGTATACGTACCTCGTATATTAAAAACAGTTTACAAAAACGAAAATAAATGTATTATTGCCGATGATAGTTAAAATTTATTCGCATCATGATACGCTTCACAAAGTTGAACAAGAATTAAATAACTTTAAATACAGATAAATTATAATTTAACTGTTTAAATCTAAGATTCATAATAAATAATATAATATAATATAAATTTAAAATACAAAATTATGAGACATAATAATATCATATCGTTATATAAATTTGATCATTACTAGATTTCACAATATAAGCTTAAATTTTAAAACGGTTCGAAAATAAAAATTTACAAATCATTCTAAATACAATTTCTGGTGTAAAATACATTACAAACAAGAATAAAACTTTATAGCGTATGCTTAATCTATGTATTGTGTAATATTTTCAATAAAAACAATCACTTATTTCCTTAAAATTTAATTTTTGTTAATTTAAAAGGATAAATTGATAAAAATTAGTTAAACATAATATAATTATTAGTATTGTTAAACTATTTAATATTCTATAATAAAAATAAAATAAAATTTAAACAACACTCTAACACTGACAATATAAAACAATATTAAACATCAAAAAATTAATATACGAATTATTTTCTACAACCCAAAATTGTAGAACATTAAATTTTTTTTTTTTGATTTAATCTTTGATGGAAAATACATTTAAGTTCATCAGAAACATATTTTTCTTTCGAACTACTATAATTACTCAAATTTCTTCATATCACAATACAAAATTAGTTGCATTATAATATTAATAAATAATAACTTTAATTTTCATCGAATTCATGATACATATAATATAAGCCAAAAATAATGTCCAGATTTCATCTCATTTAAATAATATATGACAATATGTTTCAATTAATTCGTATATTTTACATAATAAATTCAAACCGGCTTAAAAACATTTTTTATTGTTCTAATTCATTGTAATATGAAAGTTTGATAGAAAATATTAAACTTAAATACAAATTATAATTTTATTAAAGAGTTTTAAAGAAATATAAAAGCAAAATATGTTTCAATACAAATTAGATAAAACTACTTCAGTTTTATTTTATTTTCTGTCTTGATGATCTTATTTATGTTATATAATTTATAATTCGATAAGGAATCCATTTAACAAACTGCTCAAGGACAGAAAGACAAGTCACTCATAGGTACTTGTACTCCGAGGAATTTTAAATATCAAATAACAGTTACTTCCGGCCTAATGATTTTATATCATAACGCAACGTTTAAAGAAATATAAAATCAATAAAAAAAAAATAACAATTAAAGGTCCATGCATATAATAGTATATTTTTTAACGCATAATTTATTTTTGTTATTTTATTGTATTTTATAGCTTTCTATAATATTTTTAAAAACTAATTCTATCGTGCATACAGATTCAGCCGTATTTGTCCCTTTTAATTTGTTATATTCCAATTTTTGAAATCTGATTTTCGTGATCTATTTATGTATAAACACGTTATATTTTCATTCTTAAATATAATATTTTTTGACTACTTAAAGTCAAAATTTTATTTTTTATTTCTCTCAAAATATCAATAGTTAAATAATTAATAATTTCGATTTGACAATAAAATAATAAAACATAAAACTTGTTTATATAAATAGATTTCAAAAATCAGGTTTTAAAAATTGTATATGACATCCCTATCAAAAGTTATTGTCACGGACAATTTGTTGGACATTGTGTTTACAACTTGACACTCTGTATATTATTATGTCTTTCCACTCCTTTATAATCAAACATTCAAAGCAACGCGACTTTATTATAGGAAAACAGCTTTGAGATGATAAAGGTCTTCAAACATTGCACATTATGTTTATTGTAAATAATGATCAATTATTATGGCTTTTTAAGTTATTTTAATTTTATTCGAAAATCTTAAAAAAAACATTTAGTTATTTTTAAATATAGTAGAGTCACTTGGATCATGCAAAGTATACATTAGCGTATAAAATATTAACCAACTACGCTTAAAAAAGTGGGAAGGTCAATTTTGGATGTTCCTCCTTCGTCCCTTCATCCTCGGAGAAATTAGTGGTTTATTATAATTAAGATTTGAATGCAATGATATTGCATTAGATAATAAGATTCTGAGCGAAACTCAATATAATACAATAGTAATAAATTTACCACGTGCTTAAAATATAATGCCTATGATTAAACTCAAAAAAAATTTTAAGTACCTACGTTCAAAATTGCATTAGTTACCATGAAGAAACCATTTCTCCCAAAGGGAAATTTGAAAAATGAGCTAAATAAAGTACCAACTAGATGCATTTGCTACCGAAAGCATACCCTATTTGTAGTAATCGGACTATGCTATTATTTCTACCCGAAAAAGTGCATTCAGACATAAAAAAAAATATCATAATATTTAATTCTACTAAAAATATTCAAATTTTAGAACCGTAATAAAATGTTGGAACTTTGGTAATTGGTAAAGTATTAAATGAGTAGCCTTCTATATAATTTTTAAGCCATTAAACCTAAAATTACATTTTTGGATAAAATTTCTAATCTCTATATTTAGTCAGAAAAATAACTAATAGTTTCGAAATTTTTTTCTCTGATGTAGAACACCTATATAAATCCTAAAAAAATTTTATGATGATCTGTGATCAAAATTTAATTAGTTATCATGAAATAAAGAATTGAAACCGTTATTTTGCCGATTTTCGGGAATTTCAACATTAAAAGCTTATAAAAAAAAAATTGTCAGTCACGATTTTCAAAATATTTTGTTATAAGTTTAAATAGTATATCATTAGACTTCGATACAATTTTCAAACCGATAAACATAAAATTGCAAGAAATATTACATCATTTTTGGAAGTAGTTCAATTTCTATACTTGGTCAAAAAATCAACCAATCCATTCCAATAATTTACCACATTTGTATACTACCTATGTTAATACTCAAAACAATTTTCCAGTCTTTACGATCAAAACTCAATTAGTTATCATGAAATTTAAAAAATGTTAATAACAGTAACGGCAATTTTGCTGGTTTTCTGAAATTTTTTGGTAGTTTTTCTTTTCCCGCGGATAAACTTTTGAGAAATTGGAAAAATTATCTAAATAAATTACCAAATAAATGCAATTTTCTACCAATAGCATACCCTACTTGTAGTAATCGGACCTTTATTTCTACCCAAAAAATTGTTTTCATATAAAAAAAAACATCTTTGTAAAACCAATACATTCTTTGCTTCACTTAGAATCTAAAATGTATTAATTAAAACATACAGTTGTATTATTTAAAAATTATTTGTGGGCTACATAAAAATATGCGTATTGAAAAAAAATTGAAATGACTTTCTGATTAAATACATATACCTAGATACGTAAGTATATTATTTTAATCTATACTATAATTCTGTATCAATCAATAATACGATTTTTTTGATTTTTTTATAATATTTTAATTAGTGAATTATTTCATAGTGACAAATATTATGAAATATATTTTGTTAAATCTACTTGATTCAACTTTTAGGTATTGTGTTTAACTTAAATTCTACGACACAAAATACCTCTATTATTGCATAACTAATAACAATATTACAATTTCAATTATTATCAAAACGTGCTATTTTATATAAATTACAAATTGAATCTTAATTAATAGCAATATCTCCAGAATTAACTGTTTTACATACTTTAATCAATAACAATAATAATAAAATAGTATTTGGAAAACATTGAACAGTAATGTAAGCGAATAACCAATTTAAATTAAGAAACATAATTTATTTATTGTGATTTTATAATTATTAAACAATAACTAACTATTATTGCTACTATTATTATTATATAACCTTCTATTATACATTTTAAATTTATTGTAAATAATTATTAAATAGTGTTTAATAACACACGTTCATAGCCACGTGACAATATTTGAATAATTGATGTGGTTTGATTGTTCAAACTCTATTATTTTCAAATAGGTACAAATAAAACGATCATATATATTCCAAAAAACTGACTGTTTCTATGTAGGTAGTTAGTTATAACAAATATAAACTGTAGTTTATGTCAAGGGTTATGAAATTTGTTTTTGAATATCACAGTATAAGACGAAAATTAAATATTAAATATTCGATATTATAAAAAAAAAAATTAATTTTTTATATCAAACTTGTCAAATGTCTGACTTTAATTAATAAAATTACAATTATATAGATATTTTATAGATTATTTTTCAAAAAAATTAGGCATTTGTGTCAATAAAAGATTATATCGATAATATTATTCAATATTATTTTAATTAAATATTAAAATTAAAACACAATATATAAGAAAGGTAATAAAAGATTTTGTTTTAAACAAGAGATGGTTTTAATTTTCACCAATACTTTTATTTAATGCACTTTTTAAAATATCAACAAATTTTACGAAATAATTAAACTATAATCATTATAATATGATTATAAATTATTATACAATATTATCAACTACAATCATAGTAACTGTTAATAAATTGTTTGATATTATACCGTGGTTACTTATGGATTAACAAGAGCATAATATTAATTTTAAAAATAGGCCTATTAAACATTATATACTATAGATTAACGTAAGCTATTGGAAATAAAACTTTTAAAGTGTGACACACCCAACAAGTGACCTTTATCCAGTGTCTTACTTAAAATATAATATAATATAAAATTTTTATTTTCATTAAAATCAAAATAATAAACAATATCACTGAATTTAAATTAAATTATAATATAATATTTGCATTCTTTATTTCAGAATTTTTCTTGAAATTGGTAGGATAGTGGGTATAAAAATTGTTCTGCTCTCTATGTTCAAGTCCCTACTTTCAAAATTGAAGACTAAGTGCAATAAGCAGACATCTCCAAATTATTAAAATGTTTAGAAGAGACTTAAAACTGAATTAAAAATTAATAAATGATCTTAAAAATCATTAAAAAATATATTTAAATTCTAATTGCAAATATGTAACTGACACTAATATTGAAATAATAACTTTTAAATTTTTATACTCAAAAAAACAATAATTAAGGCTTGGAAATGTCTGGTTATTGCACTTAAAATAATATTTTATCGAATATTTATTTTTATTTTTAATTACCTTTTTTATTTACGGATCCCCTTGATATTAGTACCATCAACACATTTAGTCCTTAGCTTCATTATTGTATCTTATTTACGAGATAACTAAATTTAATGTCCAAACTCCCAGTGTCAAATATTTATAAAAATATTTTTTATTTTTTTTTCATAACTTAATTTTTTAAACTGACTTCCTTTATATATAAGTACGCATAACTCTTTTAGTTCTATGCTTTATCGTCGTATCTGGTTTAGCTTGCACGTAATCGCAACTCGAAAATGTAATCAGTGATTACGATATAAAATATAAAAGCACTCAAACAAACAATAAACACATCGAAACAACTTATATATATATATATATATATATATATATATACATATATATATATACATATATATATGATATGTGTATTTTTTTAAATATTACGAATTTATAATATGATGTAATATAAATAGTTATAATTTAGTTATTAGTCGAAATGACATCGTGAGATATATTTTTTAGGTACAATATGACTAATTTTATTGCAAGAACCAAAAATCTCCATTTATAATATCGTAATTAAAAATCGGATATGTCTGACTATTGCATCAATCAACAGGGAATTTTTTTTTATAAAACAACACTTAAATATCATTTTCTTAAAAATAGAGATGTCTGGTTATAGTACTCTATAGGTTTCAATTTCATTAACTATCATGAAAAGTCTAAAATAAATTTTGTCAAAATTTCGACTTTCCTAAATTTTTCCGTTTATCCGTTATTCTTTGGCAGTTTTCCTCGCCCAAGAAAAAACTTTTAAGAAATTCGAAAAATAAGATTAAAAAGTACCAAGTAAATGAAATTTTCTATCGAAATCATACCTCATTTGTAATAATCGGACATTATATATGCACGTAAAAATGTTTTCAGACTATTAAAAATACAAAAATATCATAATATTAAATTATACTAAAAATTATAACTTTAAAAATGTATAATAAAAGATTGTGAATTACGATTTTCAAAATATTTTGTAAAAAAAATAAGTAGTATAGGAGTAGGTTTTTATACAATTTTCAAACCGTTTAACCCAAAATTGCAAATGATAAATAACATTTTTGGAAAAATGTCAAAGCTTTATATTTACACAGATAATCAACCAATCCGTTTAAAATTTTACCAAATATGTAGACTAAATTTTAGAATACTGAAAAAAATGTCATGACCTATGCATTAGTTATCATAAAATATTTATAATCACAGTTTCCATAATTATTGCAGTTTTACAACCATTTTTTGATTTTTTTTTTTTTTGCTCAAGAATAACTTTTGAGAAATTCGAAAAATGATCCATGTAAAGTAGCAATTAGATGAAATCCTCTACCGAAATCTCATCCTATTTATGGTAATCGGGATATTATTTCTACCCCAAAAATGTTTTCAAACATAAAAATATTTTTATAAAACAAATTAAATAATCTGTAACGAAATAAGATCGGAAATAATAACCTAATATTACTGAACTTTTATACAAACCGTACTTGTCACCAAAATTTAAACGATAAATCATGAATACTAAAATAATAATATAAAAATGTTTTTAGGGATGGCTTAGACCTTCAGTTCCCCATTAAATATACAACTGGCTTGGACATATAAAAATTAAATAGTTCGAAGATTAATTCAGTTACATTGTCGTGTAAAAGTATTTACTTTTTAAATACCAAATTTTAAATTAGAAGATACAGTTGGAGCAAAACAAATGATATGTGTAATTTATAATTTGTTCAAGATTTGAATTTCACATATTTTTTAAAAATAAGTAACTGAAAACATAGCACAATTAAATTATTAAATTTTCGCATATATTAATTATCTAAAATTGTATTGATATATAAAACATATAATAAATACTTAAAAAAATTGATTAAAAATGAAAAAATGCAATATATTATGACTTATGAACATATTGTATCACTAAAACGGTTGATTTTCAATGTTTAATGATTAAATTAAAAACTAATACAATTTAGTAATTATTGATATTTATTTATTTAAGTTTATTAATTTTTTTATGCATTTCTTTAATTTAGTTACCTTGTGCATATTCTTCCGCCATCGGAAATTTAGGAGTTAAAATATAGGTCATCGTCAAAATCCGACTAGACAAAATTAATGATATCGATTGTTTTTTTGCTCGTATTGGACTCTTAATGAGAGTTGCTCAGAGAGCATAATGGTACTTTCAAAAAAACAAATGATTTATTTCCCCTTTTAATATTGTTTAAAGTCAAACCTGTTTCATTAAAATGAATTAGGTATCCGTATTTTAATAGTCTTAGCTTTTGGTACTGTGTCTGACATTAAATTTGACATGAACGCACAAATAAACGCTGAGCAGCTATAATTCTATCATTATTTTTACAAAATCACGTTGTTTATTATTTCACTTTTCTATGTTTCCTAAATAGTATGATATTTTAAATACCAATAGTATATAGTTTACTATTCTATAAATATTAATATATTTTTTTAATCTCCGAGTCATTTGAAATTTTATTGAATTACCTACAGTTTGATTTTGTTATACATTTTCTCTAAATCACGGATTAATGACAAAATTATTGTGATATAACATATTGATCATACTGTTTATAGAAAATAAATAAATAATTATTTTAAATCTGTGCATTTATATATATTTTTTTTTAAATTATTAAATAATTAGTTCATAAAAATATGAAAATATTTTTGTTATATATTTATGACTTCTTAAAAGGATTAATAGAATTATAACACGTCGTGGTCGTGTGATCAATGATATATATCGATGATCGTAATAATACTTAACATAAAGATTACAGTGAAACAAATTAATGGATTTCAAATGTTTTCACGTGGAAATCACTCTAAAATGGCGTTTGAAATCACTAAATTAGCAAATAATCTTTTAAATATTATATTGTATAATTGTTTTTAAATATATAACATTTTTCCACGTTTCAAATTTTTGTACCTAATATAAAATAATAAAGAATTAAACTGATATAAAATTGCATATGAAACCTCGTATACTATATATGCTTATATAAATATATACGGCTATAGACCATCATTTATCTTTAAACACATATGAGTAACTATACCGGAATAAATTTCACATCGCTAACAGGAATTTGTCGTGGATGAGCTGAAAAGGACAAATGTATGACAAATTATGTGATCATATATGTTCTAACCGTTGTCCAATCGTTTCCCGTATGACGTATGATGTACTATGTAGTTACTAGTTATTTATAATATAACAATTTCTGGCCGGACGAAACTATTGTTACTAACCCTTTCCCCGTCCTGCGCAGTCAGTGTAACTGATTGCGTATGAAGCTCTGTTAACGGGGGAAAAAAAAATATCGGCAAAATTGTTGATTGTTAAAAACAACGTAAAGTTAATAAGTTCGCGTCCATCATGTCTCAAACTAAGACGTAAATGATTTCGTCGAGGGAGAAAAAATAAATAAAGCCAAACTGAAGTGAACCGCATGATCCTTCGTATTTATAATAAATTCTATGGATATTGCGTTGTGCAATATTGTTTTTCACGTTCCATTTGACCATGACACAATATACGCACTTTACGTTTAAAAGTAATAAAACAACTATACAGTTACGTTTTTGTGATAAGTAAAATGTACTTATAAACAGAAATAATTTCGTGAGTAAACTGTGTAAAAAAAAAAAAAATGATTTTCTTTTATAGAAAAAATAGCCTTTATTTCTTTCTTTATAAACGTCTGAAGCCTCAGGATAATGTAAAACGTTATCTTAAATCGGTTAAAACCCTCAAGGTAGATTTCAAAAAAACTCTAGAGGACATAAGTCGATACTTACACGAGTTTTGATGAAATCTCCTGTCAATGTAATATTATTAAGAATTATATCCATAACAAAAAATTTAAAATAAATTTTAAAAATTATGTTGAGATTGTATAATTTCTAATAAATAAATAAATATTGGTTGATAATAAATAATTATTGAATATTACTTATTATAAAATACTTTATATTATTAAAAATATCATAAATAAATAATACACACATTTCCATATTGCGTAGTTAATATATGTTTGTTTTTCTTTACTAACTCACTATTCCGTAACTTTATAACATAATAATATTATAATGCTTAGCAATAACAGTAAATTTTACATTTAAAATGAATACCTCTCAATTAATATGTTTATTTTCACACTTAGAAAGTTAAAGGTACACACGTGTACAAAGTAGTTTCAAATTTTCAAGATTGTAATGTATATTGTTCATTTTAAAAATTATGAAAATAAAAACGTTAACATTGTAAATTATTAATCGTTTTTAAAATAAAATCTAAATTTTCTAATAAATATTAATTCTGCATTCAAAATAATAACAAATAGGATTTTATCAATATCATTCTTGGGAAAAAACAATTATATACATCGCAGAAATTTGGATTTTAGAGTTTCGGTTGAAATGATACAAAATTGATGATGACTTTTTAAAAAAATTAAGTTTACATTATTTTATTAAAATATTGATCCACATTTAACAATGTACTGTACCCCTGCAATTTATTCACACTATCATTACATTTAGTAGTTTCGAGTCATGTGGAAATATTTAATTCTAAATAATATTATACGTTTCACTGAGTCCACAGAATGACACAGCGCAAAATTTCATAATATATTAATATCACGCTTTTAATAATGTAATAATTCGATTCAATAAACTTCCGATAATAATTATTGATATTATGTATTTATGTCAATTTAGGTAGTCTCATATTATAATCGCGTTGTTTATTAGAATCAGAACCAATAAACTTATATACGCAACGGAAATTATATTATAATCGTACTGTACGAGTTTTACGTGTCTACTTAATGTTTTAATAATTAGAATCTAACTAAACAATGAAATAAAACAAAATGTGTGTTAATCGAATTATACTATGTCGCAACTTTGTTAACTCTTAATTTGGTATCGTCTGGTTAAAAATAACAATGAAATATTAGTATCCACTTTGCTTTTTTAGATCCAGATTTTTTCATGGTACCTACATCATAGTATTTTATTATTTGTCTATCTTTAAATCTAATCTATAAAGATGACATGAAGATTATCAGAGATTATCAAGATTATCATTATAGATGTATTTTGTACAATTATTTAATAAAAAAAAAATAAAAAACAATAATTCATTAATCTTAATGATTATTTGAAATAAAATACATGTTGCTTAATTTGTTTGTTTAAATTAATTAAAAAGTTTTATCATAACATAATATAATTCAGTTATTTAAATAAAGTTATTTCATTTAGTAACTCACTAAGTGTTGATAGTATTATTATAGAAATATCGTTATTCATAAATCCTCTACCTTAAATTAAGTGATCAACTACTCTATCTACGGTTGAGTGCACTAGATAACTTTATGTGAAATTCTCAAAGTTTGTTCGGTACAGGTAAAAACAATTAACTGACCCTTTTAAAATATCACTCATAAAAAAACTTTACTTAAAGTATGTCAAGTGTGTGTCTGTCTCTGTATCAAAGAGAACAAAACAAGTTTTTAACAAAATAAACTTAAAGTACGTTTACGATAAAGTAATAATTATTGATAAATTGATACCACAGGAATGGTGTTAGACATTAAAAAATATTTAAAAGCCTATTTTGCGATATCACAAATTATTAGGACTAATTATGTGTATATAATTTTTCGAACGGAATAATGTTTTATCCTTTTCAAATATAATTTAAAATATAATCTATAATTTTATATTAAAAGAAAAAAACCTAGTTTTTTACATTTTTCCTACTGTTTACTCCCCATAAACATTAACGTAAAGTGAATAATTTTGTTGTCAAATTTTAAACAATGTTAACAATTGTTTACTTAAAAATATTTAAAAATAAGATTTTAAACTGTGGAACTTGTACTCTTATGTAACGTAAATAATAATCTTTAAATAAACAGAAACACATACCCATTTTCCGCAGTAAATCATTGTTATGGTAGTTCTAATTAAACGATATAATATTATGGTACCGCCGAATCGAAAGTTTTAATATCACATCCAATTTATTACTAACTGTGAATTACTTACTCGGTGTATTACTGACAAGGAAAAAACAAAATATATTAATTGTGCAATTGTAAAACTGATTCCTTCAACTCCATAGAGCAAATTTGTACGCTCGCGATTGTGTAGAAGTATACAGTGTGTTCAAGAAATGAAAAGCGAAACACCCAACTAAAATTATTTAATTTTTTTTAAATTAATTATAAGACCAAAAAGTATTGAAATAATAAAAATTCAGGTGGTAATTCTTTTAAATATTTAATATGCTATATAACGTATAAAAAACACGTCTAAAATATCTAAACAAATTTCAAACGGTTCGAGACACATATTAGTATAATAATTAATATAAAAGGATTTTAAAGTTTTACCTATTGATTTCTAGAAATCCGTTTTTTGTTAATTGTCACTAACTGAAAAGAATTTACGGATAATATAGGATTTTTAAATGGTGAATTTTTCGTGAATTGAGTTTAGAGACATATAATGACGGTCTTTCGTCGTAATCGGAGTACGATATACTTAACATCACATTTATAAATTTAATACGATTTCTTGTAAGAATTTTTATATGCCAGTGGATAAAAAAATGTTTTATTATTATACTAATATTATCGCAAGTCAAACTTGCGTGAGATCAATAAAACTACAAGCGATTTCTTAGCACCCTGTATAATGGTAGAAAGTGACACGTACCTCAAACGGTGAATGGCAAGACGTGCATGTTACCACGAAATAGGATCCGAGGACTTATGACGGATTTTACTTTCAAAACGTTTAACACCACCGTCACTAAATATATTATACTATCTCGGTGGGTGCTCGTGAATTTAAATTAGCTGCTGGTTCGATATTTCATCGTTGGGCTCTAGCCGAATACAATATAATTGTAAGATATTATTTCTGTTCTACATATATTATACTGTAATTCTTATTCTTTTTCTGCGTCGTCCTACTACTCCCAACTAGATATTATGTTTGGCCACTTAAATTCTATAATTCCATAGATCTCGATATCTTGTAACTCCTCGAACTTTTTGTCCATTCACATCAGCTATATTCATATAACTCTCTTATATTTCATCAATTATAATATAATTGTTATTATACTCTTTAGTGAGATAACAGTGAACAGATTGTTTTAGAAAATTTTATTTTATGACCGCACTAGTATTATATTATTAAAATTATGAATAAAATATAGGATTTAATAGTTATATATTTTTAGATTCTGAGCGAAACGAAGACATGTTGGTTTACAAAAGATTTTTTTTTATGCCTAAAAACTGATTTTTGGATAGAAATACCGATTGCCACAATAGGAAAAGATTTTGGTTTAAAATTGCATCTACTTGGTACATTATTTAGATCAATTTTCGAAAATTTAAAAAAATTTTCCTTGGGAGAAGAAAAACTGCCAATAAATGACAGTAATTGACAAAATTACGGTTGTCATGTATTTGATTTTAAATATTTTGAGATAATTAATGCAGTTTTTAACGAAGGGGCTTGTAAACTGTTTTAAGTAATCTCATAGGTTTTCAACATTTTCGTGTTAAAATTTTGGAACAGGTTATCAGTATAATATATTGTATGTTTGACTATGTTTCGCTCAAACTCATATTTTCAAATGCAATATCACTGCATTCAAATCGTAATTATAATGAAACACTAATTACTCCGAGGACCGAAGGGACGAAGGAGGAACTTCTAGAATCCACCTTCACAGTTTTTTTCGTTTCATTACATGAAAATATAATTATAGTCCAATGTTGTACAATGATTTAATACAGTTCGTTCGTATAAAATCATCGTATAAAAAAATAACTCAACGCTCGTTATCTAAAAAAAAAAAAATTGTAATAGTCTTAATATTCTTCTTAATTAATTCATAAGTAGGCTTTTATATTAAAATAGATATATTGTTGAGCTAGTGAAATTTAGAATATAATTGAGATATTATGCTCACGAATAGTGTTTGTCATACGTATTTCATTATAAGGACACTTTTAGTATAAATATTAATAAGGTAGCTAAAAGAACTAAAAAACTAAGAATAAATAGTGTCCCACGAGGTAAACGCTAAACGTAATGTAAGTTTAGGTTATGCTATGTTTGTTAGGTTTATTTTATAACTTTTTAGAGCAATAAGGAATTTTACCTATACCTAGTATGAACTAATTTTTAAATAATAAAATTATCACTTGAGAAAAAAGGTATAAAGTAACGAACCAAATTATTTAAATTTTTCAAAAAAAATTACACTTAAAAGAAGACAATATTTAAAGAAATGAATTTGTTAAAAAACAATTAATATTTCGACTTTTTTATTAATTTCTCAAAAATATGATATACTAATTAGAGTCAATTTTATTTTTAATTTACCGAAAAATGAGTTTATGTATTTTTAGTTATATTATAATACCGCATTCATTAATCATTTTTCATTTGTTATTGTACATGGATACCACGAATTTGAATGAACTATGATAATATAAAAGTTTTTTAGTAATTAATTATTAATTTTATGCATGAAAATTTTCAGTAAATTCAACACGTTAATTTCTTAAACTTTTTTTAAATCTCTATTTTTACACTTTTCTTATAGTATTTTATTTTTATAATATTCTCAATACAGCTTATAATTAATAGGCTCAGGGTGAATAATTATACGCAAAAAAAAATTATTTAAACATATTTTTTCTTTAAATAGGATATTGTATTACTGTATAATTGTATTACAGTCGGTAATTTTTAAAATAATTATTCCATAATAAGAATAGTTAAATTATAGAATTTTCACGCATATGACCCGTCGTGTAACTTATATTATTTATACTGATGAAACCCTACACAAAAGATATTGCTGTTGTTTATTTGTCACAAAAATATGATTTCAACGAATTTTCGCATCTAGGTCATACTTGGCTAATAATATATACAAGGCGAGTATTTTATTAGCCGATATTTTACGACCTGAATGGATATACTTGCACGTTTTAATAATATTAAACACTTTTTGTTAGTTCTTTAGTTACGAGATCAAAATAATGCGGTTTACCATGAATATTATATGGGCAAAAAAATGAAAGCCACTTTTAACAATCCGAAGGCACTTTTAGAGATCAATTTCGAGCAATCAAAAGTGATAAATCAGTATTTTAATAATACAAGTATCCTATAATATATTTTTATTGAGATAAAGGATTTATTATCATATTATCATATTGGTTTATGTAAATATTATTAAACATAATATGATGAGCAGACCAAATACGTGACCTTTGTAAAACAGTCTACACGTGACCTATCTATAAGTAATACTGAAAGCAAGAAATGGTCTGACCTAAGAAAATAATATCTAAACGAATACCCGTCCAGACCAATTCGATAAAATATACAACACACCATGGTAATGGTGTACTGTATTTTTGTATACGATAAAAGTGCCAAACGAACCGATGAGAGAGGTTAATACTTCGGCAACTATTTAATAATCAGTTTTTTGCTTCTTTGATACTTACACGTTTTACATAACATACATACATACATATTCTTAAAGCGAATTATTTGTTCTTTATTTTAACTTGCTCTTTTTTATAAACTATTTTGAGCGTTTTAATTTAAAAATAATATATCCACACATTGTTTTGAAACTCTGACAATATTATCCCGATGGAGGGTGAAATGAAGTACAATAAATATCTCAATAACAGTATTTTAATTAAAACGCGAATTTGACCTTTATCTTCAAGGCCATTCATATTGTATCCATCATTATGTTCTAAGGTAAAGAGGAGACAAAACAATGACAATCGAAATTAATAGGGCACGTCAAATTAATAAAGATCTATCACCGATGTGAGCATTATAATATATACAATGTGCATTGCGCATAGTGTATTAACTTAAAGTTTGTAATTTTTCAATAAAAACGCTTTAAAAATTATATTATACTTTAAACAATAATAAAAGAGATATAATAATAATACCTAATATTATTTTAAAATATTAAAAATGTATTATAATAACATACAA
Source organism: Eriosoma lanigerum (assembly GCA_013282895.1). Taxonomy (NCBI): domain Eukaryota; kingdom Metazoa; phylum Arthropoda; class Insecta; order Hemiptera; family Aphididae; genus Eriosoma; species Eriosoma lanigerum. The sequence continues at coordinate 24,583,158 of CM023357.1, forward strand.
AACATTATGGAAGTTATTATAATCTTATGCAAACATATTCACGTTTTTTTTATTTTAATAAACGTAAAAAAATATACTAATAAGTCTGTATCGGCCCCCAAAAGTACCTACTGAAGTTTTTATTTTTTCATCATATCTTACAATGTTTTTTATGAATATTTTATTATGTATTATTCATATTTTATTTCATAAATTTTGTTATTTTTGAATCAAATACTAATTTATTATACTATTACGTATAAAGATAATAGCATTAAGTAAATTATAATTAAAAATGCTAACCTAGGTATATGTAATTACAGTGGTTTAGTTATGTGAGATGAGGTAAATTTTAATTTAATTTCTGACTTAATTTTCTCTACTATTATTAGCAGCAAGAGTTTTATTTTATTCAACATATATATATAATACGTCAATAACACTCATCTCAAATTAATTATAAAATTATAATCTCTAGCTATACATAATTTTTTTTACAAAAATATGCACGTTTGGTATAACCAAATTATATTATTATTTATACCATTGATTTTATACCAAGGTGTAAATAAAAAAAAATTGTGAATTTTATAATATTGAATCTGTATACGTTTATTCAAAACAAAATCCCTATTAAAATTACGAACTGTGACAGTATTTCTAATATAATTAAAAATTACACAAGAGTATAATGAATAATGATAAAAAATTATGTCTTTAATGTTTAGTATATTATTTTTAAAAATACCTATAACATAAATGCCACAACATAGTACATTTTTTTTTTTTTTTTTTGACAGAAAACATTTGAAATCTGTAAAAAAAATTTTATAATCTAAAATTCTGTATTATTTTTTATCAATAAATTACAATTTTATTATTTTTAAAGTACTAAGTGCATTTTATTTATTACCGATTAAAGTCAAAATTGGTTTTAATTATTAATTAAACTAATACATTTTTTAATTACATGATATATAGCGTAACTCTAAGATTACGATTTATAATTCATAAAAGTTATATAGTTAAACAAAAAAAGTAATTTTGTTTTGTATTCAATATAAACTTAATTATAATTACTGACATAATAACACTTTTATTCTCTCTTTTTTTAAATTTTTTACCATTATTTCTTATTAAAAATTAGTTATTTGATAACTAAGTTTTAATGTACCTACATTAACGCTTAGTTACTTATCAGTCATAGTTTACTAATTTTATAACAAATAAATAATAATAATTTTTAATTTATGTACAGAGTGTCTTATTACATTTGTCAACTTATTAAATTTTTACCGTTCTCGTAATTTATATCAAATAAATTAAATATTAATATATATATATTTGGGTTTACTTAAATTTTAATTTTCTATTCAGTATTGGTGCTAGTTAAAATACAAGTCTTTTAAATATTTAGGAAAATTATCAGTAAGTAAGTCTTTAAAAGTTGGTCTCCGTACCCTTTATATACAGACGTCAGAATTTTTTTACTTTTAAAAAGTTATCAACCACACAAATACCTAATAAAAATTAAAAATTAAATATAAAAATCAAATTCATATGGAACAGCTATAATATGAAGAGATTGTTTACTATAATAAAAATAAATTTTAATTTCATGATTTTAGAATTTATTACCTATTAATAAATAAGAAAAATGCGTTTAAATAAAAGAAACGTGACTTTGTAATAAGCGAATATTATTTCAATAAAAACATTGTGAAATACATAAATAAATTATAGACTCAGATAAAATGATGGAATTTCCATGTATATTATAATGTTCATAATAAATAATATATTTTTTTATATAAGTACAAAATGATTCGTTTAAAGATTTTTTAATATTTTGGTATCGATCTATTTGACTCAAATTAAGAATAAACAGTAAACAAACTCTTTGAATATGATATTGCGGCAATATAATATGTGGAGTTAATAATATTTTAGATTTGATTGTGTTGCTTTCGGTTTAAACGCAACTCCATTTTATGTTGAATAATATTTTTGTGATAATATCATATACGTGTATATAATATAGTACTATAAAATTCTCAGAATAATCATTATTCTGTTAGTTTGCAAACGGATTCAGCCATAACGGTATTGGTAACAGTAGCATCGAATAATAGTATAATACAGACAAACGGACCATCGATACATCGCGAGGATATAAAATTAAATTATTATTATTTTATATGAGGTTAAGTATGCTTTGAAATTTTCATCATTAAAACAAGCAACGAGTATAATTAATTTAGAACCTACTTATTCTGAAACCCTCGTAATATTTTTTAGCATTTATTTATTTAAATTTTAAGATACAAATAAGTATACCCTTTTCAATTAATTTGTATTATAATATAATAATAATGGTAAACATATATTTCTATTAACTAGATATTTGATAATAATTTACATTTCGAGTATTAGATATACACCATTTGAAGCAATAAGACAATTAAATGTATACAATTTAAAACAAATTTTGAAAACAATTTTTATTATTATTAATATAAATTACAATTATTAATAATATTTCTGTAATTAAAAATGATCTAAATTCGTTTATTATAATAATAAATAAATAATAAATGTATTATTAGAATTAACTACTAATTAATTAATCTTATACATAACTTGTAATAATATATAAGGTATAACTATTTTATTTAACTAATTTAATTTAATTTAATTAGTTGGCTAAATGTATAAACAAAAATTGAATGTATTTAAAAAAATACAAAGTTTGGGAAAAATGGTCCGATAACCATAAATAAGGTATGCTTTCAATAGCAAATTGCATTTAGTTGGTACTTATCTAGTTGGTACTAATCTAGTTGTATACTTTATTCAACTCTTTTTTTCGAATTTTTCAAAAGTTTTTTCTTGGGAGAAGAAAAATCACCAAAAGTTGATTGGAAATACAACAAAATTTACGAAAATCGTTTTTTTAATGAAATTGATTTTAGATTTTTCATGATAACTAATGCAATTTTGAACGTAGGTAATTAATTTTTTTTTTTTAAATTATCTCATAAATAGTTTATACACGTGGTAAACGTATGGAACGTCCTATTAGTATAATATAATGTATTATATTTAGTTTCACTCAGAATCGTATTTTCTAATGTAATATCATAACATTCGAATCTTAATTATAATAAACCACTTATTTCTTATATATATAATATATAATATAGTAATATATACTAATTTAAGAGGAACGTCCAAAATCAACCTTCCCGCTTTTTTTTTATTGATAACATCAGAAAAACAATGATTTCAAAATTCATATTATAATATATAGGTATCTATCGTATTCCCAAATGAAGGTAGATCCATTATGCATATAATTTAAAAAATACCTTCTTGTTTTTTATTCTCATAAAATAATTAGTGTTCATAAATATAATTTTTTGTAAAAAAATCGAACTCTAAATAATTTTAAACACCAGAAGTCACAAACTATTCGTTTTTTGTTATGTTGTTAAATTATTTGAAACTAATGACGTGTGTTGTTTTAATGAAAATGTTTATTATAAATTTATAACACTGTAAGATCGTTAAAATAATATGCACATATATGTATGTACATATATTATTAACTGATGTAAGAGGCTACCTGACTACCTGATGATGTTTGTGTTAGATTAATATAATAATTTAATATTCACAACATTGCCGTTTTACTATGATTACAAATTATGATAACAATCGATGTTATTATAACCATAGCGTGACGGTACCTATATAAATTATAAGAATGAGAAAAAGCCCAGAAAAACTGTACTCCTATGAGTGACGTTTATGTTATAATTGATGAAGGTTTGTTATGGACAATTGATATGGAACATCACATAATTCCTCGTGATAATCATGTCAGTTTATGTAAAAATTCAAATTAAAAAAGTCAACGAAAATGATTATAGTAGATATTAATAATATATTACAGTTTGTCAATATTTATTTTAAATTAATTAATTAAAAAAATATTATTTTTGAAATATGCGAACAATATTCATCGCATTTTAATATTTAATGAGGGTTAAGTACTTAAAAAATTTGCTTATTTTTTATTATTTTAATGTTTTTTCCATGATTTTCTTCTATTTATCTTTACTAAAATTTGAATTTCACCCTTTTATTCTATTATGTAACTAAACGATCTAAACGAAGTTTTTTAGGGCCATCTTACATTTTATTTTCTTTGCGGACGTTAAAAAAAGTACTATTTTTGAGAAATGTTTTTCGCATATTTAAATATTGTTTAAAATGCTTATTGTTATTTTTGTAATCGATTTACTGGTCCATTATTTGATTGTTATAAGTCTTTGAATCTTTAAACCTTAACCTTGGTAATTTAATACCAATTATTTTCACGTTGTAATGGTCCTCAGAACCATATTATTATTAATGTGAACAATTACAAATATATAATTATCATTTAATAATTTGATATAATATTTTTATTGACAAAATTATACGAGTAATAATAGGTTGATCTAAATTAGAATCAGAAATAATATAGACACATAAAAATGTATTAACTCTAAGCTTAATATGTTTTAGCAAGAATACAAATAAAAATCTAGAAAATTAATGATATTCTATATTATACTATATTTATAAAATTGATAGTTTAATTTATAATACAAATTGCAAAAACACCAACAAAAGTCAAAACGAAGACAAAATTGAGATAAGGTCAGACGATCATAAATGTTCAAATGATGACAATACACGTAAATGGCATCTGAGCTTATTATTACATACTATATCGTTTGGAATTGATAAACATCTTTTATTGCTTAAAATAGTTAGGTATAATTATACTATTTAGTTTTATTCACCGTTTCTGTTAGAATCAAGTCAATCAAAATGGCACGCAACAACGTGTACATGTAATATAATATTATAATAGTATAAAAAAATAATACCATATAATAATGAACTTAAAGAGTGTAAAAGTTATCATCAGATTTTAGGAATACATACTACGAACGAAAAAACTTTAAAATAGTGTACGCTGACTAGAGATAGTGAACATTAGTGAAATAAATTGGTCCTTCGTCCGAAAAATATACGTTGAATAACGAACGAGATACTTGATCGTATATTTTATTGTTATCACATAACTATGTGCACACTTAAAGTCTATAAAGCACATAGACTGCGTATGTGACACAGAATTGTGATGTTAAAATATATAATTTGATCCCGTGAACTAACCTATACGGAGTGTCTCAGATGCCAGTAGTACATTATTTAGTAGTATAATTATAATATCTCCGCAAAAAATTGAAATTTTTGAATGCAGTTTTTTTAAATTGTTTTTTAGGCAACACACTATAATATTACTTTTATTACTTGTTTAAAAAGAAAAACTCATAAAATGTTTAAAAAAATTAACTTTTTATTTTTTTAATAATGTAAAATTTAAAGATAGCCATTCTAAATAGTATATTTATATTAAAATTTTGATGTGTCGATCTTTAATCAAATTTCTTATTTTTAGGAATTTTTACATTTATTGGAGAAATTATATTTCTAACGTCATTTAAACGTTATTATTTTTTAATATTGATAAAAATTCGTACACAAAATCCGGTATTTGGACCAGTATTTTACGTACGTAAAAGTGAATTTTTTTCACAAACGCCTTAACCCCATTGAAAACGCCACTGTCGACTACGGTTGTAGTATTTTTGTTAAACTTTTATATCGTCGCTACACCGATCGACCTTAAGTTAGTATAGCGGTATCGATCTCGATACTTTGTTCGAAATTTCTTCGTATTATATTATTTATTAAACCTTCCCACTTTTTGCAACACGCACGCACACGATGCCTGAAAAAATTACATACTAGGTCGTATGAAGTCAACGGACACCGACTATCGAGCGATTTAAAAATGACTAAACGCACTTCGGTATCGTTTACCGGCATAAACGTTATATAATATTGATGCGTGTCGAAACATCAGCGTACGGATATGAGCTCTTTTACCCAAGTGGCGAAATCGAATTAACAAAAATACAATTTAACGCTCATGTTCTGAGCAACACAGGATATTAGGTTAAGTTGGGTTAGGTTATGTTCCAGTACAAGGAAACTTTGTGCTTCCTCATGGCTTCGGTTACAAACGAGATCAAAGAAAAACGAAGAAGTCGATTTCAGCTGTTCCTCCTTTTCGGTCATCAAGGTAACTAGTGGTTTTTTATTAATTTCATGATTTGAATGCAATGATAGCGCATTCGAAAACATGATTCTGAACGAAATTCCGTCAATATATTATACTGATAATATTTCTTTTTATAAATTTTCCTTATTTATCAAATATTATGCAACAGAAAAATTAATTATCATAAAATAACGAAATCTATAGTTCATCAAAATTACAGTTTCCATTAATTTTACCGTTTTCAAAATTTTTTTGTAATATTCCTATCCCAAAGAAAACCTATTGAGAATTTCGAAAAATGAGTTATATCAACTACCAACTAGATGCAATTTTCTACAGAAAGCGTATTCTACCTATAATAATCGAACCATTATTTCTCACCGAAAAAGTGTCTTCAGAATTTTAAAAACACGAAAATCAAATAATGTGAAATGCTAAAATTTAAAGGCTTTTTTAAAATAAATATTTTATAGCTATTTAAAAAATATTCTTTAAATAGCGTAATTATTATATGATAATGCTTCTATAATAATGTCAAAAACGTTAAACACAAAATTGCAAATAATATTAATTCATATGTATTAATTTCAAAGCTTTCTATTTAGACAGAAAATCAGTCAATCCAATCCAAAATTTTACTACGTATGAATGCGTATAAGAATACTCAAACAAATTTTCACGTTCCTACATACAAAATTGCATTAGTTATCATAAAATATTTAAAATAAAATTTGTTAAAATCATAGTTTCCATGAATTTCGCAGTTTTCGACCATTTTTTTTGTATTTTTCTTATCCCAAGGTAAAACTATTGAGAAAGTCGAAAAATGAGCTAAGTGAAGCACCAAGTAGATGAAATTCTCTACTAAAAACATACTCTATTAGTGATAATTAGACCATTATTTCTACCTGAAAATATTTTTTTGTAAACCAATACATTCACTTCACTCAGAATCTAAAACGTTAGGTTAGATTAAGTTAGGTGTTGCAGTTTTTAAATTTGAAATTATTTTCGTAGTATAACCTAATATAATAACCTCTATTGACCTAAAATTAGTTTTTCCATGTTGGAACCAATGACACAAGAGGAACTAAAGATGTACATTCCCCTAACCTAATCAAACTAACCTAATAAACCATACAAAAATACACTCGATGAACAATAATATGACGATTTTATTCCTACGGACAAATGATTTTCGTAATTTTATCAAATTCGATTCAAACCCTTAAACTATACTTTTAACTTTAAAGCATGATATTCTTAAATCAAAAGTTAACATCTAATAACAATTTTCACGAGTAAAAATATACCTTTTTCTAACAAAACGATTTAGACAAATGATTTAATTCAAGAAAACTGCGTTACGTAATATAGAATATGAAATTATACCAATATAGAATTTGGTCAATTCAGTTTCTCATAATTCATATAATAATAGTTAAAACTTCAATAAAATACAAAAATAAAACAAAATTTACTCAATATGTTAGTAACGACGAAAAGTTTCTAACCAGCAAAGTCCAACTTCTTAGCAAGCTTATACTTCAACCACAATAGTCAAATTTAAGATTTGTGAATCCCGGTGTCTTGAAAAACTTCAAATAACACGCTTTTCATTGTATTTTCTCGTGTTTTTATTTGAATAAGATATAAAATGGTCTAACTCACCGTTATTCAAGGTATCCCAGACCTGTTTCTATTTACTAATTGGAATATTTCCGCGAAAAATAAAACCTTTAATGTAGTTTTTTCAAATTATTATTTAGGCAACAAACTATTACTATAATATTACTTTTATTACTTATTTTAAAAAAAGAAGTCTCATAAAAAAATAAAAAATAAACTCTTTATATTTGAAGTATTGTAAAATTTGAAGATAGGCATTTTAAAGGGTGTATGTATATGGATTTATTATAATTTTAACGTGTCGAACTCTTAATTTAATCAAGATTTTGATTTTTAGGAATTTTTTACATTTATTGGAAAAATAATATATCTGACGTCATTAATAATTTAATATTTTAATACCTTGATATGTAAAGTTTGTTTTATAATATTATCATGAATGGTATCAATGCATACAACGGTTTGAAACACAAACAGTTGTTGTAGTCTTGTAGAGTTTCTTAATTATGAACATGAATTAAGATAATATCTTAATTAGTGGTTATCAATTTTTATCGAACAATTATTATCAATCTACAAATATTGTATCACTTATCATAATAACAATAATATGAATTTTGTATTCCACAATATAATCATAGGCTATATAAAATATATACACTATAATAATGAGGTCAGAAATATGATTTTTCCAATAATTAAAACTAATTCCTAAAAATCGAAATCTTGACTAAATTAAAATATCGATACGAAATTCCCATATACTCTTAATATACTCTTTAAAATGTCTATCTTCAAATTTTACATAACTTTATAAAATAAAGAGTTAATTTTTATATGAAATGCATTTTTTTAAACAAGTAATAAAGGTAATATTATAACCCGTTGCCCAAATAATAATTTGAAAACAACAGCATTCAACAATTTAAATTTTTTATGGAAATATTCCATTTGGAAATATATCTGGGGCAACCTGTATATATCTAGCTGTTAAGGAATTCAAAGTTTAATTTAAAAAAAAATATTTTTATTTTTACTAAAGGTTTTTACTATAAGGTAATTTTTGCTATATATGACGAATCTTTTGTCTTGTATTTACTTTTGGGTACTATAATGTATCGTAAGGCTATTCGAGAGAAACAACATAAATATTGTGTCGTAAAATTTAAAAATATACTTAACGTTTTTTAAATTTTAATCGTAAAAATGTTGGCGAATGGATAAAGACAAAAAATGCGATTATACCATTTTTTAAAAATTGTTAAAACAATGTCAATGTATACAATTGTGTTATTATGCATTAAAATAACAATAAAATATTTTTAAAAATTTAGCGTAAATAATGTGTTTTAACAAAGAAATGTGATAACAATATTGTATTTTCTCTGAGATTTGCACTTAACTACTAAAGGTGATTCCTTATTTATATTTAAATACTACTACTAGCTCACTACTACTACTACTACACATCAGCAGAAGTTATTTACGTTTTTTGTTCTCTTTTTTTCAACTAAATAATGTACGGAGTATTATTTTAGTTCGTACTAATTGTTTTTTTTTTTTTTGAACAGTTTATAATAATAACATCAAATAAATAAAATATTGTTAGTAAAAAAATACATAACAAAATGTTGAAAATCATCTATAATCTCTAGCTAGTAATTGTTTTAAGCGGATTTTAATTTTATGGTAAAAACGAACAAAAACGAATTACTTTATTTTTTTTTAAGGGGTGGCGGGAGGGGTAATGAAAAACGATTAATTGTCACGGAAATCTATTTTAACAACAATAATATATTATATTATGTAATAAATTGAGGTCGGTGGTCTTACCTGTGTCGTGTTCGATCGACTACACGGCGGTGCTGCGGGGCGATCGCGCCGGCGGCATTCGACCGTTTCCTATCGGCGGAAGTGTCTCCAACGGCGTTTGTCGTCCTGTACCGCAGCGATTTCGTCGTCGACGATTAAAAATATATATTTATACGTTTGACGCGACCGAACGGCGTCGGATTCGTATTAACAACAATACAACAAACCTATGATAAGTCCCGACGGAATATCGGTTGAAAATGATAATATAAAACTATATTATCGTTACACGATATGATCATATTTGTGTTTTATACGGAATCGATAGCGCCGATGTGTGGCGCGGAATTGCGTCGATCACGGGCCGTGCAAAACATCGACCGTCGGCCATAATAATATCGTTATCTATTTTCCGATTATCGCGATTTTTTTTCCGTATCGTATGATCTTCAACAGATAAAAACAAGCAAAAAAAACCGTTGGTATATTAACTACTTATACGATCATCGTTTACACTATACTTATGGTTGTTCGCGCGAAAGGATTTTTGACGATAATGTTAGAACGCCAATGCGTTTGATAGGTAGCCTATACGGAGCGCCGCGCGTCACATTCGCGAACAGGAGAGACCGCGCCGCGCGGTAGTCAGCGGGTTTCTCACGTGTTTCGCGGGTGGTGTGGTATCACGCCGACAGAGGTATGTTCGTGTAAACGCGGCCAATCGGATCGAGCAAACGTTATTATTTTGCTTTGCAATCGTCGACGCCAGAAAACATCGCCGAATCATCGAACGAACGAATCGTAGTGCGAATTGCACTAAAAAAAAAATTAATTAGAATAATATGTGCACGCGAAATTGAAAAAAAAAAAAACAATAAACAAAATGCCGGAAAAAAATCGTTTATTTCTTTCAATTATTTAATGAAATTAAGTTGAGTTTAAAAATAGATATGAATTTTACTACCTCTATCAATCGTTCCGTTGTATGTTATAATTGTAATACTCAATAATATATTTTTACAATGCATATTAATATTGTATACAAACTTAGAGATTCAGATTTGGTTATTAAAATATAAAATTATGTTTTTTCCGCGCTTCGCTCAGAATCTAAAAAAAAAAAAAAAAACATGAAATAGAACAAACATTTTTTTTAAAAAAATGCAAAATTATAAACGTCCTAGTCGTCATAATAGTATTATAAGATATTCTGAAGCAATCTTAAAGTTATTAAGTACCTATATCTATAATATATATTTTAAATATAATTATTTAAATTTGTATTTATTTTTACAAGTAAGTTGTTGTGTCTTGCATTCAGAGATGGAAAATATCATTTTTTCAACTGCTCACTAAAACTTTTCATAAATATATGAAATAAATAAAAATTAAATCTTGATTTAAGGTTTACATATTTTTTTTATTTTATTTTACAAGAATAATTTAAAATATATTAAATAACTATATATAGAAGATAGAACCCATTTAAATTGAAAACTAAACACTATAACTTTTAAATTTTGAATAAATTATATAGTTGAATTTAAAAAAACGTATATAGGTACTCGTATAATATATTGCTTGAGTGCCTCCGATGTTTTATCAGTATAAATTAATATTAACCATAAAATGTATGTGTTCAAAGTTCTTTGGAAAAATATTTATAATATATCGAAAATATTTCATCTCACATTCACAGACCTTGAAATATTGTTGATGCTCACATCTATTATGTTTATAACGTGATATTGTGACTCAAAATGGAATATTAACGCTTAACATCGAAATTGAATTTTATCAACACAGCTTATTTTCCAGTGACATTAAAATATAACAATAATGTGTTGATATTACCATAATATGTTTATACGAGTATATTAAACAGCAAGTATATATTATAATATTAATTCATCATTAAATTATATCATTACTCAGATTATAAAAATAAAATCGAAATTATAATTTGCATTGCTATAGTAATAATTCATTATGGTAAATTTGGAAATAAAACGTTTAATATCAATTTTTAATGTTTTTATCGTATTCTTGTATTCTATCGCGTGTGTATATTATACATAATAGTAATAATTATAAACATAATAAACCATACACATATACTAACACACGTGTATAAATCATTCGTAAAATCGTAGCGAACTTGCGATTAAACATTTTTAGTACTAATTATCTCACTTTCATGTATCTTGTTATGGCATTGTTTTAATGACGTCATTATTATAATATTAATGTAGAAATTCGAATACATTTTATAATCGTTGTACAATAATAATTATTACTATCAATATACTATAATAATATAATCCTTGAAAACATAATATAATTAATAATGTAATTATCGAATAAAAAATATAAGTAAAAAAAATGTACCTACCTAGCCATTTAAAAAAATTATAATTATTTTAAAAACTATCTTGTTTTCATATTCGTATTGTATTTTTACGAGCTGTGTCTTATACAAATATTAAAATATATATACCTAAACATTTTATTAGTACCTATGAGTACTCGCACTTTTTGTGTATACTACTAGTACTACTCATATACAGGGTGATTCAGATATGTTTACTAATAAATAAAATAACTTTACGAATAATTCAAATTTTTGATTATGTTTTTTTAAACATTAATTGGTTAGATGACACCTTTTTTAAAAAAACATGTCACATACAATTATTTTAAAAATAACTTATTGTTTAAAGTGAAATTTGAAAATAGTTATTTTAAAGAGTAAATATTTATAAGAATTATGAAGTTCCAACCTCTTCATTTAATCAAAATATCGATTTATAGGAATTTTTTAAATTTATTTTTGGAGAAATGATATTTCTGATTTCATTATTTGTAATAATTTAATACTTAAATATAATGGTATAAAATATTTTTATTTTTATTCCACAATATAATAAATTAAATAATTACAAAAAAATTACATAAGAAATATGATTTTTCCAATAAATAAAAAAATTCTTAGAAATCACTGACTTCATTACATTCGAAATTTGACCCATCAAAATTTTCATAAAAATGTAATCATTAAACTGTCTATTTTTAAATTTCACATAATTTTAAAAAAAACATGAAAAATTATTGTTTAAAAAAATCATTGAAGTAACATTATAAGCTGGTGCCTAACTAATAATATTATAAAAGCCACATTTAAATACATTAATCTTTTACAGAGATATAACAATTTAAGAAAATTAATATATGGGACACTCTGTATAGTTCTTATATTAGTAGCGTAATATTATAAAACATTAATAGTAGACTTGAAAACGAACAAAATATTCACGTAAGATACATTTATTTAAAATCTCAACAAAGCATTACTTGTTAAAACAAGATTATTAAATTAATAATTTTTTTTAAGTGAAAAAATAATTGAGATAAAATTATATAAAATAAAATTTGAATAAACTACAAATCCAATTCATAAATTCGAATAGATTTTAGGATAAAAAAAAGTAATAATAATTATAGTGTAAATATAGGTTTAGATTTCATCGGTATATTTCTATTTTTTTTAATACACATTTTTATTATTTACAAAAATTGTAATTATTAACTAAATATAAATAACATTATACTAGATTAAATAATATTGAATATTTATAAATTTACAATTTTGAGTTCTGAAAACCGTTACGAGCTTAATAGATTTATGTTATATTATTTATGTCAATGATTATATAGGCAGTTAAGTAGTTTTAAATCTCTTATTGTTATATTTTGAGAAATAGATGTTTAGTGCGGTTTTTAATCTTCTAAATTATAGAAACTTGTCTCGAACATATTTTATTAAAGTTTTGTAAATATTTATACCTGTTATCTATTATTTTGAATAATTATTATTTAAGATTTAGGTATAGTTGAATATTATATGAATAAAATAAGCAGAGTTTTGTTTAAAACAGTAATCTTTACTTTCAAATATCTGATGATTTATTATTGCTTTTAAATTTACAATAAATATTGCATTAATATCGGAGGTGAGCACTGAGCGAGACGATACCTAAAGTATATGCACCTGGTGCCTGTATATATTTTCCAACACTTAAAAAAAGACATCATCAGCATAATATTATACTATATAATAATATGATATAGTATATTATAATTTTATTCCAATGGAATATTGTTTAGAAGTATATATTTTTGATTGTCAAATACCGACATGAAAATTAAATAATTTATTAAACGTGAAGTTTTCCCGATGTTATCAATATATTACGTACATTTATACATAACATTCTCACATAGGAATTTTATAATTTGTTTTGAACAGATATTTGGTACGAACATTTATAGAATTTGTATGCCCATCGTGGCGAACACAAACCATATTGATATGGAGTTACAAATAACAATAATAGCATTCTTAATCAATATTAATTAAAAATGTAAAATATTTAATGTATTCCACTAAAATAATAATAACAATCAAGCAAAAACTAGTAAAAAAATAAAATAGATTATTTTAAATTAAAATTATCACAATTAATGTTATACATTTTTACGAACATGATTATAATATTGTATTATAATTATAATATAATTTAGCATATATTATATTATTAAGCTGGCATGACAAAACTAAAAAGTGGTTTACAATAATTTAAAACTTTATATATATATTTTATTTTATTTCGAACTAACTGACAAAATCTCTTCGTTCAATAAAGAATATAAATATTATTTATTATATTTATGAATAAATTGGTTTTGTAAAATTATGTCCATGTATATTGTATACAATTGTGTACCAATATTGCCTATACAAAGCGCTCTCTTAAATATAATTCTAATAATATTGGTATTTTTGAGACGTTGAACAAAATTGGTTTTTCAAAAATGTGATTTTATTCAATTTAATGCATTTATTCATATATTTATTATTCAACAATATAATATTTAATAGATAATTCATCATAGATTATATTTTAAAAACATCATTTTTTGATAATATCAATATTATTGTTTATTTTAAGATTAAGTTGTTAAGTTGTATTTTAAGATTAAGTACACATAGTGTATTTACTATAACAGAGTGATTGTGATTCAGTAAATATTAACATAGACTACTTGCTTTTCTATTTTATTATAATGAAAAAGACTTATAATAAATATTAAATAACTGTTTGTTTTGTATATAACTATGAAAATAGTTTACTCGTAAAATTTTTGAAATATTCTAATTGTTTTATTATAATTTTACTCGTAACTATTATGATATATATATATTATATATCATCGAGTAATTACAGTAGTATTGTAAACTTTATTAATTACACATTCATTTAATTATTTAAATTCTTATTATTTGTTAAATTGTGTGGTGTCTTTATTATACTTTTTAATGAGAAAATACTAATATGTCGTTTCCAATAGTAGATCATTAATGTGTTAAAAAGTTAAAGTTAAATTTTTTATGTTATGTTATATACCTAATGAATTAATTTGTTTAATATAAAATAAAGTAATAAAGTATGTTTTTTTAACTTAATGAGATGAATAGTTTCTAAAATTAGTAATTTTTTAATGAAATTAATTTAAAAATATACCTATTTTTATAGAAAAGAAAATAATTTTATATTAAATTTTAATTAGAACATCAACCATTTTATATTTCTAATATTTTATATGTTTCATAAAATGGCATTTAAAAATATTATTCAAATTGAAGGTTATAGGAAAATGTACATATTTTTTCAAACTAAATTATATTATAATATATTATACTTTTAAAATTAAGATTTTTTGATGATTAGGAAGTTGAAGTTCTTACTTTTTAATTAAATAAAGATAATTTTATTTTCATTTCAATTATGACATTTTTAAGTTAACACTTAATCATTTTTTAGAATAACTTGATTTAACGAATTAAAAATGTTAACTTAACAGCCTTGTTAATAACAATAATTTATTTAGTTCATTAATAATATTAATTAAACAATATCAATATTGTTTCCTTATTATCTCTATTATTTATTATTTAGCCACACTTCTATAACAAAAACGTTGTTATCTGTTACTCATGATAAAGATATAATATTCTAGAATATATTAGTACAATATTAATGATATCGAACAATACGGTTAACGTATTTAATATGGTAAAAAAACATTTACTTTTCTATGGAGAAATCCCTCTTGTTATAATGACCTCCATGGGAAATAATCAATAATCCATAACTCCTGTAACTAGCATTAATATAAATGATGATCCTAAATATATAATCACAAAGCTTTCAAAACGATAACAACTAAATCAAAATTACTCTGTAATTCCGAAATACACATATAAATTATGTGTAAATGTTTGTACTAAGGCTCATTCGATTACGCTTCAAAACTAATAATAATATTATTGTATTATTGGAGAAACTTTCTATAAAATACCAGTTCATTTCATTTCAGAATTATATTAAAAATGTACAATTTCTCACCGTGTATCTAATATTCGTAGAATTCACATTTTGTTCATCCGGTTCGTTATAGTTTATCTTTGAAAATCATATAACGTGTATATTATAAGATTATTATATTATATATTAAATATTTTATATAACCCAGGGTTATAGACAGATTTTTTTTAGGGGATGTTTAAATATTTTAAAATGTTAAATATTAAGATTTAACACGTTAAAATGTTTGTCATGGTGCAATCTACCTATATCTATTCTTGGTGAAAATATTACAATATATTATCATTTGTCGATTTGTATAATTTATAGTAAAAATATTAAACAAAATCATGTAACAAAATGCTTTGTAGAAACTTTTTGATAATATATGTATGCAATACATCATCTAGTTGCGCCATTGATTCTACTATCAAAATGTATTAAATTTCTATGTTAAGATAAGAGAAAATTAAAATTTCATAATTTACTAATCTACTATTAAAAAAAAAAAAAAAAAAAAAAAAAAATAGAAAAAAGTTAATTCTACAAAACGAATATACATAGTTACACCATTGTATCAATATTGTCTATGTGATTATAAAATAACAATTATTATTTAATATAATTTGCGGCTATATCAATAATTAATTTAAGATCCTAAATTCTAAATAATAAATTATTTAATTACCATTTATTTTAAGTTAAAAGAGAGTACAACTAGATAATTTTGATTTAAATATAATTTTGAAAAAGTAATACATTTGTGTATTAAACTTTTAATTTTGTCATGTTTATATTAAAAAAAAAAATGTATAAAAAATGTAAAATCCGTTATGGGATTATTTCGGAAATCGAAATTACGAAATCACTTATCATAAATGATTTTATGTTGTATATTCTATTTCCTATATACAAACCCTTAATAAACGACCGTTTCAAATCGTCTTAAATTTATAATTAATTTATATCATGGTATATTTAGTAACCGGCAACATTCATTAAACTACACCCTGCAGGCCTTAATTTTGTGTACACAAATTATTCAGAAATGATTAATATATAATAATTGATAATAAAATACATATTATACGTTCATTATAATAATATTATAATAGTAAAATGATTTGCACAATAAAAGTGCGCGAACGGTGTAATAATAATAGTCCTTTGCGTTTTCCAGTCTACAATATTATTATGGTTTAGTTGTAATAGGTAATAATATTAAGTAACTATTTCTAACCATATTTAATATAGTCATTAACACTTCGGTCTTTGCGAAATGTAATTATATTTCACAGTTAACAAATTTTCTGGGAAATTCGAGAGAATCAAGCGAACTTTTTAATTATTTAATTATGAAAATGATTTTCTGTTTAATCGTGTCTGTCTGACGTGCAGCATATAGCGAGAAATAACTATGCACAGAATAAATATTTTGGAGTTTATGATAAATTTAAAACTTAAACTCATATTATATCGAATTTAATAAGAAAAATGTTTTTTTTTTAAGATTAATACTTATAAAGTTATAATCTATTATGTATAGTATTTACTAAAAATAAATCAATGTCAATTTCACCCATTTGTTTTGTTTACATAGTTCTAATTTAATTTTTAGAAAAAAATTTACAAAATATTACAATAATATTCCTGTCTTTGTTTTTGTAAATAAGTATCAGATATGAGTATTAAGAAATGGAGTTCTAAATTTACTCTAAACAATACAATTTTCGTTTTTCTAACATTTAGTATTTTACGGATTTTTTTTTTTTTGGTGTGATACATTAATTGCCTAAACTGTAAATACAATTTACAGTACAATTTTTAAAAAATAGATCAAAATTATGATTATTTTTAATTTTCTTAGAACAATGGATATGTATACTTTATTTATTACGAGTTATTTGAATTCATATGGACAGGACAATATTGATAAACTATTTATTTATTAAATTAATGATTTGACACCTCGATAATTTAAGTAATTTTTCTTTTAATTTAAAAATAATATGCTTTTAAATTTTTATTGCCGTCTTTATTATTTTTTTTTTTCAATACACTCTTTGGACATTTTGTATAATATAAAATTCTGCAACAAATAATGAAAATGTAATATTTATTTTTTTCTAATTACTAAACATTTTCAGACAGATATTTAATTATTTTATTTTTACTATGCATATATTTTCAATATAAAATAAAGTGATAAAATTGAGTTATATTTTATAATATAATTAGTACTTTATAAATAATAAAACATTACAATAAGTAGATTATATTAATTTCAATCAAAATGCCTTATTTGTTTACTTTTATTAAGTGTAATTTTATATTAAAAATTCTAGACTCTTATATTTTAATTTATGCAACATAATAGCATAAAACTTCAGTACTAATACCATTCAAATTAATAGGCATAGTTATTAGTTTTTAATATTTAAATTCATTAAATCATGAACACAAATTCTTTACTTCTAAAGTTTTTAACACAATAATATTATATACAATACCTATACACCTATATTTTAAATAATAACAATTTTCAAAATTTACTTATCCTCCTTATTTCACATCATATTTTCCATTCGATAAATTTTAATATAATATGTTTTACTACTAAAATATTATATCGAAGATTGTCTTTTTTTATTATTATTTATTGTAAAAATTAAAATAACTTTTCACGTTTGGTTATGTTTGCTTTTTATACTCCAAACTTCACAAGACTTAAGTTTAATAATTCATCTCATCCTCGTAAACTAAAAATGTTAGGAAAGAAAAATATTTTGTTGAATTGTCTAATTTATCTTTTCTTTATCTATTATAATAAATAATTATACTTTATGACACAAAATCTTTTCACAAACAAATTTTTCACTTCTCAAACAGTTCTTTAACAGTAAAACAATGTAAAAAAAACAATTTAAATTTTAAATTAGATATTATTAACGTCATAAATTAGATAAATGTTTTAATTAAATGTAACTACAATATAAAACTAATTCCCTATATTATACATATTAACAATAGCGATAAAAACTTTAACACATTTTATAAATAATTCGTTTATAATTATTGCCAAAATTGTTTTGTATAATAACTTAATTTTGTTTATAAAATTGTTTGTATACTTATTCGTTATTTAATAGAAGTATGTTTATTGCATTTTGCGATAAAGTGAATTCCCCTCATATTTGTTTCCATCAACAAATAATATATCATTCATTCCCTCGTCATTTCAATTATAATTCACATGCTTAATATCTCAAAGTGTATCTCATATTTCTGCTAAAGTACTCAAACTTTTACAGAACTTCCTGAACTCGTCTATAGTTTTATTAAACCAATTTTACAATGCCATAATCACGATTGCAAGTTATGTCCATCCGTAAGTTGAATGCCTCCCCTGAATGCTCTACAAAACTGTTACAGGGCAATTATCTACCATTTGTTTTTGCAAGCTTGCCAACTATGAAATAAAACAAAAAAACAAAAACGGACTGGGTTGATGTTTTCTAGAATATTATTATGTTCGAATTCCGGATATTACTATTATTTTGTATTCCAATTGGTTACCGCAGTATCTATATAGGTAATACACTGAATTCTCTGCAAGAACGATTTCCCTCAAACACTTTCATTATTGTCATCAAAATACAAATCTTTTTACATACATAATATATATTGTTAAAAATATCAAACTTACTTTACACGTACCGCTTTTCAATTATGAGGCATCTATATATTGACGTTCAACTATGCGTGTCTTAACGCTCTTTATCGTCGTTTGGTTCCTCCTCAAGATTTTCATAAATAAAAGGACTGCACACAATAGCTATAGATACCACAACCTTCGCTTTATTAAATCTATACAGTTTACAAAATATGCTTCGTGATCATTAGTCATAATTATAATAATTATATATACAATATATTATATTTTAATATTGTTCAAAATAAAATACAAGGTATACTACGATTTTAAAATTTTTTTTTTAAGTTACGTAATAAGTAAATCACTTATAAAAAAAAAATTTGCAAATAAATTCATATCAAATAGCTATTTAATAATTATGTTTACATCTAGTATTGTTTTGCTTTTTACTTTGTATACTCAAATGTCAAAACGTAAACTAATATAAATAAGTATGTGTAGGTAAATACATTAAAGGTAATAATATTATAATTTGACTTGTATTATCGTAATTCAAAAACTAATGATTCCAAAAACGACTATAAAAAATTATTCTTTTATTTAGTATTTATAGATTCTTAACATTATGTATTGTTTTACATATTGAGTGTATTATTTATTATACATTTTCTTTTCTAGTAATTTAATAACCATTTAAATAACTCTTTAACCCAATTCTAATACGATCTAATCACTCTACGGTTCTTAATTAAATATGCCATACCTTTTATATTTGTGTTATAACATTCACAAAATAACGTTTAAGTTATAGTTTAGCCATATGTATTAGTTAATAATTATTTTGTCAGATACTTTCTATAATATAAACTCCTAATCAACTTGTATTTAATATACAAGATAAATTGTTCATTGTTATTTACAGTCGTATTGTTAAATATTCATTAGAATATGTAATCATATTAAATTAATGAGTTTTATATAAAATAAGTGTCAAAACTATAAAATTAAAAAAATAATAATAATAAAATAATGAAATAAATTAAAGGTGGCTTAAAGTATAAACTACTCATAAAGTACTCATTATAGACCAATTAGACAATAAAATGTAGAATAAATACATCCAATTTTTTTCAGAGACCATAATTTTTAATTATAAATAAATCTATTCGGTATATAATATCCTTTTGACAATCGAGTTTTATCCTTAAATATACGATTCCGTGTTTGAGAGCATGGCATGTCACGTTGCAATTACTATTACGTTGTCTCTCATCAGTCATTTGGAATAAGAAATAACGACGAAAGCTTAACTCGACTACACCCGATTCCAACTAAAAATGACCAATTTTAAAACAGAACTTCATATATTTAATATTAGGTATATAGAATATAACTTAATTCAGTATTATTATTTTCGAATATAACGTTTTATAAATCAATAAATCTTGAGAAAAATTAAACATATATTTGTGAATTATAATCGAAGTTTAAATAGCTAGATTTTGGATTGTTTTATGGACGTCAAATAAAATATTGTTTAAATAGTTTATTTGTCTTGAATTCAGTTTGATTATATTATGAAACATTATAATTTCAATTATAAGAAATTTTAAATAGATTTGCCTATTCAGTCCAATAATAATATTATTAACTATAAAGTCAATATTTTCAAGAAAGCAGAAAGAGAAGATGCAGTTTTTTTATTGAATTACGTTGTTTATAATGTAACCAAGGTCAAACTAAAAAAAAAAAAGAATAGGACCTACTTAACAAGTTTATAAAATTGTATATTCAATGTAAATATCGTTTTTTCATGTGAATATATTATAATGGTCAATGTGGGTTAGGGTCATGTAGTAAAGTACAGATCACAGTTCCTGCTTTGATAAATTCAAACATAAAATAACACAATATGTTAAATTATATTTTTAATTTTATAAATTATAATATAAACTTTATAATATATTGCATACGTTTAAATGAATAAACTATGATATAGTAAAAATTAATAATTTATATTTAGAATATTGCGAGAAATTAATATGATTGTAGTATTACAATACACATACATACCTAATAATATTATGACGTTTCGACTTCACATGAACAAATATATTATTTTGAACTATATATTGGAAAATATTCATTATATTATTAATTATATATTAAGTATTGTATTTTCCAATGCTTTATAAAAATCCTCTTTTCAAGGTGCTGAAAACAACGACTTTTGAATGCGCTAAATATTTATTTACTTTTCATAAGATGACAGGAAAGTAAGTAATATGATATAGATGAATTTATTATATAACACTACATCATATGAAATAACCTATATCGTCATGTTGACATAATTCCTATTATTCATCTTACATCATTTAAATTAATTTAGAGTGCAAGTATAAAAATACGATCGTCATTCTAGTGAATATAATATATATATCGTTCACCTTTTTATAATGTAATTTAATATATTAAAATATAATAATGTTAAAAGTAATAATGACAATAATTGTATTATTTTATACAATATTTTTGCACAACAGTAATGTTAAAAACAAGAAAGATTGATTCCATTTGTTTCTCCTCCGTCCATTCGATCCTCGGAGAAATTAGTAGTTTATTATAATTACGATTTGAATGCAATGATAAAATTTGAAAAACTTGAGAAATTCGAAAAATGGGCTAAATAAATAGCAACTAGATGCCATTTTCTACCTAAATCATATCTTATTCGTACTAATCAGAACATTATTTCTATACGAAATCGTGTTTTCATAAAAAAAAACATCATTGTAAAAACAATACATTCTTCGTTTCGTTCTGATAATATAAAAATAATATATATATTACCAATTAGGTATTTATTAGTTATTAATTTATTCGTTAATAAATAGAATAATAAACGAATATTATAGTGGATATCACAATATTATGTCAAAATATCTACCAAGAGAGATAAATATGAGATTCGAATAGCTTAATGAATATATTATTTATAATGTAATATGTACGCTAACTTGACATATTTACTTGACAGGAATCTACAACATATGATTTCTAACCTATAAGAGTTATGCTCTAATTGGCCTATATTACTATGGTAGCAATTTTAAATTTATAAAATCATTAAATAATAAAAAGGTTTATCTTATATATATGCTAATTATAATCTATAAGTTAAAAAATTTATAATATAAATCACATTCAATTTATTACCTTAATACAACTATAAATATATGACATTTAATAAATTATTCTATAATTATATTAATAGGTAAATACTGGGTCACATCACTGCGCTTCTCGGTATCGATGTCTAATCGAAAACTATATCTGATTTGTTGTGCAAAACCACCTAGGATAAATAAATACACAAAATACAAATGAAACTTTCCAAAACAAATAAAAATTACATGAGTGTTCTTCATATATTAAACAATAATTAGACCACAACGTCTTCGTCCAATACGAATTTGGAATAACATTTTTTTTTTTTTTTATAATTTAAATTAACATTAAAATTTAAAATATATATAAGGAATCCTAGATCTATTTACTAATTTCATTTTCTCTATGAATAATAAATATTTTTGAATGTAGTTTTTTTCAAATTATTATTTAGACAATATACTATAATATTACTTTTATTACTTGTTTAATAAAAGACAAGACAAATAAACAATTTAAAAAAAAAACTCTTTATTTTTTAAGTTATGTAAAATTTGAAGAGCCATTTTAAAGAGTATATTCATATGAGAATTTTGACGTGCTCTTAATTTAATAAAGATTTCGATTTTTAAGAATTTTTGGATTATTAGGAAAATCATATTTCTAACGGCATTATTATAGTGCATATATTTCATATAGTCTATTATTATATCATGAAATGCAAAATTTATTTTATTATTATTATTATGATAAGTGATACAATTTGTAGATTGATAATAATTTTTCAATATATTTTACAAATTACGTTATTGATAATAATATATTAATATGTATTCACTTGCAAGAAAAAATATAATATATACTTTTGAACTTTCTTTTAATACAAGTTTATAAAACGTTTTAACTTTATTGGTGTGCACGTTGTCGCTTATTTATGGCCAACACGTTACTATCTACAAATTTATGGTTAACTGGTAAAATCCAATTTAAAAACAAAAATACTAAAGAAAGTGTCACCACTTCATTTAAACGTCATCGTCAGTCTTACTCACAGCCTGGAGTATCTAATATTTTGTACAATCCGAAATTATATATCTATTGATCTTCTGGTGAACTCTGGATTTTTATTTTATTTTCTCTATAATCAAATTTCACGAATAAAGAAATATATTAAGCAATATTAATCCATAGATGTGGATTTACTGTAAATTTTTTTTGCTTATTTATTTGGTAAATTAACCGATTTTACCGTAAATATGGTAAATTGATAAAAAAAAAAAATTGTTAGTAATATACAAAATAATCTTAAATACCGTAAAACGGAGTGAAATACAACAGATCACCAGTAATTTGTTTAAAAATATCAAAAAAATTTCAATTTTAGTGTTATCATTTTGAAAAAAAAACATATTAAAATTCGTAGTAATATATTGTATCTCTTGAACAAAAAGTATCATAATCAGATTATTTCTATCTCTACAGCAATAATTAAGTATTGCAAAAACATAATATCATTTTATTTAATCTGTGATAATATTATTATTATTACTAATGGCTAATCATTATTCTATAGGTTACCTACCCAATTAAATATATATTTATATACCTATAAATTATAATATGTCTATGATTAATAATTTATAGAATATGCTACAGAATAATAAATACAATTTTTGTGCCATGAAACTATCAATAACATCAAAATCCGTATATATGAGGGGTTGAGTGCAATAACGGCCTAACCCATCAAATGGTTAATGGGAGTAATACAGGTTTTCAATTTCTCTGAAAATTTGATCCAAAACATCAATATTTAAAAACGAAATAAATTTAACTAATGTTTCTTATTAAATATTGATAAATCTAAGACATAGTTCTAAGAGTTATTTGCGAACAAATATATTATATCATATGTCTTCATTATCACTCAAAATCCTAATTACATATCAAATAATTAGGACTTTCGATTTACACAATTTGTTATTTCTGGGTTAAGTAATATATGATTATGCTTCTATTAAGTTTTTTAACCTTAAAACCCAAAATTCCAAATTATAAAACAATATTAAGAAAAAAAATTACAATTTTATAAAAAATGAAAAGTTTTATATTTGGACATAAAATCAATATACTATTTCAAAATGGATTCACATATATAAAATACCTACTTCATTCATAACTCCATTACTTGTCAAAAATATTTCAAAAGAAGTTCATCGAAATTGTTGTAGTTTCCGTGAATTTTACAGTTTTTTACATACCTCAATGAATTGGCCTTTTTAAAAATTCGGAAAATGAGCCAAATAAAGTACTAACCAAATTCTCTACCGAAAGCATATCTTACTTGTGATTATCGTACCTACCATTATTTATGCCCGGAAAAATGTATTTTGAAAAAAAGCACACTTCGTTCATTTCAAATCAAAATATTCCTCGCTTCGCTTAGAACCTAAAATGAAAAACATAGAAGCTGGTGAACTTCTTTTACTTTTTAGTGGATATTTCACTTTTTTAATTTATATGCTATGCGATTTAGTTTATTTATTATCATTATACGTATCAATTATTTATTATAATTTAAAAAATTTCTTGATTTTCATAATAATATCAAATATAAAAGTTATAGATTTATAGTATATTGAGTAAACATGTTTGTACATCCCAATAATATAATAAAAGCGTAACGACCGACAACACCCTAAAGATAAACTCGTCGAGTGTACTATATATAAGATCGTACTATAATGTGCGCACCAAATATACTATTATATTATCAACTGATAATAACGGTTACTGCCTGCTCTGGTTATGAGCTTTATAGTCAATCATGTGACCTAAAGGTTTTCTTAGCTCATCTTTGGAGAAATGTTATTCCTGTATTGTGTAATATATATATATATATATATATATTGTTTTGGGGAGATTACTGTTTATTGTTATACTATCCGAGCAAACTATAGGTATACAATTTGATTCACGACAAAGCACTATATTTTTATATACCTGTTTAAATGTACCGTGAATATATCTTCTAGTCTCTTATTTGTGGTTAAAACCAATTGATGTATTTCCCTAGCAATCCATCTTCGAATTTTTTTACCAAAACTGGAGCTGTTTTTGCTTGAATTTTTACGTTTGTGCAGCAAAAACTTAAAACATATAAAACTCTTTAATTATATAATTATAGTTTGTGTAATAGCAATGCCTTTAAATTGGTTGTGTTATAGAAATTCTACCTATGATTTTCTGGTAAGAAAAATATGTTCCTATATTCTATTATATATGTTATCAATTTACAATGTTGCCATGGCGGTGTTAAAAAAAACTAAAAAACTAAAACCGACCGAAGTTCCACTTATGAATTTTTGATATTCAATTATGCTATTTACGTAGGTACTTAAGTTATAAATTACGCTTTATTTTTTGAAAATTAAATAAGAACAATTATTATTAATCAGTTATTTCTTTACTTGTATTTAAATGTTAAGTGATATATTAACTCTAAAATATATATATATATATATATAAATAAATAATATATATATATATATATATAAAGTAACTGTATCCCATTATACTTGTGAAATGTATAATTTGTCTATACTTAAAAACTAAATCTATTAGATACGTATTTTGAAAACACAATTTTACATGTACATATTGTATGACTTAATTTATTTATTAGTATTACGCCCCAATGGCCACAAACACAAAGTATAATTAATATAGGTAATCAAAATATACTCAACTTAAAAAATACATAAAATATAAATAAAGGAACATTGTTTAAAAATATATACAATTAACAAAAAGTGACAACTAAACTAAACAAACGTTATTTAATAAATTAAAGAATATTTTTAAAAAAAAATCTAAATCTTTAAGTTTGTTTCCCGATGTTAGCATACCATTTCCAGCGAGAAAAGATTATTATATTTTTAAATAGATAGGTACTATATAATGTAGAGTTTATAATTTAAACTGTACAGTATAATTTAAAACAATTAAAGTGATTTATGAAAATATTTCAAGACAGTTATTTTAAGAATTTTATCATTCGTATAGACAGTATAGATCATTAAATTTAATATCAAATTCAAAAGTTTCCATATTGAATTCTATATAGGTACCATTATGTGCAAAAATCGATTTCATAGTCGTTGCAATTTTAATATGAGTAATCTTGGTCTGGGCTCCAGAAAATCGATATATATATATATTCCGAAATTGATCAGACAAGGTAGAAATATTATAAAATACGTAACTAAATAAGGTCATGAAACTCCCAGCAGTTATGATTTATTCATTACCAACACTATCATATTGACTCCTTTTAACTATCATCTCCTAGGACCGGACCATACAATTGCTACCACTAGTATCCGGTCAGATATTTTAAAATTGTTTCAGGAAAATATCTACTAATTTAAAACAGACATTATCGCCTAAAATTTGGAATATAACTTAATAAATAGAACATAATATTAATAATAATAATAATAATAATAATAAATGAATATTTTGTTTTCGTTCTCCTAAAAATATTATGATTATTGTGACTAAAAATGTTCATTTGTTTTTAACAATTTATCCATTGTATGAGGATCGAATAATGTAACTTAACCAACAATTTTTGAATAGCAGTAGTATTGTGAATGTTAAATATGTTGTTTCTTCGACAAAAATTGCTTATGCAAAATCATAATAGAAAAATATTTTCCATATATTAAATTTAATTACTAACATATTTTGCGATTACAATATTTCAGCATAATTTTATTCTCAATGTTCAATTTTCTATGTTTACTATATTATATAAACGTACATTCTTTGACTGTCAAACTTCAGTTGTATAATTAGTTAATTTATCAAAAATATTAGTAAATAATAGAAATGTTTACAATTTCACTTTTCTTATTTGCAACTATAGCAACCGTGTAAGTACCTTTTATTAACGTTGTAAAATTAAACACACATAACTCTAAAAATATATTACTATAATATTATAATGTAAAAGTTACATGTTTATAAATAAAAACCTATAATGGTGATTTTTTTCACACTATCCGTATTTTATAATGATATATTGAAATTTTAAAGAATACTCTAATGTGCTGTATAAATATTAAATCTAGGGGGCGGATTTAAATTCTTAATGTAACAAGTAAAACTTAATAAAGAATACAATCTAATGCCCAAAAAAAATGTTTAATTATTTTTTTTATCATACTAAAAACTAAATACAATAAATTGTAATAATTTACCTCTATGACATATTATTACTAAGATAACTACGAATGAATTAAATACAAATTTTATATTATTATTTATGGTTGCTATTATTATTTTTTAATGTTTTTATTAGAAAATTACGAAATACGAATATTTTAAATTATAATAAAATGATAATATTAACATGAAATTATTCAACTTGACACATTGTATGAAGATAAATATAATTTTTTTGTTAATGTAATAATTATTTTTCAATTATGTTACAACATAAAATTTATTAAATCTTAATCTGTAAATCTGTAATTCAGTTTTGACGTTTGATGTAGGTACGTGAACTGAGTCGGATGGTAAATTAATAACAAACAAAAATAATTGTTTATGTGTAGTATTGCCATATATTCAGCAAAATAAATATTTCTTTTACTGTTCTTTCAGTTTCGCGAACCCGTTGCATAACACTAGAGGTAATAGCTAATCCGAAATTAAAATGCATTGCTTTTATAATTTTTTCCTTAATTATTATGTAATAACTATTTTAATTTGTATTACAGAAAACTTTAATAAAGATCAATATATAGATTCAACACAAGAAAATATATTTAGTTCTCAAATTCAACAGCAACTGATGACAAACAGTATCCAAACCCAAACTTCATTTAATTATAATTTAAAATTGTTATTATTATCATCATTCAACAAATTGCTTACATATATTCATCTTTTGTACATGCAAATAATGAACTTCATTAGTATTCACGTCGATGGTAGTAATATTTATTTTATTTAAAAATATTAATCATGTAGGAGCAAGATTTGATTTCAGCCACTAAAAATAAAAAATAATTACAATAACAATAATAATAAAGTTTAATTTATGTTGATATGCATTTCAGCAAAAAATTCCTCGGACACGACCATTGATCAAAATTATCAAACAGACGAAGAACAAAATTTACTAAATGAAATATTACCAGACCGTCAACAAAATGAACAACTAATCCATGGACCACTAGGTGAAATAAAGAATAAAAAAAACATCCAAATACGTAAAGAAAAGTTTAATTGTCATGAAGAAAAGAAAAATTTAAAAAACGAAAAAAAAGAAGTGGAAAAACAAATACTTATCAGAAAAGAAATAGATGATGAAGACCAACTATCTGAAACTCAATTGAAGATATTGAAACATGAATTGGAACATATAATATTTGAAGAAATTAAAAAAATGAAATAATTTTAAAAATCATGAGAAGTAAAATAGTAAGTTGATGTTTTAACAAGAATAAATATTAAACGAAAAAAACTAAATGAAAAGTAAAACAATAATAATAATAGATAGTAACAAAAGTAGGAATTGATTAATTGAAACCAGAACATTGTATTAAACATTATATATTATATAGTAAAAATATTCTATATTTAATCTAAAAACAATTTACTGATTTAAAAATGAATATTGCGTAATTAACTAAAAATTAAAACTAATATTTAATTGCATACAATTGATAGTAAAAAAAATTAATATAAATTCAAATTAAATAGCTTATTGTTAATTAAAATCTATTGTTTATCGGTATTCAATATTGATATTTAGTGGAAGCAGTATGGTGTGGTGTAAATTTATTATTAAATTGATATGTCAACAAGGGGGAAATAAGAGGCCTTCAGAATAGGAACCCCGTAAATTAAAGGCCTAATAAATTTTATAATTTTAATATTATGGAAATACAAAACCATATATATATATATACATATATATATATAATAACAATATTTTTTCTAATTAAAGGTAAAACGTTTTTTAATTAGGTATTAATTTTAAATGAAATTTACAATAATTAAAATGCTATTTAAAAATGATTTAATGTTATATTAAATATTTTCCCACAATTTAATAAATAAAAATATAATGAAGTTTTTATTATTAAAAAACGTTGATTTATACGCTATTACTCCGTGACTAATACTCGCCATCGCGATAGATTAAACGTGTCCAAAATTAAATATTATTTGTTTTGTGTAATAAAGATAAACCACATAAAGATAATTCAAATTAATACATGGATGTAGAGCAATTTGATTAGTGTAATGTAAAAATCTACTATAGAACACAGACTAAAACTACTATATTTAACAGAAAATGAATTTATACAGTTATCAGAAAAAAATTATCTATTTTAACAAAATATTTTCATTAGTTTTAGTTTTCGTGTACTAGAATTTATTGTGTATTTACATTTTTAAATACATGGGTACAAATTGACTGCAGGCTTCTAAGACTAAAGTTCGACTTAATGCACTCATTATCTCTAAATCCGATGTATTGAGAAAATTTGACTTTCAAAAAATAAATTAAGAATATACATAAATAAAACAAAGACATTTTCAAGCATATAATTAATACTATTTTATTATTATTATCACATTTAGTTTTTTTTAAATAACTATTAATAACTTTTTATATTTTAAAATTTTTATCTTAAATTTAAAATAAATACAATTTAGAATTGTTTCATTGATTTTAAGTTTAAGTCCAAATAGAACATTGAGTTTTTACAAATAAAATGTAAATATTTTTTCAATAATACTTAATATAATTTGCATTTTTTTTTCCTTTGTAGTTTAAAAAATTAAAGAAACTTAAAGAAATTATAATCATTTATCACTTAGCTCATTTCTAAGAAATTTTGTATATCGAGAATCCATATATTTTTTTACAAGCATATCAAATTTAAATTTAAGGTGAAATGATAATATTTTTATAAATAATTGTGTATGCTGTATAAAATAAAGTTTTTGATTTGAATACACTAAGCTAAAAATTTGATACGTGTTATATGACACGTAATATTTTATAAGTATGAGTATGCATACAAACAAATTGAAACTCTTTATTAGGCCTTCAAATTATAAGATTTGAAATTGATATTTTTAAAAGTCTGAAGACACTTTTTGGATAGAAATAATGGTCCGATTACCACAAACAAGGCATATTTTCGATAGCAAATTTTATCTAGTTTGTACACTATTCAGGTAATCTTTCGAATTTCTCAAAAGTATTTTCTTTAGCATAAAGAATACTACTGAAAAATGGTTGATAACGGCAAAATTCGCGGAATATACATTTTTGTTGATCAAAATTATTATCGAATTTTTCTCATCTTTTTGGAAAACAAAAAAAAAAATGTAAAAATGTAAATTATCTGTTTGAATCGAATAATATTAAATGGAAGTACCCTCATTGTTTGACAAAACTATATGGTTAAAAATTTATATGCCAGCCAAATGCCACGCATATAACAAAGTCGAATTGTTGGATTTATGTACCTACTTGTTTTTATAACATAATCTACGTCTGTATTTTATGTAGCGATTATGTTGTGATATATTATTATAATACGATCAAGTAGTTTGAATTTCTGTGTAGATGCCACAGTTAAATCGTTAAATTTACGTACAATATTGTTGGCTATAATTTTAATAAACACGCGCACGATTTACCCTAAAACAAGTTTTGACATTTAAACAGTTGTACTTACAATCCTACGTCGAGTTTAATCGGACGTGCGGGCTACAATTTAAATTTAAAATAGATAATCGATAATTTATTTTTAGTTGAATTGTTCTAAACGGTTTTGTTTAATAATAGATGTATCTCATATTCTCATCATCAATATTGAAAATTAAATACATAATTTTCATATTTTAAATTTTAATTTTTAATATTTACATAATTATAAATATAATTAAATTAAATAATACTTTATTGTCAGAAAGAATATATTACCAAATAAACTATAATCAATGGTTTTCAATCATTTTAGATCCATGTCCCCTTTTTTACTGTTGATGAGAGCACCCACCATTTTAATACATGTATATTATGCTAATTCAATGAATTTTGTATTTCCTAGTTATTAGCAGCATATTTTTTATCTAACGCTAAATTATATAAAACATAGAAATTGTACCTAAAGGCGCCCAATATATATATATATATATAGTCAATACAAAGTTCTCGGGTATGTTTGATTCATATATTTTATTTAAAAAACACAACCCAAAAGGTAGCATACCTCAAAATCCAAAGGCTGGGCAAGTTAATGAATTTTAGATTCTGAGCGACGCGAGGAATGTATTGGTTTTACAAAGATGTTTTTTTTTTATTTTTTTGTGTATGAAAACTCTTCTTTGGATAAAAATAATGGACCGCTTACCAAAATTAGGGTATGCTTTCGGTAGAAAATTGTATCTAGTTGGTACTTTATTTGTCTCATTTTTCGAATTTCTCAAAAAATTTTCCTTGGATGAAGAAGCTAAAAAATGGCCGAAAATTGACAAAATTACGGTTTTCGTTATTTTAAATTGTATTAGTTCATGATAAATAATTAGGTTTTGATCGTTTGGACTTGAAAATATTTTTGAGTACACGCATTAGTTTCTACATTATAGAAAAAATTTGGTAACGATTAGTTGATTTTCTGACTAAGTATAGAAATTTCAATTTTTTTCCAAAAATGTTTAAGATAACATACAATTTCAGATTTAATGGTTTGAAAATTTTATAGAAGCCTACTCATGCAATACTTTATCAATATCTAAAATATTTTGAAAATCATAAGCACAATTTTTTTTTACAACATTCTAAATTTGAACATTTTTAGTAGAATTAAATACTGCGATTTTTTAATTTATATGTATAAAAACACTTTTTCGGGTAGAATGTAGAAATAATGAACTTATTACCACAAATAAGGTATGCTTTCGATAATAAAATGCATCTTATTGGTACTTTATTTAACTTATTCTTTATGTTTCTCAAAAGTTTTTCATTGAGAAAAGAAATACTACCAAAAAATAACGGAAAAACGTCAAAATTCAAATTTAATTTTAATTTAGTATAATTAAGTCATTAGTATAGTTTCTTTTATTCATTTTAATTAATAACTCAACTAGTACTCCGCTAAATCTGTGATCATAGGCAGAAATCAGGGGAGGGGAGCTTAGGGGTACTAAGTCCCCTCAAAAATTATTTTTTTTGGAATCTAGCTCCTCTAAAATAGATATATGTATATTAATTTGTTAAATATTATACACATGAAAATTGATTACATTTGAAAATGTTTGAAAAAAAATATTGTTGTTATATCTTATTCTATAAGAAACAATTAAAAGTAGCTTTTCTACATTGCTTGGACAAATTAATAAAATACCTATACTATTTTCAAATCAAAATAGATGTATGATATTAAAATAATCATTTTTATATTTTGTTTATTATTATTTAAAAATATGATAAAAAAAAAATTTGAGTCATGAGTGATGACGATGAATAAAATATTTTGATTTATATAGGGGTAATAAGAGAGTAATAAATATTACATTAATTTATTAATTTAACACCTAAACAGGCAGTTTATATAGAATTTATAAATATATAAAATAAATGTAGTATTTTAATGTATGTACTATCTTAGCCATTCTAAAAATGATTATAATTTTCCGCCTATATCTGTGATCTTCAAAATACTACACTCAAACAATAGGACAAATCGGGTGATAGTGTATTTTTATAATTATATTATTTATCCTTGAATATATTATATTATTTAACTATATTATTGAGTATATTATATGTTTTATTTGCGTTTCTCAATAAGTGTTGCGTTAAAATGTAAATACAGGTCATAAGTTTCTAGAACTTGTTTAATCTAAATAAAAAAAAACATTGTTTATATCGATCGAATGACACGGTTCGTAAAAGTCCGTAAAAAATAGCCAGCCAACTGCTCCTTGACTGAATAAGATGAGACAATGATTTACCGGTGCTAGTGTTGCAGTAGTTAAATATTTAGAGAATTATACATAAGTTATACGATACTCCCAATATATGAAAAATATTTTTAAATAAAAGAAATTGTGTGCATATTCAGTTCAAATTAGACGGATAATAGAAGAGTTAAAAATGAGTGATGTAGAGTAATGAGAAATTATAAAAGGAGCTGATGCAAGGGCATGATTTAAGGGAGAGATGCAGTTGCACCCTTCATTTTTGAAATAGAAACTAATTGGCCTTCTTGAAATGAAAAAAAAACTAAAATAATGACCCTGAGTTGGTGATTAGTTAAATGAAAAGGAATTATAAAACGTATATGGGATAGGAATTCGGGTAAACTATTTAATCTGAATAAAAATAAAGAAAATAATGATAGATTGGTTTATTACCTACGATTAGTGAGGCAAGTGAGAACAAACGCAAGTAGTATATGTAATTACTTGATCATGTTTCCACTGTACGGAAAAAATTGAATATACAAAATGTCCCAGATCTATTTACTAATTACAATATCTCCGCGAAAAATTAATTTTTGAATGCAGTTTTTTTTTCAAATTTTTATTTAGACAATGGACTAAAACATTTCTTTTATTAATTGTTTAAAAAAAGACGTCACATAAAAAAAAACTAAAAATAAACTCTTTATTTTTTAAGTTATATCAAATTTGAAGATGGCTATTTTAAAGAGTATATTTATTTATATGAGAACTTTGATATGTCATATCTCTTAATTTAATCAAGGTTTCGATTATTATTATTTTTTTTTTAATAATTGGAAAGTCACATTTCTGACATCAATATTATAGCATATATATTGTGTGATACTGTGATAGTGTGATACAATTATACATAATATTGTTATGATATTTTTGCAGCTATAAAATTCATTGATAAGAAAGATATAATTATCTATAAAAACATTTTGTAAACACTGAGAGTGTTTATGATAATTTTAATAAAACAAATTGTACGTGCCACGACATTAAAATATTAAATTATTAAAAATAATAACGTTAGAAATATCATTTTTCCTGCAATTATTAAAAAATATTCCTAAAAATCGAAATCTTGATTAAATTAAGTGCACGTCAAAATTCTCATATAAATATACTCTTTAAAATGGCTATCTTCAAATTTTACATAACTTAAAAAATAAAGAGTTTATTTTAATTATATTTTTATGAGACGTCTTGTCTTAAACAAGGAATAAAGGTTACATTATAGTCCGTTGCCTTGATAACAATTTGATAAAAATGCATTAAAAAATTTAAATTTTTCGCGGAGATATTGTAATTAGTGAATAGATCTGGACTCCCTGTATATTATATTTTTGGGGTACAATAATATACACGGTTGTCAAGAAAGATTTGTTTATGTATTGATAAAATTGTATCCACCTATAAAACATGAATATTTCATTATATTTAATTTTATTATCAATGTCTTTCTACATTAGGGATTTATAAATATATGATTTGAATATTTATGATAATTCTCAATCATTTTCCAATCGATTTATGACCAATCCCTTATTGTCGACAATGCTAAAAAAATATCAACTTTCACTAATATTTTCATGTCTTTGCGGAAATATGTTACTAAATACATCAACCGTAGTCAAAAATATTTTTGACACACTTCCCCTGAAATGTAGAAAATCATAGTCCTTGGGGAAGCTACTGCGAAGACAACCTTACCGTGCCCATTTTTCGTGGTCCTATATAATCTTGTTAAAGGTTGAAAAAATAGCGTCGCGATGCATTGAGGCGACACAAGGTTTTATATCCAGTTTATAATTATTATTAAAAAAAAAGCTGCCTTCTGGTCATTGTTAATTAACGGTGGTCATGCTTTACTAATATAAATGCTATACTTACATTGTATAAATATTAAATTAATTCTTTAATAAAAGAAATTTAATATAATATATATACATATACATATATACATAGAATAACCCTACTCACAAACTGTTTCGTCATTTTTAACATGATTTTAATTCTAATTTACTCATACGTAACTCGAATGTCCAAAACTAATTGAATAATATAATAAATGATTAATAATGAATAATAATTGTTCATATTATAATAATTTAATCACATTCAACGTTTATAAGTTCAAAATTAATAATAATTATCAAGTTTATCTTTATATTATATTCATGTATAATAATATTAGTATACCAGTATAATCATTATTCAACGAAAAGTTTTCGTTTGTTAAATTATAACACAATATTTTACATATATATATATATATATATATATATACAATAATTTTAATCGCTAACACTTGCGATAACAAAGTCTTTCATAATTTATTTTATTGTTTTTATATTTATACATATTATTATATAAACATACATAATAATTGTAAATTACTAAAATATCATAAAATTTTATAATATTAATAAGTAAGCAATCATTTTGGAAGTAAATATCTAAAAGTACCGATTTAATAATATCTTTATTGAGAATAATAAAAAATGTTTACAATTCAACTTTGTCTGCTAGTTACCGTGTAAGTACTTTTTAATTTGTATTATTTTCTTAAAGAAATTTACATTCCAAAAAGGTAAAACGTGTAAATTATGCAAATATTTATAAAAATGTATACCTTAATTGTATAAACAACACGGTGATGTGATATGAATCTAACATCATATCGTCCAATTATATTTATGCGTGTTTTGTAACATTATACAATTTTTAACGATATGTCGCGTGATATGACGATTCGATATTTAAAATATCAAAATCACTTTAACACTTCTATCAAATTACTTAAAAGTGTTTTCGTACGTACAAAATTCCCCTCTGCAGTCATAAGTGAATATTTGTTTTTTTTTTTTTTTTTTAATAATAACAAAATAAAAAACTGTTAATTGGTATAGTTATTACTAATGTCAACACGATTAAATAATTCAATATTCTATTGAAAATAAATACATTTAAAATTCATATACATATAAATTAAAAATATATAGGTACATTCAATATTATCTGCAACTTTGATTATTAGGTATTGTTAAAACAAAAACCAAGTATTAGGGTACCTAAATAAGAAGTGGGAATATTATATTTTGTATCAATTGACACGATTATAAAAAACACAATGATTATTTTTTAAACAAAAAGTTGAATAAATATTATTTTAATATTATTTTCCTTTAATTATAAAAATGATTATTATATCTTTTTGTTGAATATTTAATTACAACACAACATTTTATAGATGTATTAATGATGTGTTATTGTAATTAAAAATGTATAATAAATGCATAAATTTTAATTTCGATATATTGCAATTGACTATAAAAAAGTTTTTCTGTAAAATTATGAAAAACAATAAATTAATAATATTACAACTAACTATCCAGCATAATATTATATTTGTCACTTCAAATATGGTTTACCTCAATATTTCTTAACGTTTTTAAGTTTCTCAATTCCCAATGTATAATTTTCAATATAATTGAGCGTAGTTTATTTTGAATATGAATAGAACCCGTTGGCACATGTGTTACTAAAACTTTTTTTAACACTTGTATTGTAATAATTATATACAAACATTACAGTTCTATTTAAAATAACATAATGTTAAAGTATTTTTAAAATATTGTTATAAATATAGTTTCTAAGTTTATTTTACTTACAAAAAACTTATTAGAAATATTATTGTTATAGAATAGTTTAATTTTACGTGTGTAAAAAATGAAAGTAATAATATAACTATATTTTTTTAGAACTTCTAACAATGTCCTCAAATGGCTCTATCATAAATAAGGTGTACTTGTTTTGTTCCATAATGTTATACATTAAAAAAATTATAAAATGCTTACAATATTTTCATTATTAAAATATAATTTTCTTATCATCTCGTTTATACAATATTATTTATAATAAAACGTTATTGTAACTAATAATATTTAAAAAATTAATTATTCATTTTAAAATCAATAGGTAGATGTAGTAAAGTAATTATTAATAAATCAGTAACTTAAGGATATTACAGCACTGATAATATTTTATACATTATTTAATATACAATGGAGAAGTAAATTTAATTTAACTGTTTGAGATTAAACAATATTTTTTTTAGATACATAAGTATAAAAAAATTGTGTATTTTTTTTAATAGTAATTACTTTTTTTATTTTTTCTAAATAATGAATAGATAAAACTAGGATAACAAACTGAATATGTATAACAAATCACTGGTGTTGGCCAATATTTGTTTAACAAGTTAAATTTATTTAAATCAAAAGCTAAGCTCTACGTCAGGGATGGCAAATAAGTGGCACGGGGAAAATGTTCGATGGCAGCCAAAATACTTTCATGTGTCTATATAAATTTATAGATTTTTATGTAGCATAATAAATTATATTATATCAAGAAAACTTGTAAAATTATAAAAATTTGTAAAAATTCTTTTGTAATAAAAATAACTAGTGGCACGGCTACAATTTTTTTTTTTTTTTTTAATTGTGTCATAAATTGGCATATAGAACAAATCATATTTTCCCTACCTGCTCTATGATCAATATTATATAGAATATTATAAATAGTTCCTTTCCAATACTAACTAAGTCTATATTTTTATATAGGACAGGTATAATAAGAGATAAACATCTAAAATTAAAACCTAAATCATCTTTGACCATTTGAAACAATTTTAAGTATTGTTTTATAAACATGAAATTGGTTTTAAATCGATAAAAAATAATGATAACTCGATATATTATTTTCTCAATATACAAATCAGCAGTAGGAGTGCAAATTCTTTCTTTAATTACAAAATAACTTTTTTTCAAGTACAAATTTTTGACTCAATAATAAAAGCAAAATGCCATTGAACTTATTCTAATAATAACGAAATGGAATATGCATACCTTTTTTATATTATTTCTTTGTAGTAGTTAAAGTATTTTTTAAAAGTTACACTACAAACACATTAAATTTTTGAAATCCAATTACAAATATTATAATGTATTTTATTATAATAAAGAGAATATAATTGTGATTGACTAAATTAAAAAGTTCTGTAAAATTATAATCATAATATTTTCTTTTAATTTTTTATGAAAAGCGAGACATGTCAATGTCTTATAAATTTTCACAAATTTTCAATTTTATTATAATATATATATTTTTTTTTTATTCATATGCATTAATTTATAACATGTATACTAACTATAAATGATAACAAAATAACAACTTTTATCGACATATTAAATTAAAAAATAATAATTAGAAATAGATATGTTGAAATTCGGAAATCTATAGAAATTTTATATTATATTATAATAATATAATATTATATGTATCAAAACAATACTTGAAAATCTAAAAATTGAATAAACTTTTTGGTGAATTAAGTATAGCTATTATACCTAACATTAATTTAAATTGTATTTTAACAAATTGCTATTTTCTTATTTAATTTTTTTAGAACGTAACATTAATTTAATTTGTATTCACTGGGTATTAATTTGTAACATACATAATTAATTTAAACACGTATAGTTTTTTCAGAACTTACGAGTAAACTATGACAGATTATATGAGAAACAAAACTTATAGGTCAAAGAAGAATCAATGAAGTAGTAAGTCAACAATAATCACAACCATCAACGGAAGAAAGAACAGCTAAGTAAACCACTTAAATATTAAGACAGAAAGTTCAAATTACCAAATAACTACATTTCCTATTAATCACAACGATTAATACATTAAAGATCAATAATGTCATTTTAAACGCTAAAAGCGTGAAGAAGGAAAAAAATATCAAAAATATTTGTTCGCAAAAAAAGAATAAAGTAAAATAATTACCTACTCAAAGCGACAGTAGATACGAGACAAATTAATACGTGAAAAATAACTTGAGCAAAAACAACGGGATTGATTTTTAAAACAACATTATTATAGCAATTTACTACATGAACGATGATAATTTATTCAACTATATGATCGAAAGTAACAAAATAACATTAAACAATATTAATAAAACTAATAAATATTAATTTAATAGTAATTTACTTAGTATATTTTTTTTACCTACCTAGTACCTACTAAATTAATGTATATTATTATTATAAATTTTAAAATGTAAATTATAATATACGTCTTCGAAATATAGGATATTATATATTTTTCAACCTAACCATTTACGAGTATATATAATACATGAAAATGTATTATAAAATATATATTTAGTTAAAGTTTCATTTAACCTACTAATATATGAAAAAAAATCATCTAAATGACATTATTCTAAAATCATTTATGAATTTACTTTTACATTTTAATTTACTAATGCATCACGATATTTAAGAAATAATATAGGGACAAATCTATAAATAATTGTTTTAACTGTAAACGGGTGTTATATTAATATTTTAAAATATATAAATAAAACTTTGCTACCGTTAAATGTTCATTAATTGTTTAAAATATAAACTACAGATTTATTAATTAAACAAATAATTATATAAGCATATAAATAACTAATAATGTAATGATGTATTTTTGTATTAAAAAATTGATGATCTAGAAAAGTGTTTGACTTTTTTTTTTAATTTGTAATTTTAACATTTTACCTAGAAATTATTATACGATGTTATATTACTATATACATTAGAAATAATAGGATTTTTTAAACATGGATTTATTTATAGTATTCCTAAGTAAATTTTAATATTTTTAAATAAGTACTTAAAGTTATTATTTCAAATGTTTTTGAATATTTTAATAAAAATAGATATGAAAATAATAATTTAACACATGTTAATATATAATTATTATTCCTGTACACAATTCTAAATATTCTTTATTTATCTCTGGGCTATAAATAAAATATCTAAATCCAGTCTAAATGTGACACAATTTAATATGGGTCTATAAAGTTGGCCCCCCCACATACAAAATTTGAAATTTTTTTTATCTCAATCGTTTGTGCTACGTTAGTGCTGGATTGTGCTGTTGTTTTTGACGTTAGTGCTACTCCCAATCTAAAGTTATTCAATAATAACAACAATAATACAACAATACAACAATATTACCTAAAAAAATATATCAAAAGTAGAGAAATATAGAATTAGAAATATTTTCAATTTTGGAATTTCTTGAGCAACAGTTGTGTGTTAATGTCGTCCGTTTGTGTGTTACGTTTATAATTTAAATAAATTTAATCTTTTATTATTTTAAACATATATTTTAATATTTTTATTTAAAAAAGTAAGTACTTTAATAATGGTTTTAACTCGTATAAGGACTTTATTAAATAATTTTTAGGATACAATAATTTAATCTGTATTAAAATAATAATATACAATAGTTTAAAAATATCTAAGAATGTAAATTGTTTACTGAGAGTATAAAAATATTTTTCTGAAATTGAATGATAATATTTTATTTTTTTATTGTATATTGTATATTATAACAAAACTCGATACATATTTTGTAAAATATAAAATGATTGTTTCACTTTACTACAAATATTTTATAAAATTAATTGTAATATATCTAACGCTCAATTTTATTACATCTATAAATAATTAATTTTACTATTTTTATTATTTTATTTCAAATCCCTATACGTTCAAAACTAAATTAATTAAAAATTATAAATAGTTATCACAAACTATTTAAAATAAAATTAACAAAAATCGTAATTTTACCGATTTTCCATCAATTTTTGGTAGTTAGGGTAGTGCTTTTCTTCTAAAGAAAAATATTTGAAAAATTCGAAAAATGAACTAAATAAAGTACCAACTTAATGTAATTTTCTACCGAAAGAACACACTATTCGTGATAATCGGCCCATTATATTTACACAAAATTATACTTATATCATGTATATAATATCGTGCTAGTATTGTCTTTTAAGCTTTACATCTAAAAAAAAACAAGTAACAGACAGACTATATTCGGAAATTATTTGATGATACCACATAAATTTGCACCCTGACTGTGAAACGTACAATTTCAATGCGATTTTTAAAAATAACCTTTTTTTTATAAAATTAAATTTAGCATAATTTCAATATCGAACATTTTGCTGCAAAATTTACCGTTCATCATGTACGCTTAAATAATGGGAAAAAATTTAATTTTTCGAAAAAACTAAATTTTTTGTATATATAAATTTATCTTGGAAAATAGTAGATGTACAAGAGATTTTGTCGATACATTTTTTATGTAGAATAATATGGTCTAAAATTTAAGTTCTATATATTTTTATATCAAAAACTAAGTAAAACTCAAAAAACTATAAAACTACTCTCTTTTGGCTATTTTTAAACCCCCTTGCGGCACGTGAAGAAGGAGAGGAATTATTATAAAAAATTACACAAATTACTTTTTAATAGTATTAAACAAAATGGAGGGAGGTGCAGGATAAAAATAATTAAAAAAATTGTCCTCTCTTATGGCTATGGACCACGTTAATATATATATTTATATTATGAATTTGTGTTTTTTAATCGTATTAAAATATGTTTTTATAAAAACATATTATATTTTATTAGAAATACTTTAGTTTATAACAGTAATATTTTAAAATATTATTATATTGTATTATATAATATTTTTATAATGTATACATGCATAACTCGGTATATGGGGACTGTTGGGTCAAATAACATAATAGTCAATAATATAGTTATTAGGGTTAATTAAAATATTAAGTCATGTAGAAAAAATATAATAAAAACAAAATATTTATTTCAAGAAAATTATATAAAAAATTGCATTAAAAGTTTTTTTTTATTCGTTTTAGGTGTACTCAAAGTAAATTGTGTTACGGTGGTTTAGTTAGGGATGCTTTTTATGTTTCCTTTGCTAA